>JAZHEH010001687.1:600000-1115000 GCA_036589455.1 Ateles fusciceps
AAATTACTATGTAGTTTCTCTTTCCTGGTCACACCCAGACTGATACAAAGATTGTGACTTTATCATCTTACCTGTAGATCACTGCCTGGCATGAGTTACACATTCCTTAAATGAGGAATGATTCAATGAATGAACAAATGAACATTTTTTCATAGAAAGAAAGTAATAAACTTTCTATTTAGGACTATATGAAGACCAAACAATACCAAACCAAGTTCCTGTGAAGGCTGAATAAGAGTCATAACTGCAATACAAATTCATAAAGCTGAAAATGGTTTAAGATGTATTAACAAAATTTTCCCCAGGGCATTACAATTTTGACATAGACTTTTTAAAAAAATTCTCTAGTAGAAAATAGCTAAACAAAAATCTTCTTTTAAAGACAAAACCTACACAGAAATTAGTGCCTAGGCTGGGCACAGCAGCTCATGCCTGTGATCCCAGCAATTCTGGGAGGCTGAGGCAGGAGTATCGCTTGAGCCAGGAGTTGGAGAGGAGCCTGGGCCACATGGTGAAACCCCATCTCTACAAAAAAAAAAAAAAAAAAAAAAAAATTAGCTGGGCGCAGCGGGGCATGCCTGTAGTCTCAGCTACTTGGGAGGCTGAAGTGCGGGACAGCACCTGAGATCACGGGCAGAGGCTGCAGTGCGCTAAGATCACACCACTACACTCCAACACCTTGGCGACACAGTGCAACTCTGTGTCAAAAAAAAAAAGAAAGAAAGAAGAAAGGAAGGGAAGGCAGAAGGGGAGAGGGGGGAAGGGGGAGGGGGAGAGGAGGGGGGAGGGGGGAGGGGGAGAGGAAGGAAGGGAAGGGGAGGGGAGGGGAAGGGAGGGGGAGGGGAGGGAAAATGGGGAGGGAGGGGAAAGGAAGAAGAAAGATAAAAGAAAGAAAAGAAAAGAAATTAGCACCTAACTTGGAAACTTCAGGATTTACAAAGAAACTTTTATTATTTAAAGAGACAAACGTCAAAGAGATAAATCAAGAGATAGATTTCTACTTGACAAAGACACAGTTTCTACTCTGGTATTTTCAGTACAGGTGAACACTTTATATTTTACAATACAATATAATTAATTTTTTTTATTTTAAAAACATTTCTGATACAATTTAAATGATTAAATTTATTCTTCTATACATGCATGAACACACACAAACACACACAACCCATGGTTTTTAACTTTTATTTCATTTATTTTATTTTATTTTTTGAGACAGGGTCTCATTCTGTTGCCAGGCTGGAATCTAGTGGTGTGATCACGGGTCACTACAGCATTGAACTCCTGGGCTCAAGCAAACCTTCCACCTAAGCCTCCTGAGCATCTGGGATTACAGGCATGCGACACCACACCCAGCTAATTTTCGTATTTTTTCTACAGACAGGGTCTCACTACATTGTCCAGGCTATTCTCAAACTCCTGGTATCAAGCAATCCTCTCACCTCAGCCTCCCAAAGTGCTGGGACTACAGGCATGAGCTACCATCCCACGTATGTTTTTAATTTTTAAAGAGATTGATGTCTAATACCAGAGAGCTTGACGTATTCACTAATAATTAAAATTTGAGAAGGCTATGTGGTAAATGCTATGGTAGTTCAGAGATGAAAGATGTTACACTGGTTCCTCATAAAAACTAAACCTTCTGAAAGGAAAGCAGATTTTGAAAAACAGAAGCACACATGTGGGAGACTTAAAAACACATATGAGGAAGAGCAAAAAGTGAAATTTCATGTATTCACTCTGAAAATTATTGTTAAAAGCTACTATGGATACCTATCATCACTGTCCTAAGAGATAAATACACTGTAGTGACTGACTGAACTAGATTAAAAAACAGCAACAACAACAACAACAACAAAACCTGCCTTGATAACTGCATTGTCTAGAGATCTGGGTGGACGATAAGTAATTGAAAATCTTAGAAAGAAAAGTTTAGGGTCAGATAATGGATAGTTTTTTACCAGACTTAGCAGTTTAAAGGCAATGAGTAACCAATAGATGTTTTTTTATTCCAAAGGATTGAGTAATCACATGTAGAGTGAATCTAAATGAGGAGAAAATGTGAAGTCCAAACAGAAGATAAGTGCTGGCCCTAAAAGTGGTATTCAAAATGGGAGAAAAGTATAAATACGACATATTGAGACAATCGACTAGACTTGCAAAGACAAGGAAAAAAATCACTTCACTGTAAGTAATTCAAATAATAAACTGAAGCTCCTTAAGGGAAGGGATACTACATGGGGGATGAATGGAAGGATGCATTTGGTTTTATAAGATGGCCATTGTAAAAGGCAAAGATTGCAAACATACACTTTGGAATCATACAGAATTGGTTAAGTCAATTCTTAGTACTACAGCTTTGGGTAACTTAACTCCCTCCCAATTTCAAAATCGACATTTTCATCTATCTATTGTGGATAACAACTGTATCTACCACATAGTACACAATAATTAAATGAGTTAGTTTCAATAAATTTCTCAGTAGGGTAAGTAGCTCAAAGCATGCCCAATAATATATATTGGCTATAACTATTACTTTTTGTCATCACCATTTTACGTAAGTGAATTCGGTATATATGATCTGAAAATAATATCCGTGGGAAGTAATAACTGCTGAACTAAGACAGTGAACAGCGGAAATGGAGAACAGGAATCAGAAAAGAAACGATTAAGGACGTAGAACCTATAGGATATAGGTGGTGAAAACAGATGAGAGGGAGGGGTAATTCACCAAATTAGCCCTATATAGTAGGAGAAGGAGATTATGGGGAAAAGACGGTGAGTTCCATTTTGGAAATATTGAATAGGATGTCCACAATGAGCTAAACTGCATTATAAGAAAGCTCACTGGAAGAGAAAAACTTGCCTAACGGCAAAATGAAAAAAAAAGTATAGTATATAAAAACAAATATAGAAGGTACATTTTAAAATAAACACACTACCCCCAACAGTGTTATTAAAGAAACAAAACCAATGCATACATTTTTTCTTTTATTTAGTGTTGATTACCACTATCAGCAGAAAACTGTCATTTTTCCATATAAAAAATACTAACATTAACACTGTCTATAGGCTATAAAGATGAGAAAAAAGAAAAAAAAACTTGGTAAACCCAAATCATCCAAGGTCATTTTTGTGGATGTCAGAGTTGTAGGAACAAAGCTTATGGAACCTAGGGAAATGACAACTTAATACAATTCTTTGATAATTTCATAATTGCTATATTAAAAATTCTGTGAATTATAAGTCAATTATTTACTTTTCGAACACAAATGGATGAAATCATAAAGGCAGAAATATGTGTTTATTTTCTTGAAAAGCAGAGCCATTATCACTACAGGAGTTGGAAGATACAAACACCTCCCGTTTCCCTGTAACACAACTCTCCTTCAAATAACATTCACACATCCCTTCCAATAAACTGTTTCCCGATGACCTCAACAGTACCATTTCCCCACTCCAGTCATATTCACTTCGCACCGAATAAAAATACAATGTTCAGAATGCACATGCCAAATAATAAACTGGTAAGTAGAATTATTTACAGTTTCAGATGACATAACTGGTTGCTTATGGGTTTGGGGAAGAATTAAAAATCTAAAACTTGCTTCTGGACTCTTTCCCTGAGAAATCATGGTAACAGTTTTTAACTGCACCACTTCGCTGCAGCTTTAAAAATATGAGGGGCAAAAATGCACTTTCATAACCTTAACTTGGAAGCAAGCCTACATAATATTTGTTCTCTCACCAACTGTTCAATTCTTCATCTCCAGAAAGAGTCTCTGCACTTCAGGTTTCAGATTAAATGCTGACACAGGTGGCACCATTACAAGACAAATCAAGAATATGTATAATCCAGATGAAGAGGCTAAAATCCTCTGGACTCCCTTTTCAGTCTGACTAAACCTATAAAATCTACATTTAATAGCTGATTTTCCAGAGATCGAAAGATTTCTTTTTACATATACCCTTGACGGAATTAACGAGAGAAGGAGAGAAAAGCATATGCGTAAATGCCTGGAGGCAACTATAACAAAGGAAGAAATTACAGTTTATTAACGTAATTCCAGCACTCATAACATACTGCTTGCACTAAATATTCCAAAAATAACATGCACTACATAATCAAGTCTCTGTAACTAACACGCTTATAGACTTTGTGAGGGTGATATTTACTAACTAAACAATGGTCAAAATAATAGCTAACATTTAGACATCTGCTTTTTAAAAGAAGCATCCCTTCCACCTGCTTCTACAGGCCACAAAGATACACTCTAGTTAACATGTTACTGACAGGATGATGAGAAAGCTCCTGTCAGATGCTGGCCAGCCGGGTGTTTGAGACAACATGCACGGCCCCAGCTGACTAGTGAGAGAGAGTCTGGTGAGGTACAATTACAGAGGCATGTGACAAGGCTTCATGCCTGGCTGATTTGAGAACCAATGACATGGCTTTAAACAGCAATCTTCCCTACCTATGGTCACAAAACAGCAATAAGTCAACTGATACACCCTTGTAATATCATGATTTATGCCTTTGCTTTGAATACACAAGACTCTGACACAATGTTCTGCCAGTCTACCAAGATTCGCCTGGGGCTTAAACATCTATGGCCTGCCTACAGCACGGATAAAATCAACGTTCTTGTTCAGGATTACCAGAAATTTTTCCTTGTGTACTTGACAATGTGTAAATCAACAGAATAATGTACAAATCAACAGAATAAAAACAAAACTGATTATGTCTCAATTCATTAAACTCAAACATGTAAAAATGTAACAGATACTAACATAATACCACACTTTATAGGAAGAAAACTCATTAGAATGTTGAAAATATAACAATATTCTTGATATCTGTATTTACACATCTATCTTTTTTTTTAATTTTAAAGTTTATCTTGATCTTTTAAAGGTTACAATTTTTTTTTTTTTTTTTGCAATGGAGTCACGCTCTGTCAACCAGGCTGGAGTGTAGTGGCGCCATCTCGGCTCACTGAAACCTACACCTCCTGGATTCAAGCAATTCTCCTGCCTCAGCCTCTCCCAAGTAGCTGGGAATACAGGCGCGTGCCACCACGCCTGGCTAATTTTTATATTTTTAGTAGAGACAGAGTTTTACCATGTTGGCCAGGCTGATCTCGAAGAGCAGAGACAGAGTTTCACCATGTTGACCAGGCTGGTCTTGAACTCCTGACCTCAGGTGATCCACCCCCCCTCAGCCTCCCAAAGTGCTGGGATTACAGGCATGAGCCACCTCGCCCAGCAAGAAAGTATCATTTTTACCTACAAACAGCATCTAAAGAAAAGGACCCTCAAGCTAGCTGATTCTCTAATGGGAGTATCACCAGTAAAACCTACAGCAAGCTGTAAGGTTTATAAATATCATTCTGCTATAATTATGAAAAATTATGATTGTCAAAAAGTAAACTGAGACAAAATTTCTGAAACTACAATAGAATTTTGAATGTTATGCTGCCTTAACTTACATGTATTCTCTAAATATTAAAATTATGGCTATATACTTAAAAAATCAAAAATGGATAAAAGACAATTTCTAACATTAAGTACATTATAGTCTCCATGATATATAAAAATGTAAGTGTGTAAAGAGCTTAAAAGCAAGTAAATTCATTGATAACTATTCTTTCTTTGGATGTTTCTGAGATATTATTAAACTCCTTTTTAAAAAGTTTACTTTTATGTTAAGAAACTAGTCCTTGACCTTAAATGTCACTATGCATGGAATTTATAGCAGATATATTTTATATACTGTATATATACAAGAATTACTCAAGACAGATTCAAGCAAAGCAGCTTCCTCCACAAAAGAAGAGTAAGATCATGAAAGAAAACCTGAATTATGTTTCTTTTATCAGCCCAACTGTCCCTGAGAGTGAACCAAAACAGAGTTGGTAACTTAGAGGTGACATCACCATCAAGTTTTCATGAACTGTCTATGACAATTGATAGTAAATTGATATCAAACATAGAAAACAGCTTCCCCAAAAATACTAAGCCTTTATGATAACAATTTGTTTTTTAAGCCAAATACTAATTTAAAAGACAGTAATGTTAATTTTTACTCTAACTACAGATGTAGACTATTATAAAATTAAATGTAGACTATTATAAAATTATAGCTTATAATCACTAAACATGTATTCTATGCAGATATAATTCGAAATACTTCATATATATGTATTTCCTCAATCTTTACAGCAACCCTATGACATGAAGGTTTCTATTGCTCCCACTCTACGCTTAAAGAAACTGAGTCAAAGAGAGGTTACTTGGTCATTAAGAGGTGGATATAAATTAAAACAAAACGCCAATATTTTTCAAAAACATATATTCAGATTTATTTCTAATGCACTAATAGAGTAGCTTATGCTTCACTCACATAGCTTATTCCCTCACTTTCTTTGGATCTCTGCTCAAATACTACCTCACTGAGTTGGGCACAGCAGCATGAGCTTGTAGTCTCAGCTACTTGGAAAGCCAAGGCAGGAGGATCCCTTGAGACCAGGAGTTCTAAACCAGCCTGGTCAACATAGCAAGACCTTGTCTCAAACGAACAAACAAACAAAATACTACCTCATTGGAGAGGCCTTCTTTACATAAAATGGAAACCTGTCCATCACTTTGTACCCTGTACACACACTCACTTGATCCATTATGTAACCCTAGCTAATAAGTAATAGCTATTTATTTGCTCATTTGTTTATAATCTGTTTCATGCCAGTCAAATATGCTTCATGTCTAGAAAGTGCCTGGCACATAGCATGTGCCTAATAAATATTTGTTAATTAAATTAATCCTGATAAGAATTAATTCCAAGGCCTATGAGACAGTTTATACAATCTTTTTAATCTTGAGGACAATATCCATTTAAAAATAGCATCTGTAAACTTAAAAAATCATATTTAAAAAATGAGAAGGAGGGGGCAGGGGTAAGAAGAAAAATGGTTTTACTTCAATAGTAAGTTAAAATTTGCAGAAAGGCAAATCGAAATATCAAATAAGTCAAACTGAATTTCTTGACATCTGTAAGATGTATAAGAAAAAAAATTACTTGTGTCATTGACTAGTACTTATTATCTGACATACTGCATCATTTCTCCACCCTTTTTTAAATGTATATATTTTTCAACATGTAAAGTGAATTTTCAATTTTTAGGGGTGAGCATATCAAATCACAATTCAAAATCTCAAAATCATATTTTTGAGCTGTGTGAACTGTAAATTCATACAAACTGTATGTACAATTGTATGTATTATAGATATACTTTCAATTGTAGAGTAATGGAAATAATCCAAAAATTAGAATCAGAAGACCCAATTTCACATTATCTGTCTCTAACTAGCTGTTTGGCCTTGAAGCAGTCTTTTAATCTCTCTGAAAATACCTTTCTCACTGTTAAATGCTAAACAGATAACCTACAGAAATCCTGAAACTCCTTCTACTTTAAATGCTAAAATAGAGAATAAGGTTGTTATTTCTACTATAGGAGAAGAAAACATAAATATGGTTTTATTTTTTATCAATTAATCAGATTTGTGAAGAAGAAAATTCATGCAATATTGAATAATGGTTTTTACTAAATAAGTAAATCATAGATTACTTGAAATTATATTTAAATTTGTACTTAGCAAATTTTTTAAGTTGAAAACATTAAATTTTTAATGCTTAAACGAGAAAAAAGTATAAAATCTAGCAAAATACTTTTGAATATTTTCCTATGACCCATGAAAATCTTTCTCTTCTCACTGCCTTTACCATATTAATAAAGACCTTCCAGAAGAACATTTTAGTGAATGTCATAAAACCTGTGATTTATAAAAAAAAAAAAAATGCCACTTTGACTTTTAAGCTATTATCAGTCTGAAGAGCTGCTCTAAATCAAACTATTATAGAATCTACTCCCAAACCACTACTTGGCAACAAAGATGAATCTACCTATTACCAGGTTAGGACAGCAGCTATTATCACGGCCCCCTGATTTCTTTCAAGTAGCTCCAATGGAAAAAGCCACAAGTGAATAATAAAAATCTCATAATAGCTCTTCAGAATTCTTTACATGGTAGAAGGCACTAAAATGAACTCTGGAGAGTTAAAAAGAAAAAAAAAAAACGCTCATCCCCCTGATAAGAAAAAATAATTAACCTGACTTAATGCATCTGAGAAGGCTTCCTATAAATCAGACTTTTGTACTTCAAGAGCCAGATTAAAACCATATATCAAAAAAGTATGTAGATATTGTACCATAAGTACACATAGCACATTTCTAAATCTGCAGAGGTTTTTAGGCCTTTTTGTGAGACACTCAATACATGCTATTGAAAAGGAGTGTGAAGTACTCACAGTGCTTAATTTGCTCGAGGTAACCACGATGCGCCTTTCGTGCAGCATGCTGGCATACAGCTGCAGCATGTTGTTCACATCTACAGCAACAAAGTATTCTGTAAGATTTCTCTGTACAAGTGAAAAATAATTGTGTAAGTTACAGTCCATGGTGAATGTGAAGGAAAACATTTTACACATTTACCAGAAAGTCTTAAAGTTCAAAAGCTATTATTATTTAAAATGGTATTCATTAAAATAATTAAGTGTAATACTAGGCTGCTGCCTCATGAAGCACATAATATTCTATTATTAGCTGAAATATATCCCTACTCAAGAAAAGAGTTTTCAGAGGATGATCAGAAGATCACAGACTTCCCAACTTCCCTACCCCCTAAGAATCTGAAAGAAGCTAATTTCTTGGGCTCCAGCCTAGACCCGCTCATTGTCATCTTCAGAGTAGGTTCCCAAGAATCTGCTCTTTTTTTTTGGTCACCCAGGCTGGAGTGCAGTAGTGCGATCTTGGCTCATGGCAACCTCCGTCTCCTGGGTTCAAGCGATTTCCATGCCTCAGCCAGCAGAGTAGCTGGGATTACAGGTGCACACCACCATGTCCAGCTAATTTTTGTATTTTAGTAGAGACAGGATTTCACCATGTTGCCCAGGCTGGTCTTGAACTCCTCTCCTCAGATGATCTACCCACCTTGGCCTCCCAAAGTGCTGGGATTACAGGCATGAGCCACCACACCTGGCTAAGAATCTGCTTTTTAAACAAATACTTCTGGTGATTCTTATAAACACTGATGCTTCAGAAACCACTGGCCCAAACAATACATCTGAGTCTTTTCATGTTCCCCATTCACTATGCAGGCACAATCATTATCTGATATTACATAGCATGTACAAGGCACCCAAAGGATGAGGTAATTTTATAAGACAGCCCTTTGGTACTTTATTAAGGAAATTCACTTGTTTATACTTCAAGTCAGGCTTGCTTTGCATCACTAGAATCAAATACAATTTGATGATTGATTCCTTAATTTAGCACTCTATCCCCCCACGTGAGAATAAAACTGGGATAAGCTACATTAACTTTGACTTTAGATCTTCTCCCTTCTTATTATTTATTTTTAATTTTCTATAATGAAACTTAAGCACATTAGAAAGCAACAAACTAATGAAGGGTCTGGATAAGACATAACAAAGAAAAACCGCAGTATCAGGTGGACTGTGCCTCGTAGGCTACAACTTTCAGTTGGGCAAGAAATTAAGAAATCCAATTATTTCTTCAATTTCCAAAAGGTAGAAACTTTACCATCACAAATTGGTAATCATGACAGAGCACATCAATAAAACCTGTAACTATCAGGGGGTGATGTTGAATTTGGTGGAAAGAGGTTTATTTCTTGTTTTCTCATCTTCCAATTCAGCTCTCCATATAAAAATTCATGTCATTCAACATTAGTATATTTCCTATAATCTAAAAGCAAGGTAATTCTTAGATGGGGGAATTATTTCTCAGCATAGAGTACTGCCTTACGCTTATGCTCTTGCTTTCTTTTCCCTAAATAAGACTTTCTGCAAAATAAAACATGTTGTTAGACGTATAAAAATATATATTCTCAGGGGCAGTTTTTCATTTGAAAGTCTGTTTCTTTGAAACCTTCAAAGTAATTGCCTTTTAAAAAATGTGACATTTGTTAAATCAAGCTATTAGTTGTTTGTTAGTAAATCTAAGAGAAAGATAAGCAGGAGAGAGAGAGTAGAAGGGAGCAACTTTGACTGTGAAACTCTGAAGTGAAGGGACAAGGGTCATGTAAGTCAAGGCATGGTCAATAAGCCTTAAAGAAAACATAACAAGGAGTACCTGGCCCACAGTGTAAGGCAGTCAAGACTTTAGGATCTATTATGTAACCTGAGAGCTTTGATCATCTATCTCAGGCCCATAAGAGCAACTTGATACAAAGGCTTTTCATCAGGGTTTTCTGGATCCATCTGTACTGAAAACACCATTGATAGATAGTCTTGGTTTGATACTAGAAAAGTAACAATTGTATTCTTGGACTTCCTCCACTACCCACATGCTTTTAGAAACCAAACACTCAGTAGGTTTGAAAACACCTGGAAAAACACTAGAATTCCAAAGTAAATAATAAGTATATATTGAAATACTTTTTTCCTGTTGATTTTTCCTTTACTTTTAATTGAATTATTCCTACTGATTCATTTTAACTTTCCAAGGGAAGCTGAAGAAAAATTACATAATGCAATATTTCATTTTCACAGTTATCCAAAATCATAAAAGCATATTTGTTACTTCCACTTATCTATGTAAACTTTTCTACAAAATAGTAATTTGTAATAACTATTAAAAACTGAAAATATTTCTAGTATGGCTACCATTAGGACTCTAAATAAAATGCAAATTCTAGCAATTTTTATAATTTATTATAATACCCATCAAACCTTGCAAGATATGTATTACTTTAAATTAAAGTCAGGAAATTAAGAACAGGACATCTAAGATTTGAAGCATTATATACAAGGAATATAAAATACTATGTTAATTTCACTAAAGTAACAATTTGTGTGAAGACATTTCCCATTGCTAGTATTCTTCTCCACAGTAGAAGCCATCTCCTGAGGTATCTCTTCTATCAGATACAGAGAACTTGAGAACCTAATTGAATATATATGATCCTACCTAATTATTACAAGTGACAGAAATCATTTTCCTCCTATTCCTGTCCTTGATTTTCCTTATCTACAACTAGATATCAAGAAGAAGGTAAAGGGGGCAGATACATAAAGAAGAAAAGAAAATAACATCAATATTCCTTATTTCTTCATTATTTATCATAAACACAGATAATTATAATGTATTCTATTTCTCTACATAAAAACGCATAAACAGTGAGACCAAACTAAATAAAATTAATAATATAATAATAATTAAAACAGAAAATAGAAAACTTACACTCTCAGGTATTGTTGGGAGTCCAGTTACATCAGGGGTAATGAAGTAGGAATGCTAATCAATACAAAGAAATCATATATGAAAAAGATAATTAAAACTTGGTATCACTACATATAATTTGTAATGAAAATCAGAAAAAAATATATTGAGAGAATTAATAAATGCCATGGACTGAAATTCAGTATTTGTTGAATTTGAAAGATTCTTAAATGGGTTAGCAGGTTTATATGAGATTTAACAATTACATTACCATGCAAAAAGTTAAGAGTTGGTTAAAAATATTTGACCTTAAAATTAAGATAAGACCAGGGAAAAGTGTTAAGGCAAAAAAGAGTACATTATTGAAAGGTTTATTTTGTACATATACATATATATATACATATATATACACTACGTATATACACACACATATACACACATAGAAACAAATATATTATTAAAACATTTAGTTGAGGTAGATTGGAAAAATTAAAGCTTGCTAACCAAATATATCAAAATCTATTAAGATTCCTGAGTTTCTATGGTAAGTCACAACAAATTTTTTTTGTAAACATCAGCCACCCTATTATTTAGCAAATAGCAATAAAATATAATTTTTGAAAGTTTAAGACTGCTTAAACATGTAGTGATCCCAAAATATGATCTTTACACAGCCGCCAAATAATTAGCTTCTAAAATGTTCAAAGAAGTATAACAGTTCATCACAATACTTAAAAGAGTATATTGTGTATATATGCTTTCATGTTACCAACAATATTCCCAAATTTACCACCCAGAATCAACGTGCAACTTAATCACCAAAAAATGTTTTATTTTCTGTTCATATTAATCTTTAAAATTATTTAAATATCTTAATCACATAAGGACATATTTAATACTATCAAATTATTAACAATTAGAAAAGAAACACTCTAGTCAATATTTGAGCATAGTTGAACTAGTCAGAACAAGGCTAGTTAACACAGCCATAATGCATAATTTTCCAGGATGGAAGAACAATAGGAGAAAAATCACAAGATCTTCTGTGATCTTGGGGACAAAAAATGGGACAAATCCATGCTGTGAATATACTTTAAAATTACTACTACTGAAAATGGAGAATATGCATAGGTTTTGGTCTCGATAAGCTAGTTTTATTTGGAATGGTTTTTAATAGTACTGTATTTCATAAAACTATGCTTTACAAGATAGTATAAACAGAAAATATTATATATTCCAATGATTAATTTTCTTAAAAGAGTCAAATTTACCATTTCCCAAAGGGCTGGAGTGAATCTTAAAAGCATGGTGAAATAGATGATTATTTTTCCTATTTAATAGCGATTTTTAGAAGCCAATGTCCTTTTAACTCACCGGTACTAGAGAGGGCTGATCTTTCAGAACTTGCTCACAGGCAATAAATATCTCTTGGTTCTTATAACACATGAGAGAAAAAAATGAATATTTTACTTTCATGGGAGAAGCTTACACAACAATTCGCTGTGTAATTAAGACAAAACCCATGTAGCCACATTAGCCACTAAAAAATACTTGAATAACAGTAATTATAAATATTATTTTAAATGCTGATATGCCAATTTTATGCTAGAAAAATCCTAATGAAAGTATTTTCATATTATAAGAGTAGAGAATGCTGTGGATATTTAATGATTTTGAAATATTTCAAAAAAAGTATTTTCATTAGACATTAACTTTTTATAAAAATATGTGATTTCTAGTGGCCATTATCCACTTGTACAGGAACAAAAACTTCCATAATCATCAATTTTAATCTGGCATCACAAAACTAAAATCTCCTCTAGTAGCTGAAGACAAGTGTCCTAGTCCCAAATTTGCCACTTAAATTAACAGCATTACACCAGATCCATTACATTAGGAGTCTATTACTGAAATCAAATGCAATTAATTATTCATGGCAAACAAATGTAACAGCTGATTTTATCAACACTTAAGATATTATGACTTAGCCAGGCACAGTGGGTCATGCCTGTAATCCCAGCACTTTGGGAGGCCAAGGCGGGCAGATTGCCTGAGGTCAGGAGTTCAAGACCAGCTTAACCAACAGGGTGAAACCCCATCTCTACTAAAAATACAAAACTAGCCGGGTGTGGTGGCAGGCGCCTGTAATCCCAGCTACTTGGGAGCCTGAGGCAGGAGAATTGCTTGAAACCAAGAGGCGGAGGTTGCAGTGAGCTGAGATCACAACATCGCTTTCCAGCCTGGGCAACAAAAGTGAAACTCCGTCTCAAAAAAAAAGATACTATATCTTTAGAATAGGTATAAGACTTGAAAAACTATCATAGACTATTAATTCAAGTGCATATAAGAATTCTTAATTATGGAAATAACTATTAAGGAATAGAACATAGTCAATCAAATTCCTCTGACAAGATTATTTCAGCTACAACTCAGCTATTTCAGAAGAAAATATTTTCTCCATATGAAAAGAAACTTCAATTTACTACCACCTAACACCTGAATAGCTCTTCATGGTAGATGTAGATATATCATTTTATTTGATTACTAAAACAACTTTCTCAAAAGTTGACATGCTCAATTTCTCAAATGGAAAAAAAAGGATCATCTAAAGAGATTAACTTTCTTGAATAACATTACACATTTAGTGACTGTGACTTAAACCAAAATCTTCTAATCCTAAGTAAAAAAGACCTAGAAATCTTTAATTTGTGGTTCTTATTAATAAAGATGAAGTGTTTCAATATCTGGTATTGTGGAGATGTATTTTTGTAAGATATTTATTTACCCCTGAGCAAATATGACACTCAAATTTAGAGAGAGAACATATTTGTATTTCTCATTAATGCCACCTCCACTGTCTTAGCACCATTATTTTCCTTAACTCTTTAACAGTGCTACAATCACCTTATAAATATAACACTTTCAAAGAAAAATGACCTTTATTTGGAAAATCCCAGGTTCTTCTTTATTCTCCTTGACCTTTCCCTTGGCCTTTCTATTGCATTTCCACTAACCATAAACCTTGCATTCTTTTGGCTTCAATGATCTATAAGTGTAAGTTTCTCCTTAACTGCCCTTCCCCCAGTTCTTTCACGGGATCTCCTTTCTTTTTCCCTATAGCCTATTTGGGCAATTAGAACTTAGCCTCTGCTCTATGCTCTTCTATATTTTATCCTTTAAATAGCTACAACTATGTCTACTGTTGACTCCCAAATTTGGGTTAAAAATTCCAGGTTATCCTTCGCTTTTATCACACAGTCTCCAAATGACTATTAAACCTTTCCACTTTGGCAGTGTGCAAGAAAAGAAGAGGCAGACATAAAGCAGCAGAGAAGATGACAGGAAAGAAAAAACACTGCATTAAGTTGTATGACAAGAGGTTTCACAAAGGTGAAGATTGAGCAAGTTCTGGACTAACGACCCATAATCAACAAAGAGACTTTAGTCCTAAAGGAAAGAATGATGCTCATTCAAGAAGCTGAGCAAAACTACGTGACCAGAATAGAGGAGGAAAATAAAAAATTCAATTGAATCTAAGAAATGGATGGTCCTGAAAGTCTGGCCAAAGTTTGAACAAATTCTATAGAAAATGGGGAACTACAAAAAGTTTTCAGCTGGGACTTTATATAGTTTAAGTAAGTCTACACTGACAGTCTTTTGTAGAAAGGACTGGAAAGAGAGACTCTAGACTAAGAACTCTTTGAAGTACTAAGCACCAGAACTAACATGCTAACCACCTTAGTCTACTACTAACAGTAGTGGTTAAGAATGGAATAATTTAAGAGAACATTACTATTACGTGAAATCACAGGATGAAATCTGGGCAAGATGCATGGACCAACAGAACAGATTAGAGAACGAAGAAATAAACTCAGATACTTATAGCCAACTGATCTTCAACAAAGCAAACAAAAACATAAAGTGGAGAAATGACAGCCTTTTCAGGAAACAGTGCTGGGATAATTGGCTAGCCACATGTAGGAAAATGAAATTTGGATCCTCGTCTCTCACCTTATATAGAAATCAATGCAACATGGATTAAGAACTTAAATCTGCGATAAGAAACTATAAAAATTCTAGAAGATAACATTGGAAAAACTCTTCTAGACATTGGCTTAGGCAGGGATTTCATGACCAAGAAACCAAAAGGAAATGCAATAAAAACAAAGACAAATAGTTGAGACTTAAACTAAAGAGCTTTTGCATGGCAAAAGGTATAGTCAGCAGAGTAAACAGACAACCCAGAGTGGGAGAAAATCTTCACAGTCTATACATCTGACAAAAAAACAACTATCCAGAATCTACAATGAACTCAAACAAATCAGTAAGAAAAAAACAACCCCATCAAAAAGTGAGCTAAGGACATGAATAGACAATTCTCAAAAGAAGATATACAAATAGCCGACAAAACATGAAAAAATGCTCAAGATCACTAATGAATCAGGGAAATGCAAATCAAAACCACAATGCAATCCCACCTTACTTTTGCAAGGATGGCCATAATGAAAAAATCAAAATACTTTTGTAAACATCAGCCACCATATTATTTAATAAACAGAAATAAAACATAATTTTTCAATGTTTAAATCTTCTTATACATGTAGTTATCCCAAAATATGATCCTCACACATCTACTACTAAACAAATATTAAACTGATCAACCGATCACTGCATCCACGCCAATATTAGATGTTGGCGTGGATGTAGTGATCAGAAAACACTTCTACACTGCTGATGGGAATGTAAACTAGTACAGCCACTATGGAAAACAGTGTGGAGATTCCTTAATGAACTGAAAGTAGAACTACCATTTGATGGTATCAATACCAGTACTGAGTATCTAGCAAGAGGAAAAACGTCATTATACGAAAAAGATACTTGCACACACGTTTATAGTCGCATAATTCACAATTGCAAAATTGTGGAACCGACCCAAATGCCTGGCAATCAACAAGTGGACAAGAAACTGTAGTATATACATATATGATGGAATACTACTCAACTGTAAAAAGGAATGAATTAACAGCATTTGCAGCAACCTGGATGAGATTGGAGACTATTATTCTAAGTAAAGTAACTCAGGAATGAAAAACTAAACATCATATGTTCTCACTGATCTGTGGCAGCTAAGGTATGAAGAAATAAAGGCATAAGAATGACACAATGGACTTTGGGGATTTGGAGGGAAGAGTGGGAGGGGGTGAGGGATAAAAGACTACATATATGGTGCAGTTTATACTGCTCTGGTGATGGGTACACCAAAATATCGCAGATCACCACTAAAGAACTTATTCATGTAACCAAATATCACCTGTATCCCAATAACTTAAGAAAAAATTTAAAAATTAATTAATTTTAAAAAAGGAGAAAATTATTACCAAAGAAAATATAACAACTTCCCTATCTCACAAAAACACAAAAGACTTGTTATTATATATATTTTGAGTTACCTTTTCTCTCATTTTTTCTTGCAACATTATATTTTTCTTCTTTATTAGGTAACATTTATTATTTTAGAAGAAAATAAATATAAATGTTAATAGTCTATCCAGTATGCCAAATTCATGAAGAAAATAAAAGCAGCCATATTTTATAATCTTGAACTTTGAACATTTACAAAAAATTCCCAAAACATGAGTGTTTTTAGATACAGATGGCACAGTTCATTAAAAGTTTCAATAGTACAATAAATAATCTATCCCATCATAGGCTTGCTGTTTTGACAAACAGCAATTCAATCATATTTCCAGTATTTTGTGATTATACGAGAAGATATATTGACGTATAAGAAGACAAAACTTTTCACCTAGAATTTTTATCATATAGTTATATGTCATTTTCTGTTCTTACTAAGTATTGTTTTCATTTTAGGAGGGTTATTAAGCATGTGTGTGTATTCCTTTATTATGCACAGATTTCACCTAAAAATCATGTTTCTAACAACCTAAATATCCTCATAGATTTGGTTTCTTTTAGTTTATAATAATTTTTTTAATTGAATAATTTAACAAAATCATAAAAATACACACCTTATATAGCAAGTTATGATTGTTACAACATGTTAAACTGTTACGTTAGTACTAGCAATGAAGTCTTCCTGGAAGCAGAGATGACTTGGCAAAGAATTACCTGAAGTTTCATGTGTTTGTAACAAAATTGAGACATAGCTATGACTCCAGAAAACAATTACTGATTGAATACTTACCACACTCAAGTTGACAGGAGTATTTGCCTTTGGTACTGGGTGGTTATACAGTGATTTGAGAGTTTCATTCAAATCATTTTCCTAGGGAAAAGAAAATACACATTTTATAAATAAGACATATACCAAGCAACGTCAATTAAAACTACCTGATAAAACAGTCCACTGTGGCTTTTCATATTAGACATATTTTATATAAATGTTTTCAACAAAAACATCTGAAATAACTGAAATTAAAATATTTGAGTCTAGTAAATATGAAAACATATTTAAATCTCTTTATCCAGAAGAATAATGTCAATACTTCTACTTAGTATAAATGTGTATTTGAAAGTTATTATATATTATACAAATATCATAAAAGGAAACTATCTAAATCATTAAATCCAATAAGAACAATAGGTCTGAAAAAAAATAGTAATATAACTTTTTATCAGATCACAGAGTACTCTCATTTTCCATTTTCATTTTAAAAACCTAAACCAATTTTTAAGGAATAGACACAATTTAAATAAGATTATTATACTAAAAATGCAATGTAGAGGAAATAATTGCTAAATATTTCTTTTCTGCATTGCTACTGGTCACTACTTGACCCACAATAAATGGGATTAAATAAAACATACAACAAATCTACTTCATAGAATTTGTATAATAATACTGTGCCTTGATGTGCAACCTCAATTTTTCTGCATCACATGCTACAAATCTAGTAATAAATATACGATGATTTTTATAAACATATTATCTTTATTCTCTGTTTTCATGTTGGAGGGAATAAATCAAATGAAAAAGCAATTGTTCAGAGAAGTTGGCAATTTTAGTAAGTTTGGATATGAGACATAGACTTCTCATTATATTTCTTATGCCTTGTCTATCCACTTATACCAAAATTTAATAAATCAGATCTCTGTAACTACTTTCAAAAGTACTCATTTAATACTACTTATTTGAAATACTCTTCAGAATGACCTAGAAAGACTATAAACAATTTATCTCTTGACCATTTATACAATGAAGTGTACCGGAGAATACTGCAGAGGATACCAATCACCTTTGTATAAGAGATTCATACAGTTATGTTTTAGAATTACATTTTAGAAGGACTGCAAAATAAACAATTTACCTCTTAAACTTTTAAACAATTAAGTGTAACATGGAAAATTGTGAATCATATTGATGCTCTGTTTATACAAAATTCCTATAGGTAGAAAAATTTTTAGACTAGCTTTTAAAAATCCTTTGCACTGTCTTACACTGATCAGATAAGGGTAACTTGAAATGTAAAAGTTATTTAAATAACCTATTGCACTGAATTAGAAATGAACAGAAAAAAAGTACTACAATTACAAATCTACTTCTAGTTTAACTAATGCTAGAAACTTGTAATACTTCTCCCTCAAATAAGGAACACAAAAGGAACCTCACTATTTCCTCTTCTCAGAAAGCCAAAATTATATGAATTTGCTTATAGGTACTTTCTTTTATGTATTCCAGTATTACTGATGGTTTCAGGAAAAATAAAATGATATACAATATGGAAATAGTAATAATTTATCAGTAACAGTTACTAAAAGTTACAAAATACAGAAAAAGTATCCAAAATTTAGGCAACTAATATAATTAATGTGAATTCCACATGTACATTCACAAAAACAAAGAATAAGAAATTATCATGAATAATTTAACCAGAATTCTGGTTTTGACTTTTCATCGCAAAAAATAAATAGCTGTATTTCCAGTTATTTTCTTAGGCAAGTGAATGACTTATAGCTTCGACATAAAATTATTCAACTGTAAAATGTTAATATATATTTCAAAGAATTAAGCTATCAAATATAAGAGAAAAACACTGACATGCACAAACACATACACATTAACAACTAGACTTCTGACAAACATTAAAACTTGCAATTATATTGTAATAAATTTGGTTGACAAATTAGAAAATTGTTCACTAAAAGAGTAAAGAGTACCTTAATTTATTAATAACACCTTTAAATTCTATTTATATAAATAATACCTCCCTTACTTTCCAAGTGACAGAACTAGTTATCTGACTTATAGACACTGTACTTTACTCGAAGTCACAAGGGAGTTCAAGACCAGCCTGGCCAACATGGCAACACCCCATCTCTACTAAAAATACAAAAATTAGCTGGGCGTGGTGGTACACATCTGTAATCCTAGCTACTCTGTAGGCTGAGGCAGGAGAATCACTTGAACCCAGGAGGTGGAGGTGGTAGTGAGCTAAGATCGTGCCACTGCACACCAGCCTGGACAACAGAGGAAGACCCTGTCTCAAAAAAAAAAAAATATATATATATATATACACACATATATATATATATGTATATAAATAAATAAAAAATAGAACTTAGGCCTGGTATGGTGGCTCATGACTGTAATTCCTGCACTTGGGGAGGCCGAGGTGGGAGGATCACGAGGTCAGGAGTTCAAGACCAGCCTAGCCAATATGGTGAAACCCTGTTTCTACCAAAAATACAAAAATTAGCCAGGCATGGTGGCACACACCTGTAGTCCCAGCTACTCAGGAGGCTGAGGAAGAAAGTGAGCCACAGAGCAAGACTCAATCTCATTAAAAAGAAAAAATAAAAGAAAGAAAAAAAAAGAAAAGAACTTAAATCCAGTATTTTAGGATTCAATCAAACCACAGTGCCGAAAGTCCAGTTATATTTGTACTACCAATACTACATTAAGTTACCTGGGAACATTCATAAAGATTTTAATTCTAAGGTGACCACACTCACTTGTACTTGAGACCATCACCACTTAAGGCAAATGAAAGATTTCAGCTGGTTTATCAAAATCATTAACTTTTATTCTTACAAGCTTATTTTCAAATACAGTCTGTATCCATCTTAGCATAGTAGCTTGTTTCACCAAACTGGGCAGACAGAAATGTCTATGCTATTTTAACTGAACTGTATTACCAAGGCAATATAATTTTTAAAAATTAAATGAAAACTCAAAATACAGGCTGGGTGTGGTGGCTCACGCCTGTAATCCCAACACTTTGGGAGGCTGAGGTGGGCAGATCATGAGGTCAGGATCACGAGGTCAGGAGTTTGAGACCAGCCTAACCAATATGATGAAACCCCATGTCTACTAAAAATATTTAAAAAAAAAAAATTTAGCCAGGCACGGTGGTGCGTGCCTATAATCCCAGCTACTTGGGAGAATGGCTTGAACCCGGGAAGTGGAGGCTGCAGTGAGTAGAGTCGTGCCACTGCACTCCAGCCTGGGCAACAGAGCAAGACTCTGTCTAAAACAAACAAACAAACAAAAAACCCTCAAAATACTATGCCCAGGAGGATATTTTGCTCCAGATTCAGTCAACAGAACTTTTAAAACATATGTAAAGAAATAAATGATTGTATACTGAAAAGCTGAAAATAAGCTTTTCTTATGGAAAAAAACAGAGTGAGAAAAATTACATTCTGTCTTACTATATCCCATTTTTAAAAATTCCATCAACAATTTTGACTATAATTGCCTTTAAAATACTGGCATACATAATCTAGTGAACAAAAAAGTCACAATATTTGTTTCTTCTATTATAAAATGGAGATCTAAAAACTGAATATTAGAAACTTTCTAATGTATTTTTACTTATTCTGTACATTTTGACTCAATACCTTTTGCTATGGGAGACACAGAGACAGATTTCCAGCTCTCAATTATTACTTTAGATGTGCAGACACAGAATTACATACAACCCAGTGTAAAAAGGCAGGCAAACCATGCATTGGAATAGAATACTCGCAAATCTAGTAAGAAATGAATATTTGACTATATGAAGAACTCCTACAATTCAACAACAAAAAACACAACATGATTTTAAAATGAGCGAAGGACATGAACAGACTTTCTACAACTTTTGACTCAATATCTATTTGCTATTAGAGACAGAGAGATAGAAGAGTTCTAACAAATACTTCTCTAGAGACTTTTCCTGACTCTCCAGGTTGAATTAGGTGATGCTTGCTGTGTTCCCAGAGCATTTACACTGGGTTGTAATTTTCTGTCTGTACAACCAAAGACCTTTTCTAAAGAAGATATAGAAATGGAAAGTAAATATCCAATAGCACTATTCATTAAGGAAATGAAAATTAAAATCACAATGATACAACACTTTGCACACACACTATCCAAAAAAGAAAAGAAAAGAACAACTATTGGCAAGATTGTGAGGGAAATGGGACCCTTGTAAGTTACTGAAGGAAATGCAAAATAGTGTGGCCACTGTGGAAAATGCTCTCATGATTCTTTAAAAAATGAAACACAGAATTACCATACTACCCAGTAATTCTACTTTTAGGTATATACTCAAAAGGATTGAACCCAAAGGCTGGAACATTAATTTGTACAAACATCTTCATAGCTGCATTATTCACAATACCCAAAAAGTAGAGGAAGCACCCCCAGTGTCTATTGACAGATAAATGAATGAACAAACTGTGGTGTATGTAAGGTCGATAGCCTCGCTGGGAGCCGGATGAACAACAGCCACCCCACTCCATGTCTGATACTCAGCATTTGGCTTCTCCATGCGGGCTCCCCTCACCCACACCCACTTCTGCATTTCACTCCCAGATCTATACTCAGCAGTAAACTATGCATTCTCAGCATTAAACTATACATTTCGCTCCCAGACCTATACTCAGCACTAAACTATGCATTCTCAGCACTAAACTATGCATTCGAACCCGCCAAAATTTTAAAAATCCCACCAAGCCTTACCCAATGGCAGCTCGCCCCATACGTCCTTAGCCAGCCCACCTTATGCTTTGTTTCCCCAATATCCAATCAATTGCCTCTAACCCCTGTAAAACCCCTTGCCCTGGGAAGCTAAGTGCGACTTCTCTGGCCCCACTTTCCCGGACCATAGAACCTCACCCAGGAGCTTAATAAATGGGCATTTAATTTTCCTAGGCTGGTCTCAGTTTCCTCATTTTAAACTCGGCAATAACCCTTGCAGTGTATTCATATTCAGTCTTAAAAAAATTTCTGACACATGCTACAACATGGATGAATCTTGAAGATATTATGCTAAATGAAATAAGCCAGTCACTTAGCAAATAAGGACAAATACTTTGTGAGTCCAATTACATGAGATACACAGAGTAGTGAAATTCATACACATGATACTATGGTGGTTGCCAGGGATGGTGAGGGTCGGGGAGAAATGAGTAGATATTGTTTGATGGGTATACACAGAGTTCTGGGTATACACAGAGTTTTAGACTGGCAAGTTAAAAAAAGATGTATGGTATTGATGGTTGCAGACCAACATTAATGTACTTAATGTCACAAAACTATACACTTAAAAATGGTTAATATGTTAAGTTTTATGTTATGCTATTTTATCACCAATAAAAAATGGGGAAAAAATAGCTTACCAGTTCCTTAGCCAAGTAATCTGCAAGAGTATTTAGAAGCTTGTAGTACACTTCAAACCAGGGAAGGTAACTGCAAAAGAATTATTTAAAAATGTACAGACGTAAAATTCAAAACAAGCAGACAATATAAACAATTTATTTTAATTCAAACATATTAATCCTGGAAGTCAAAAAAGAACTATATCCATTTTCTTTACTTTTTCAGTGAAGTTTTACATATTATTTATTACATGTTTTCATAAAACAAATCAGAATCTAGAATTCTATTTAAAAAGCTGTCCATTACAAACTTATATTTTATATCAGCAATATCTAAAATTATTTTCATGGTATTCAATAAAAGCATGCATAAAATAAAAAGTAACCATTGTAAAACAAATCATATAAAAACTAATTTTAAAAAGCTTTTAAAACAAAAGATTTCAAAATTACTTTTAAAATGTTACTGGAGTATATAATACAACAGAACTATGTTTTTAATAAATTCTTCAGAAAAGATGTTTAAGAATGATGGCAAATTTCAAAATAACTCAATACAAATATCAGAAAGACTATCTAAAAATTTTAAAAATTGTAAATGACTTACATAGCAATACCAAATATAATTCAAAATTTATTTTAATTCATTGTGCTAGATAAAAGTATAATCTTTATGATAGCTAAATACTAAATCTAAAAATCAAATAAAACAAGATCTATATTCCTTAAAAATTAAAATATTAGTATATTTTAAAATGTCTAAAGATTTTAATAGTAAACTGTACATTTTTCATGTAGAAAGGAAATCACAAAATACACCATTGTTAATTATCAATTAACAAATACTGATTACTTTTCTTCAAAGCATTAGTACAACATGCTACATTTAAAGAGAAAATACTGTTGTTGCTTTTACTACATAATTGTACACAGATTAAGAGTACATGCACAAAACATAAAATTTTAAAATCAATAAGTAGAACATAAAAAATAGCATTCTACCAGGATTTTTTTCATATAATACCTGATTTGTTAGTGACTATGAATGATGCCTTTCAAATCAGAAACTGAAAGCAGTAATAAAAGAAGTTAGGTAAACTACACTATCTTTACTCAGCAGAATATTATAGAGTTATTTAAAATGATAATTACAAATACTAAGTAATAATATGAAAATTCCCATGATATTTTAAAATATCTACCCAACTTCTGGTTAAATCGAACATATTGGCTGTGTGCATTTATCTCTGTGTCCTCTGGAAATAACATAAAAATGACAATACATGAATAAAAAAGGGTATAAATTAATGAACACAAGCAAAATGAGGGAAAAAATAGCAATGCAGGTGGATGACTTTGTAAATATGGTAAACAGAGAGGTAACAGCAAAAGAGAGGAAAGCAAAATCCAATTGCCATGAGAAAGAAAAAGGACCAGCGGATGTGCTCTGCACAGAGTTCTGAAGCACTGATTTAACAATATCTCAGAGAAAAAAACCCCCTGAAGTCCTATTTTCTTGGAATGAAACCCAACACTATACATGCAATGTTTCCAATTCAGTTTAATACTTTCCTTTTGAATATAAATTAACAGTCAACCACCAGATATTTGAGGAAATACAAATATAAAATCATGTTTATATTGAACAACATAAAAGGAACTACAAGTAAATATAGACAATACAAACAGCTGAAGAGAACTCCAACACTTATACTTAAGTTTAGTAGCTGAATTAAGAGCAGGAAGCTATTAAACAAAACTAAACTTTTTTAAAAAGTAAAAAAAGAAAATTTCAGACAGGAAAAAAGAGCTTTAAGAAATTCTAAAGGCTAAAAAAATTAAAGTTAATGGAAAGTTTAGATGATAACTCCAGAAAAATCCCCCAGAAACTAGAATATAAATAATGAGAAAAAAATATTAAACTATTAGGCCATCAACGTCAACTATCATAAAGCTACAGTCATTCCATAAAGAAAAAATAGAGGAAATAAATGAATAAAACTTTCATTTTAAAGAATTACTGGAAATTTTCCCAGAACTTCAGACATGAGTCTCTAGACTGAAAGACTGAGTGAATGAACAGCATAAAAAATGTGCCAAACCAGAGTATCACTGTGAAATTCCAAAACAAGGGATAGAAGAGTGCCTAAGGGTTTCCAAAGAGACAAAAAACAAGTAACAAACAAAGGGATCAAGTTTAAAAATGTCATCAAACCTCTCAACAGCAATGCTGGAAGTTAGAAGATAATGTCTTCAAAATACAGAGGTTAAATTCTTTGCACTCAAGACTTCTGTGTCCAGACAAACAATCAATAAAGTGTGAGGACAGATTAATAGCATTTTCAGTCAGGCAAGGACTCAAAGCTTCATCTCTTAAGACATCCTAAAGGATGGCTAAAACAAAATAAAGGAGATGGAAAAAAAAGGAATACATGGATGTAGGAGGCAAGAAATCTAAGACCATGGAAGAAGAATGAAGTCCTAGAATAACAGTTGTGCAAAGGCCTCTAGAGCAACCAGTCCAGACTGAAACAGTAATGAAGGCTCTAGGAGGCAGAAGTTAGAACAGGGTGCTTACAATAAGCACACTGGCAACTTTGCATGGAAGCCTAGAAAAATCTGGATAGGTATGAGACATATCTGTGATAGCTTTGGGGAATCTAAAAGTTAGAAATTACTATTGGTAATCTCAATTTTCCTATTTAAATTATTCAACTCTTGAAGCCCTAGTGCTTAAATGGCTATTTTACTACATACATCCTCTACTTACAAAAAAAACCGAAAACCTCACAAATTACTAATACTGTTATATTACTAACTAAATATAATACAAATCAGCACATCATAGTTTATGCATTCACTATAACTCAAAGAAATAATATTCATGGCAAATCTTCTAACAAGACACATAATCTTTAGAGCATAATTTATTTCACTTGTAGTCATTTCAAACTCAAATTTCAATTTTTAATAGCCTGAAGAAATTGCTATTTCCAGACAATTTCAATGTGTCACGTAGTTCAGACCTAAAAGTTCAAATAAGATGAGACCTAATCTATTCAAAGAAAGGTGCTGGTCTGTTTCTATTCTAACTCTCAAGGAGCTTTAGATAAAGCAAAATGTATCAGTTGTTGGTGGCTGCATGTCTACCTGTTAATGGTTACACTGTCATTTTCACCTTATATAAATAAAGTGAAACCTTTGGTAACAATTTTTCTTTCCTGGTCTACTATAAAAACAAAACACATACATATATCTGTGTGTGTGTGTGTGTGTGTGTGTGTGTGTGTGTGTGTGTGTGTGTAATAATTATGTTATTAGAAAATAATAACATAATTATTATATACATTTTCTGGACCAAAATCCTCAACATTTATTTCAATGTTCTGGCTTTCTGAAGTTTATATTACTGTTTTTCACTGGTTATCTTTCCCCTTTCAATTTCCTTTCAAATTGCAAAGGCATATCAGAACCAAATTTTTCATTAAGAAGCTAATTTATACAAATAAACATCATTTATCTGTAAGATTATTTCCTTGTCTTTGAATAAATAATGATTAATATATCCATATTCAGG
This sequence comes from Ateles fusciceps, assembly GCA_036589455.1. Taxonomy (NCBI): domain Eukaryota; kingdom Metazoa; phylum Chordata; class Mammalia; order Primates; family Atelidae; genus Ateles; species Ateles fusciceps. The sequence continues at coordinate 626,482 of JAZHEH010001687.1, forward strand.
TTACTTTAAAAAATTTACACAGTGCTAGACATTTTGGTATCTACATAATTATTACTGTTTTTTACATGTCCAAGAATAATAAGCTTTATTGAATTTCATCCTGGTACCAGGCTATGACTTAATCTATAAATTAAACTAACCCTATTTAGAAATAAGCTTTACCCTTATGGGATATTTCTCATAGTCATCTCTAAGGCCCCAAAATGCTTTATTATTTCTTTGGAGAGTATAACTCACTAGTTAGTTATATGTCCATCTGGGGGGCTGAGAACAGAACCTAAGAATCATAGAATTTACGTGTTAAAAAATTGGAAGTGCAGGAAGTAAAGTTACTTAAGGAGGAACTATTTGAATGACAGTATGCTAGGTACGTACATGTATTATCTTGTTTAATTCTTACACTAATGCTTTGATACATACTTGACTAAACTAAGATAAAGCAACTTATCTAGGGTCACAAAGCTATGGAACGGCAATCTTGGGATTAGAACCCTAATCAACCTGACTGAATAATATATGCTCAGGGGTCTACCACAGACAGCCTATCACCCTATGTTGGCATGTATTTCTATACAGTGAGCCTCTGAATAAACATGTTCAATGACCAGGCATTTCAGGCAGCTAAATAAATGGAGACAAAAATCATTCTGTAATCTTAAATTAGCCTACCTATAAGTTCTATCCACTGAAGCAAATTCTATCTTCCAAAATTCACGTTTATGTAACATTCAGAGCACTACCTTTGTGACTTTTAAATTACAGTTTGTTCATGTAGGCAAATTTTCCAACAAATAGAGATCTATTTAATGTGATTCTTTTAATTCACATTTTGTTAAATCCTTCCAATTTTAAATTTGGTATTGCTTCTGTGTTCATCACCGTGGATAAAATTTTGAAAAGGATATGGCTGGCAAACATGTTCAAGATGCCTCCCAAAATAACAAAAATTATTTATCAACACTCTATGAGATTTTAACCTAATCAAAAGACACAATTGTATCATCTAACCAACATTTTTCTCTATACCCAATTTGTCTGTGAAATATTAGAACAGACTCAAATTTCAAGTACAGCACTCCCTGATAGATCAGTAGGTACTATAACCGTGATAAACCAAGCCTAGTTATAAACAATGCTTCCTTTGTAAACATGTACTGGCTCTCAGTGATAACTTTCTCCTTTTAAAGAGTACATGTCATTCATATTTTTTAATAAAAACATCACATATAAAAGTGGAACTACTCTATAACACAGCCACGCTCCTAGAAATGTCAAGAAAGCAAGGAGACTTTCTGATGTAAATAAACAACATCTACAACAGAGAGTGCAAACTGGTTGCATCTAGCCCAAGGGCATATTTTGTTTGGTCAACACTGTGTTGTTTAATTAAATAAGTTGCTAACTTCCAAATCTGAGATAATTCAGTGTAAAAATCTGGACTTCTTGTTCCTCTCAAAAAAATCAAAAGAACTGGTAGCACTGGCCACACATTTTTCACTGGGCAACAAATGCCTAGGGCTGAATTATGGCTTCTGTCTTTGAATACAGTATGTACTATTCAGATCACCATACTTGGCCCAACTTCCCATTGTTAGGCGCTTAACAGGTTTCTCTCATTTGAGTCCCTTACCTGGTCTACATAGGTAACTGAATTCACAACCCTGGTAAGAATCAACTTCTCAACAGGAAATCCTATTTACAACCCACTTTCTCATCTGACAAGAAAATGATCTGGAGTACACAAAGTAGTCCAGTAATTCCAATTTGAACTAAACTCTATGTACACTTTAAGTCTAAATATATTGCAAAAAAACATCCTTTCTTAAAAGAAAATTATGTCCAAAACTTTTGAAACATACACACACACACATAAAAAATACTGTAAATTATACAAGCTTATGTGGCTAGGGTAGGAAATGTTATTTTCATGTCTTTATTTTGAGGTTTCTTACGTAATTTTCAAACAATATCTGTTCGAAGCAACTAATTTTAAATTGATTATCAATAAGGTAAAATGTTAAAATGGTTTTCACTAAACTTTATAGTCCCAAAGACAGTCAAAATCTATTTTCCTACAACAGACCACAAAAATCCTAGGAAGTTAAAAAAAAAAATTACTCAGCATATTGTAATAAATGAATAAGAATTTTACTTGAATCTTTAAAACTGAACATGTAACTTCTTTAAACAAAGAATAACTGTGACTCTCAAAGTCTTGCCAACATATATAAATGTAAAACATTATAAGCAATTATTTTAAAACAAAGTACAGGAGACGAGTTAAAATTTAATTGTCAGATCATTTTCTTAATTTTCTGTAAAGACATAAGGCAAAAAGAGAGAGAGATACATAAAGTCATGAGTCCATTTTGTGGTAGAAGAAGACTTCCCCCACACTTCTACTTCCACTATAGAGCTGATAAAACTTTTACATTCAAAAGTCAAAGGTTAAATAATGGAAAGGAAATGTTTTTTGTCAAACAGTCAGGTAACCACTAAAATCTAAGTGATCAGCAGGAACCTAACTTATAGTAATCAAATAAAACTAAGGAAACTGCCTTTCCGTAGGAAAACGTCTAATGTCTAGAGGCTGTTTTTCTGTCTGGAAAATTGACACAAAATGTGTAAAATTGAAACATTCTGCTTCTAAGGGATTTGCCCAAAGGAGGAGTGTGAAAGCTTCAAGTTTGGCATGAGTTAAAGGGGGGAAGGGTAACTACAAAGGCCCTAAACATAAATCTGTCTTCCTTATTGGAGTTTTTAATTTTGAACCCTTGGCGACAATTTTATAGTTGTAAAATTATGTTAATCAAATTAGGTAAAAAAGTTATTTCTTGCATTTTCGATAGCATATAAAACTATTCTAAACATAAACAACTGACAGATTTAAATTAGAAATATCTCAGGATATTTATGAAATCTTGTTAAAACTAGGATACACACGTCATAGAACTAAAGAACAGAACAGTGCTCGAAATTAAATATCAACTTTTATATTAAATGGGCTTAAATTCTAATATTTTTTCTAAAAGGTAACAAAATAAATGGAAATCAAAGAAATATACTAACTTTCAAATCTTGTAATGGCAAAAATCCAGGAGAAAACGGACACATGGTTTATATAGCATGATGCGCCATTTTCTCAATTAGAACTCCGAGCTAAATCTAGATCACAGTAATTTCAAGTCCTATAATAGCATCATCCTGGAGTAGATAAAAGGGGCTTTAAAGCATTATATATAACTTTTCTAGCTTAGAACTCTAAGGACTAGAATAGTTTTTTGGTTTGTTTTTTATTTTAATAATGTATATACGTCACTAAGCAGACCACTTGGCTATGGTAAACACTAAATGATATTGCTGTTAATTAATTGCCACTTGGTATCATTAGGATCAACATCTTTAACTTAAAAGAGTCTCTGCTAGACAGGAAATCCAAACAAAATTATTTTATGCTATTTCTAACAAAAATATTCTACCAATTTGTACTATTTTACTTTGTATTAAAATATCTTAAAGCTTCTTGAATGTACGGCATTTTAATTATGTCCACACTTTTATAAGGACCTAAAATATTTTAAACTGCTCAACATCAACAAAAACTCAAAGACATTCATAAACATTTTCCTTTTACAATTTTTAGATTAAAAGACAAATTCAAACAGTAGAAGATAACTCACAAATGAGAAGATTTTTATGAAGATATATTTTACCACAATAGAAAAAAGTTAGTGTTTAGGATATTGGAAGGACAATAGGAAAAACATCAACTAATTTTTATACAAGAATCTTAATTCCTTTGCTACTGACAATGAACTCTGGATAATAAAGCCACTATTATCTCACAACAGAATATCTACAAATGGAGTATGCTTCAATATAAAGGCACCAACTTTGCACAAAAGACAGCTTCAAGGAGAAGGTATTAAAATTTTTTAATATCCAAAAGTCAGGATACATTTCAGGTAAAGATAAAAGAAAGTGATTAAACCTAACCTATAATCAGAAGGGATATATTTTTGTGTGAAACCTCAACTTATAAGCAAAGAAAAAACAGAAATGAACAATTGTCAGATTGTATGTGTAAAAATTCTAGGTACTTATGGAGGATAAAATGAAAGCCACTGATGAATTGCTTTAGCTGCATTCATTTACTTTACAAACTCTGAATAAAGTCTACAGTTAATCATTTACTTTGACATTCTATAGAAAAATTTGTAAATGTATCTTAGCAAATCTTTAAAAAATAAAACTAGAACTGAATACCAAAACATAAGCCACGATTATGTGTTCACAAATATAAGTGACTTTTAATTTATCTTTTAAACTTCTCTGGATCCTCCAATTTTTCTATAGCAAAATAAATTATTTTTGCGATCAGAAAATATGGGTAAAAGCATATGTCTATGTATTGCTTATGTAAGTATTTTGTCATACTTCTCAATAAATTTTGGCCCTATTAAGCACATGAATTCTAAATGCCAGGTCACTCCTACAAAACTGACTGCAAACAATAAGGCTTTGGCCAGCTACCCATAAATAACTCAGAAAATGAGCATAGTTGATCTTCTCTCATATACTTCTGGAAGCAGCACAATCTGTTATAAAGGAAGCTGGCCTGTAAATTAAGAGACCTGACTACCCTAAATCATTGTATGAATAGTTCATTAGATAAACCTACCTTCCTTTTCCCCCTAAAATTATTAGTTACTCTAAGTCTTGGTTTCATAGTGAAATAAGACAAACTAGGCCAGGCGCAGTGGCTCACGCCTGTAATCCCAGCACTTTGGGAGGCAGAGACCGGTGGATCATGAGATCAGGAGTTCGAGATCATCCCGGCCAAGATGATGGTGAAACCCTGTCTCTACTAAAAATACAAAAATTAGCTGGGCGCAGTGGTGCGCACCTGTAGTCCCAGCTACTCAGGAGGCTGAGGTAGGAGAATCTCTTGAACCCGGGAGGTGGAGGCTGCAGTGAGCCGAGATTGCACTGTTGCACTCCAGCCTAGGCGACAGGCGAGACTCTGTCTCAAAAAAAAAAAAAAAAAAAACAGACATTTTTCAACCACATCTTAAGAGTACAGTAAAATTAAATAACTACTGTTAGAGGAGGAGAAAAAAACAAATTTTAAATGTAATAAAATTTCTCCAACCATCTTACAAATCATTCCTATCTGGTTGCACATTTTGTGTTGAAATTACAGAGCAACATCAATATCTGGCTGGTAGATTGTAAAGCCACCCCATCGGCAATATTTTTTTTTGTTTAAATTCCAATTTTCAAGGACACAGAATAAAACTGTCCCATTCCCATTCTTAATTTTGCTATATCACCATGATCACCTGACTGGTATAGAGTACCTATACTAAATCATACTAACAAGATAATTTCCCATCCTGCAAACACACACATATTTTACCTGGCAAAAAATGATCTAGCTGGTTGGGTGCAGTGGCTTACGCCTGTAATCCCAGCACTTTGTTGGGAGGCCGAGGTAGGTGGATCACCTGAGGTGGGGAGTTCGAGACCAGCCTGACCAACATGGAGAAACCCCATCTCTACAAAAAATACAAAATTAGTCGGGCGTGGTGGGCGTGCCTATAATTCCAGCTCAGCTGAGGCAGGAGAATCGCTTGAACCCGGGAGGCAGAGGTTGTGATGAGCCGAGATCATACCATTGCACTGCAGCCTCGGCAACAAAGAGTAAAACTCCTTCTCAAAAAAAAAAAAATCCTACTAATTTTTAATATGGTACCTACAGTTCCATATTTACAGTTTATTATCTATATAATAACATCTCAAAGTTTTAGAGCAGGAAAAAATTGAAATGATTTTTGCTTATGTAAGTAGATAAATGCCGAAGCATAAAAAGTGAAAAAAAAATAGAGGGTATATCCTTTTAGACTTTTTTATAAGTACATACACTCATATATTAATGTCTAAATATTTATGTGTTAGCTATTTCTTTAAAAATACATATACATTTACATACATGCATAACTTGTTCTCTACAAACGTAAGAACATACTATAAACATTACCTTGAAATTTTTCATCATGTTACAACAGATTATAAACATTTCTCTAAGTCAGGGTGCATATGTGTGTATATTTTTTCTAACAGCCAAAAAATTGTTGTAGTAATCATCCATTTACTTATTCAATAATAACCTATTAAATCTATTAAGAATTATGTGCTAGACACTATTGTAGACACTGGGAATATGTAAGTAAACAAAAGACAAAAATCCCTGCCCTCGTGGAGATAACATTCTGGTGGGAGAGAAAGGAAGGAGTTGTGGGACAGAGAGGAGGTTAGAAAATGTACCATAATATACCTAATCAATTCCCCTTGAGAGGCATTCATGTTGTCATTACTTTTATTTTATTTATTTATTTATTTTGAGATGGAGTTTCGCTCTGTTGACAGGCTGGCATGCAGTGGTGCCATCTCGGCTCACTGTGACCTCCGCCTCCTGGGTTCAAGTGATTCTCCTACCTCAGCCTCCCGAATAGCTGGGATTACAGGTGTGAGCCACCATGCTCAGCTAATTTTTGTATTTTTAGTAGAGACAGGATTTCACCATGTTGGCCAGGATGGTCTCCATCTCTTGACCTCATGATCCACCCATCTCAGCCTCCCAAAGTGCTGGGATTACAGGCATGAGCCACTGCGCCCAGCCTAAATTTATTTTTTATTATTTCTTTAAACTGACAGATAAAATTGTATGTACTTACTGAGTATACTTGAAAATATTGTTTTCAATTATATATACATTATGGAATGACTAAATCTAGCTAATTAGCATTTTTTCATCCTATAAACCATGTTGTAATAAATACCTTTGCTCACACTTTTCTGCTCACTCTTAGAAATAATCCTAGGATTTAAATTCCTGAGAACTGAAATTACTGAGTGAATAAATATGAGATTTTATTATTCTAATAGATATTATAAATTTTCCTTCAAAAGCTTATACCATTTTATAATACTTCAAACAGCACAAGAAGTGTGTTTTCCCTCATGCTTATTTGAAATTTTTTTCAATTCTGCCAATCTTAATGGGCTCATTTCTTTACCCTCAGTAAGGCTGAGCATCATTCATAGCTACATATGTTATTTATATTTCCTCTGTGAGTAAGTTATCAGATGCTTATTTTTCTATCAGGTTATTGTTCTTATTAACTTGTAGGGCTTATTATGTGTTTCGGCTATTAGCCCTTTCTTATAGTGGTTGTAAATATATTTCCACTAGTTTATTATTTGCATTTTAAATTTTCTTATTATACTTGTCACCATACAAGCATTTTCATCATTATGTGCTCAAATACACAAACATTTTAGGGATTCCACGTAGGCTCTCACTGCCACAGTAATTTTTTTCTTCTAGTTGACATTTAGAGTTTTATCCATGCTTTCAACAATTAGAAAGTTAAAAGCGGTGAAGGACCATTAAACCAGGTGGATAAACTGGGACCAAAAGCACCATAATTCCTGTTACTACTGCACTTACCGAAATCTGTCAAAATTCCTTTCCAGGAGACACACTGATTATAGCTTACAAATAGATATTTACCTAACTATAATTTTCCAATTCTTAGAGTAAGACACTGAATTCCATGATAACTGATTCCTCCGTTAACTATTAAAATTAAATAGTTATCTAATTTACTGGTTATTCTCTTAATCAGCTCTTCTCAAAGAATCCCTTCACATACTGTCTTTCAGGGAAAATACTGAGATATGCCATTCAAATCTTAAAATGGCAATATTTTTCTAATTTACTAGGAAAATAAGATTTTTTCTAAATTTAAGATTTAATATTTTCCTCTATGATTTTTCTAAATTTAAGATTTCCCTCTCTGATTTTTTCATAAAGCTTTGACACCTCCTATTTCTTATCTACCAAAAGCACTGTCAAATGACAAAATAAATATAAAAGGAAAAATTATTTTAAATAAAAGATAAAATATTCAATAATGCTTATTGTAAAATGGTCTCCTTATTGGTATACATGATTTTTTACTTTTGGTTTTCATTATGTTTATATAATATAATCATATTTTCTGCAGGTAAAAACTATTCCTACTTCAAAAAGGATACCAAAACATTCAGGTGTTCTTCTACAGATACAAGTTCAGAATCACAGATAAAAATAATTTGATTATTGCATTTGCTTTAGATGTTGTTTCCTATAAATTAATGACAATTGAATTGCCAATATGAATGTCATATTAATCTTTCAGTCATTTCACAGTTATATTTCATATTTTGTATAAATATTTTCAAGTAATGATGGCTTCCCTTAATTTAAACAGAAATTCCTAGAATTTTAAATTCTTAATTTAAACAGAAATTTATAGAAACTATTCTAAACATTCAATAATTATTTGTGAATGATTAATAAGTTCAATGTACTCAAAGTATTTTAAGAGTTCAAAACGAAAGGCTCAGACTTTTAAGTTATAAATGTCAGGAGGTCAGTTTGGAGGCAGTGAGGTAAGCTACAAAATCAGACTCAAATCTTACCTGAAAATGATGTTCATAATGTACTCTCAAATGGGTGCACAAAAACAATAATGTGTGTGTGTGTGTGTGTGTGTGTGTGTATGTATGTGTGTGGTGTGTGTGGGTGTGTGTGTGTGGTGTGTGTATGTGGGGGGGTGTGTGTGGGGGGGATGTGTGTGTGGTGTGTGTGTGGGTGTGTTGGGGGTGGGGGTGTGTGGGGGTGTGTGGGTGTGGGTGTTGTATGGGTGTGGGTGTATGTGTGTGTGTGGTGTGTGTGGGTGTGTGGTGTGTGTATGTGGGGGGGGGGGTGTGGGGGGGGATGTGTGTGCGTGGTGTGTGTGGGTGTGTGGGAGGTGGGGGGGATGTGGGGGGGGTGTGGGTATGGGTGTGTGTTGTATGGGTGTGGGTGTATGTGTGTGTGTATTGAGAGAGAAAGGGAGAGTTGGGGGAGAAGGGGGAGAAAGAGAAGTGCATGCTAACAGCTGATGAATCTAGGTAATGTTTATATAAAGATCATTGTACCATTAAAACTCTTCTGTAAATCTGACTTTTTTTTAATGAAAAGTTTCAAAAATTCATTGAGAAAAATAAGAAAGCATATACAGCTTTGGTCTTTCCATTCGGGCAAATCCATCTCGGGCACAGTGCATAAAGTTATGCTCCCCTTTAAACTGTAGCTTCTGAACTTTCAGATGAAATAATGGTAAAGGAACTCTCCCCACCACTGCGCCCACTGTCATCTGCACTCCCACTGCCCAGCCAACCTGCTCCAAGTTCGAAAAAGTACCCTACAGTTTCAAGCATGACATTCTTTTGGATAAAGTGTTAAGTACAATTGTTACACAGATGAAAAAGCTGTGCTAAAGAGAGAATGGGGGCACAGTCACAATTCTATTATTTATAAAGCAGTCAAGCACTTAATTTTTAATAAAGACTGAAAAAAACTCTCCAGCTCTAACAGATGTTCTAAGTAAATTAACAACTTATCAATGAGTGATATAAATGTAGCTAAATATTAATAGCAAATGAACAGGAAGACTGATTTTATACCAAAGTTTTCTTTGTAATATGATAATTCATAAATTGTTTTTCTTTTCCTATAAGCATTTTTAAGAAATCTAGCTTGACCAATATCCATATTATAATAATAGCATAGATTGATATTTTTATAGACTACATCTGGATTTCTGATTCATCAGGATATATTACAAGGATGCTAACCTTTAGAACCCTTTCTTCCTAAGAGCCAGCAACTCAGATCCCAAATCCACAAGCAAGAGACATACTCTCAACTACCTACTGAATCAAGGCAGACAAAGTAGGCAATTAAGCAGGACAGGAAGGACCTGTGGAACTAGCAAGCTCATGACAGAACCAAAAATCTGCTATTTGCTTGCAGCTTATTACTGCCATGGCAGAGTATAGATCAGAATTAGCAGATACCCTCACTTTTCAAAAGGAATTTGAAATACGGACTATATACAAAACTTCCGAAAAATTCATAAGGTTAACATCCTTTAAAAAGTTTAAAACATCCAGTAGCCAAGCAAAAACCTCTAAACACTTCTACCAGTATCATCAATTTGCAACCTCTGTCTTAAAGCAGCAGTTCACTTAAAAATCCAAGTTCTGGTTCAGTCAGAAAAAGCCATACATTAATTAAGCTGATTTTTTTTTTTTTGCATTCCACTTAATAGGTGAAACTCATATATTATTTGAATCCATCTCTTCATATTTAGTTTCCAAAATTAATTCTATAAAAACTAATCTTTAAAACATCGATTCTTTCAAGAAAAGTTCCACTATGTTAATGGTAAATCCTTAAACTTAACTGATTCTGTATATAAAAAGTCAGGAAAATTATTTTCAACTTACCTGGATTTAAAGAAAAAATTTTTTTTCATACCAAGCATAACAAAGTACAAAAGAGAGATACAGTTACCTATTTTGCATACATTGCTTTTTTACTACAAATACTCACCTAAGGATGCATAAACAAACTGTGCCTCCTGATGTGAGTCTGCAGAATCCAAATCTCTGCTTACTTTCAATGTCTGTCAGTACAAAGGTAAAGTGCTGTCCAACTTGATTCTGAGACACCCTAAAATATAGTAACGTTATGAAACATTATGTCTTGTGTCATCATTTTCTTCAAGAAAAACAAAAGCAGGAGTATATTCATAAGTGACACTGGTTTCATCTTTCTAATCAGGTGGTTCGTGAAGCTAGAACAGTGTTCTAAAACTAAAACAAGTGTGAAATATGTAAGGTAAACACCAAAATAAGTTGCAATATCTCATAGACCGAAGAGGTCCGCATATATTAATCTCTCACTAGGAAATCATAAGGTAATCTGCCATAAATTTTCATGACTAAAAGTGCTCATATTTCATAAGTTATCAAAATATCATTACTGAAACTGTATAAGTAAGAAGCTAGACATGATGACTAAGTCTTTTTCTTCAACTCTAGCCTTTTTCCTAATTATCCTAAAATTGCTTAGATAGCAAATCATGTTGCTTTAGAATCTAATGGCAACAACCACCAACTCTGTTTAATTGCTTCTCCTGTGGACATTCTCACCCAATAAAGTATCCTACAAAAATACTCTTGGTATTTTTTTTCTAGAATTCTCTTGTAGAGCTATCAATATAATACCGAGGAATAAATTTCCAAGTACAAAATAAGAATATAATTTCTACCAGAAATAAAAAAGCTTACTGGCTAAGCTATAAAGAATTTTAGTCAACTTGGAAGTATCACACTACCATAGTATGTGTCACACTGAGGTATAAGGGGCAATATAAAACATTAGATTGAATCTTTATTTCTATTTAACATCTATGAATGTATTTCCTAGTACTGGCTGTAATCTTGCCATTAGATAACCATAACTGAATTTTTGCTTCCTTGTCCCAAAATAAAACATTCATGAAGCCTAAATTTTGGCTTTGAAATAGTCATAGGAATCGTGCAGAAGGAAATAAATTACTGCCAGTATCCAGTATCAATGCTACAAACAGTTTTGTAAGGAAATGTTGCATTGCAAATGCTGAACATTTAACAAATACACTTTTAAGTAGACAGGTTTTCTTACACTTTAATAAACCTAAAAAACGAAACAAAACAAAACAAAATCCTCTAGTGATAAATGTGACCTCTAGTGCCCAAGGTTCATAATATCCTTTTTGGAGCTGGACCCTAAATCTTCCTTTGTGTTATCTCCTTACTATTAACATGAAATTTGTGACTTTTCTGGTGCGGGGGAGGGCTTTAAAGATAAAGCCTACTGAATACTTATTAGTACTGATTAGTCCATCATTCAGAAAGCTTTAATACAGTAAAATCAGAAAGTCTCACTAATATTTACTTTAGCAAAGTATTTTCCTAAAATATTCTTTCTAAAAGCTTTCATATCACCCTAAGAAAACCGATAATAGAGTCTAAAAAAATCACATGAAAAATAATAAATGATCTGCTGTTATGCACAAAGGGCTATATAGTCCATGAAATTTCAACTGTATGAAATGTCATCATTCAGTATTTGTTCACTGAAATATAAAAATAAGATTTTCAAAACTAGAAGAGTTTCCCCATAGCCTTCCATAATTCTATGAATTCTATGAAGCTATTCTTGAAAAACAAGTAGCCATGAGTTTTACATGACACAGATGGTCTTTTCAATTGGGATGAAGTGAGATAGAAACCAGGAAACATACATTAAGACATAATTCTAAGGCTCTGATCAAGGCCATATTAATATTTTTTCCACTAGTGCTCACAATTTCTACCTGAAGAATAGAGAATAAAGGTAAAAAATAGAACCTATTGGCAACAGTGTTTTCAGACTTGTCTTAACTGGTCATAGTAGAGAAAATAAAAGATGTGATTTTAAAAGGCTTCCTCTTCCACATATTAATTAATTTTCAATCTCTTTTCAATCTCTAGCTTTATTGTGAGAAGCAGTAAAGAGAAGGTACATTTTATTTTATAAAAAAGCACATTTAATCATTTTAAAGTATGTACTAAAATTAGCTGAATTTATTTTAAATGATACTTATACTGTACCTTTCAACGTCAAAGGGAAAACAGAACTTTGGCACACTCTGTAGTATTTCCTACAAATGGAAATTTTTAAGAAAGTAAGTTTTAGAATATTTTTTAACATGAAGTTAAAACTTTTTTGAGATATTTTCTAGGAAAAAAAAAGTTACTTTCTTTGTCCTTAAGAAAAATAGCACAGGTTCCTAGACTAAAATAATTGATTATTAAAAAGGAATTAAGTTTGTGCTTTGGCAGATTGCACTGACAATGCCACAGAAACCCCAGGGGGGGAAAGGCCTGGCCTGAAGGGTATTAACACCCTTCACATCCCCGCTGGGATTCCCTTCAACAAGGCCATATGGATTTTACAAGAAGCACCGCACCATATGGGTAAGCTACGTCTGCTGCTACTTGTACCACAGTCTAGCCATAGGGACTTCTGACAGATCCTGGCTCAAAAATATAAATGTTGTTTCAATTAAAATGCAGGCAGAGAAAAGGGAATGACGTTGGCAGCAGAATGAATCGCCGAGAGGTATAACAACTCTACATGTACCATAGTCAAACAGTTAAAAAAAAAGAGAGAAAGACTTTTCTAGCCAAAGAAACATATTTACGTGATTCAATTCTTGGCATTAAGTTTTATCTTAACACTCTTAGAGAAATATGTATCTAAAAACAAGCTTCAAAAATACAGCTTCTATTCTCTGCATAAGAATTGCCTAATATGAAAATCAATGCTTTAATAAAACACAGAAAATAATCTGAATGATTTTGAAACCTTTAATTATTTTACAGTCGTTAAAAATAATTTAAATATCTTTTAGAAACCATACACATTAACAACTATAATAACATACAAATAATTATCAGCTAAAAATCTATTTTGATATATTTGAAAAATAACTTAAAATTAAGCCTGATTCAAAAGTTAAATTTGAAACTTGAAGACAACATTATACAACTTCAAAGTCACGCAATTTTACAAGACAAAGAGTTTTATAAGGATATTTCCTATTGAAAAGAAAAAAGGGCAAACATCCTAATACAGCAGTCACCCTCGCTGAACAATATTTTCCCTATCACCTCTTTGCCACGAAAACAAAGGTCTACAGAAATCATCAATATCTGAATATTTAAACCCCATACATATAGTATTGAGTGTTTTAAAGTAGAATGTCTTGCATTCTTCTAAAAAGGTAAACTACAATAAAATGTCAACTAAAAATAAAACATTATAAAATTTCAATACCAATACCTAAGAAAGCTTCAAGTGCCTTAACGCACACAAGCAGAAAGAAAAGAATCTTCTTAAAAATAAAAAAACAAAAAACAAAACAAACAGACAAACAAAAATCTTCTCCTAGGGCAGGATACCCTGGATTACTTGTAATCATGTACCTTTAAAAGTATGAGCACAGACTCCATATTAAGAGAAAGCCAACTCTTTCACCACTGACAATATTTTGTTAAATGTAATTAAAAGGGTCACCAAACTTGCAATAAGTTAAATTCTGTAAACTGAAAAACAGTTCATTGCAAATGAGATCAGTTCATTTTCATTTGACCACTGCTTGATCCTTATCTTGTGCTTCATAAAGTGAAACCATTCACCATTTTTACTATACATGTGAACACTGTCCAGAACTCCTCCTATAAAATTGTCCACATAATTTCTATAACAATAAAGAATATATATTCCAAATGCAATGTCTGCCTCTAAATACACAAATCAGTATTATATTTCACATTAATTTTAAGACTCAAATTACGAAGGATGCTTCCCAGTTAGTTGCCCAATCTTTCACGCCTTCCCCCTCCCTTCTTCCACAAGCAACACACATGCACACACTTCTGCAAAACAGCCTCAGCTCGCTTCCCAACTGGCAGAAGCATCCCTCAGGGGACAAGTCTTTAAACCTCCGCACTCTTTAAAATTCAACCAGCCAGCAGGTCTATAGACTAGTGTATAAACAGTATAGACAAAAAAAAAATCCTCTTTCAGCTTATGTCAGTGACAAAGCAGCTCAGCAGTTGACTGTTTCTCCCCTGACAGTATAAACTGGGTTTACACAGATCAATAGCTGGAAGTCCTACCTAGCTCCCAGGGCTTGGTTTTCTTCCTTAATTACAGGTGCTATTGAAACTGAAGTGTAAAAAGAAAAGAGAGAGGCTTGGAGGGGAGGCATAAAATGCATGCAAATAGCTTTTATGGATCCTCTTAGCAATAGTATTAATTGAAAATTCTACTTCTACATTTATTACAAAAGTGTTTATAAAGACTGGTATTTTCACTACGCAGTATTTTTAATATGACACACATACAAACGCACACACAAAATTCTAGGTTAGCATCCACAGATTATGTGAAAGGTTTAAGTCAATACTCTCCAGAAGTTATCAATTTCTCCTTTTCCTACAGACTTTTGCTTTTAAAGAATATTCCTTAGGCAAGAAAAATAATTTGGGTTTCAGAATCCTCCTAAGTCTCCAAAATACTTTATTTTTATGCCAAAAGATTATATTGGCTAACACATGTAAAATGATAAAAACAGGAATAACAAACAAAAAGAATGGATGGAATAGAATACACAATTATGGACAGTAAAATGAAAGAGGTAATAATACATATTTCTGTGTATGTCCTAAAACAGCACATCTACTACCATATTAATGACTGGAAACAAGGACTGATGAAAATTCATATGTTGGGGGTTTTTTGGTTCCATGACAGTGTATCTCTAGTAATAAGCATTACAATGAAATTGACCTTGTAAGAGAAAAGAGAGCCAATTGCTAGTGTTATAGTGGTATATTAATTATTTATTCCATCAGGTTACCATTTAGCACCATAAATTGAGCAACAGAAAAGGAAAACAAGCATTTAAGAAAGAATTTACTTTTTAAAAAAAAAATCACTAAAGTTTACATCTTGATCAAAGTTCTTAGAATTTCTTCTTAGAACAAAGGTCTTTGAATATCTGAGAAAAATGTAAGATAAAATGAGATGTATTATTGTTGATATCAGTAATTGTTTTTCCTCCTTCTCAACCATTTTGTCCTCTACTCTACACTGAAATTCTGGTGTTCTCTGAAATTCCACAGTTTCTTCTCTTCCCTACTCAATAAGATATATCTGTAAGCAATCCTATCTACACCCATAGTATCAACTACAACTAGGAAATCTCTTAGTTTTGTAGTTTAGTTATTGCTCCAGGATTACGGCTCTAACTACTTTCTGGTATCACTTTCCAAATGTTCCCAGACACCTCTAATGAAGAATGTACAAAACGGAAGTTGTTCTTTTAGTTATGGTCCTTAACACCTAAACTGGTAGCACCATCTACCTACTTACCCAAATCAGAAACATGGTAGTTACCCCCTAGACCCCTCCTTTTCCCTGACCCCCACATATAATTAATCACTCACCAAGTCCTTTCATTCAATTTCATAACTATCTTGCTCCAGAAGTTCTCAATGGAGGGTGGAAAGGATTTGAAAGAAGATGAGAAGGTGTTAGAATCACCTGGGAGTATTTTTCGAAACACAAATTTGATTGCCTACATTGTAAACCCACAAAGATCCTGAATCTTAACTTCAGGTTGAATAGCACCTATTATTAAAGAGTAAGAGCATCTATATCAGTTAAGGGTACTTAATATATATAAGGAAAAGTTATACTCTCATAGCAAGAAGTGACATGGTTGACTTGTTCGGGATCTGTTTAATTCAACATCTACCTCATGGACCCAAGAGTCTTCTCTCTTGCCCTGCTGGGCTAAATTGGCTGGCTTTTTCCTCAGCTATCTCTACTCATGATCACAAAATGAGCTTCCAGAGTTCAGCACATCCCATGAAGACACAGCAGTGTTCAGTGAAAGACGTCTCTCTTTCTGTCAGTCTTTTTATCAGTGAGGAAACCTTTCCCAGAAGTCTGATCCCTGACTTTCCCATTACATTTAATTAGCCACAGGGTCATAAGCCACTCCTAAACTAATCCCTGGCAAGGGAAATGGTTATCTGTGTTCAGTTTAGCCTTACACCAGTTAGAGCAAAAGTTGGAATTCAACCCATTCATCTTCCAATAACCATGACCCATGTAATTACAGAGAAAAATCAGTGAAGTATCATATTTTATTTGAGAATCCTCATAATGATATCAAATAATTACATATAGTAAAGTTCTCAATAAAAATCATATGAGGATGATTTTTAAATATCTATAATTTTATTCATGTGAATAACACTTTCAGAATCATTTTGTACAATTAAACAGGCTACTTGTCCATTTTAATCTAACTTTTCACAAAGGCCATGAATTTCTAAAAAGATGATTACTTAATTTTGAATATTATCTCCCAAATAAGTGAGAATTACCTAATACTACATATTCATTCAATTTATTTGTGCTTTACACAAGAGAGTAATAAACTTAACAAAAAATAAATAAATAAACTGAGCTATTTAAAGCAGGTTAGATTGCATGGCACAGAACTGAGATTCCCAAACGGCACTTAGATGTTCCAGGACACCAGAGCAAACTCTCAAGGATACCGTGAGATATTTTAAATTTTCCAGGGAAACAAATCTATATTAACAGGGTGATTAAGTCAAGGTGCATTTTATAGAGATAACTATATTAATTTGTCAAATTACAGACATAGCCCTCTATCTTTTATTTTTTAAGACGTGTTCTACTCCCACTTATGAGTGAGAATATGCCGTATTTGGTTTTCTGTTCCTGTGTTAGTTTGCTGAGGATGATGGTTTCCAGCTTCATCCATGTCCCCTGGAGAATATATTTTTAAACTTAGAGCCAAAAAGGAACTGTCAGGACAACTACGCCCAGTGTGGAATTTTTCTCTTGGATTTTACTTTTATACAGTGTTTTAGTTAGAAATAAATCTCTCTTTTACTCCTCCTTAAATTAGGGAAAGCACTCTAGGTCTGTGAATTCCAACACTAAAACTACTTAGGTTGTTGAATCTGATCAAGCTATTTGTCACTATCATGAATTTAAAATAAATTTCTACTATTAGAATATTAAAATAACTGCCAAGAAGCAAATATATTCTGCTATAAAAAGAACTGTGCTATAAAATGTAAGTTTCAAAAATTTCAGTTCTATGTGCATAAGTCTTAGGTGATGAAACCTATGCAATCACTTTAGTTTGATCTAATGTCAACAAAAAAGACTAGATTGAAAGCAGTGCAGAGTGACATTACCAAAAAAAAAAAAAAAAATTAGAGGATTATGCATCTGCAGATTCAACAGACTGTGGATTAAAAATACTTGGAAAAAATCCAAATGATACAAATAAAAACCTATAATATACTACAACAACTATTAATATAGCATTTATATTATATTAGGTATTATTTAAAAATCTAGAGATGATCTAAATTATATGGGAGGATGTACATAGTTATATGCCAAAAACAGTCCCATTTTATATAAAGGACTTAAGCATCTGTGTAATTTTAGTATCCATGGGAGGTCCTGAACCAATAGGATTATATATATACACACATACATATATACACACACATATTCCGTGTATTTATATACTTATGTATCATATAAAAATATATATACATATTCTATGTATATATTTATATATATTATATTTACAAAACAAGTGGTGTGCTTGGCAAATAAAAGAGAAAATACATTTATTCTCATTAGTTTAAGAAGAGAGAAGCATTTTAAAAAATCAAAGTGTATATATAAGAATATGGGTTTCCAGAGGGTTTTTTTTTTTTTTTCAAAAAATTCTGTTAAAAACTATCTTCAAAGCCTAGTCAGGCATGGTGGCTCACACCTGTAATACCAGCACTTTGGTACGCCAAGGTAAGTGGATTGCTTGAGCCAAGGAGTTTAAGACCAGCCTGGGCAACATGGTGAACTCTGTTTCTAAAAAAACACACACACACAAAAAAGACACATATATATATATAAATATATATATATATAAAATAAAAATAAAAGCCAAATATATGCTCTCCACAAGAAAAAAAAAACACACACACACACAAAAAATTAGCCACGCATGGCAGCACGTGCCTGTAGTCCCAGCTACTTGGGGGGCTGAAGTGGGAGGATTGCTTGAGCCCTGGAGGTGACTGAACTACTTCACTCCGGCCTGGGTAACAGGGACCCTGTCTCTTAAAAAAAGTTTTGTACCCAGGTTAACACTAGCTTTTAAGCAGATATTTGAATAGAAATTACCCAACTCTATCTAAGAAAAAGATATTTGGGAAGATTACCACTCTTTTTCTCTGATAACCATATAACCTCTCACCCCCTTCAGACTAATACATCTCTGCTTCATTCACTCCTATACTAACTAGCAATATTTTCTAGATCAAAAGGAATAGATCATAAAATAGAACATTGCCCATATTTGTTTGCATTCCTAGATACTAATGTATTTTTAAATGAATATCAAGCAATCATTTAAATCAAGATAAGTAGACTTAAGTAGGAAAATGCTTCAAGTTTTAGAAAGAAACGAGTTTTACGGCAGTTGACTGATGATTAGTTACCATGACTCCGACCCACAGCTACGTGTTATCAAGAGTAAAGGAAATATAATTCCTGATTTTCAAAACTAGGGATACTTAAGATTAGATCATTAGAAAATACATGTGTGCAACCCAATAAATATATGCATTTCAAAGTATGTGTTTTGTTAAAAATAAAATCTTAGATTTACAAAAGCAAAGAGATGCATATACACATGTACACAAACGCACACACACAGTAGGCAGCACATCAGGGTAGCCAAGTACATCATGTACTTAAATCATTCAAATTCTGGCTCTGCAAGCTACTGGCTATGTGCCCCAGTTTCCTGATCTAGGAAATGGGCAAAAATCAGTGTCTATCTCATAAGATTACACAAGGATTTATTTGAGGAATTTATATGAGGATTAAGTGAAAATAAAATAAAAGTCCATATAAAATGATAAGGATAATATCAAGCATATTAACCCTCCCCAACAACTGTTAGCTTTCATTAGTTAGCTATTTGTTCTAATAACTCTTTTTATATGAATTTAAATTCATCTATATTTAACAAATATTTACCAAGTACAGTACAATATTAAAGGTCCTGTGTCTAACGACTGTTGCCAAAACTGTAACATACTGAGATATAACATGATGAAAAGCATTATACTGAATAACTTATCTGCTCTTCTGAAAATTCTTCACGTGTTTTATAAGTAGGTATGGATGTGGATACAGATGTACAAATACATATTGGAACATATGCAACTACTTCGATTAACCGAACACAATAGAAGCGAACACTGTTAAAAACTGCAAAGTTATTCAAGGCACATGTCTGATGATTTCATTACATACAAGAAGCTTACTTTGGACTACTACACTGGCTGCTTTCTTTTAAATTAAAAATATCTTCAGCATCATATCAACAGATATTTCCAATTTAAGAGGGACATACTGATCAAATTATTTTATTCATGCACTTATTCATCAATCCAATAATAAAGATTAATCACCAACTCTATGGAAGGCACTGGCCAATCTGAGGAACAGAAGTGTTTCTTGGTCTCATCTACAACCTCAAATTAGACTTTGTCTTCCACTGTCTTGACAAAGGTTATCACTAAAGGTAACCTTAGAAAACATCCTTTTTCTATCATTGCGTTGTATTACAGAATTGTGTTTTCTATTTTACTTTTGAAGAAATCTTTCTTTGTCAATCTCTATTTTAAATTTCTCCTCAGTCTTGAAGACACCAGACCATTGATCCATATTATTTATCTTAGTCTTCACACCTAGTCCATGCTCATATCATCTTTCTGGAATCATATTCACGCAAATATTCTCCATTAACTGCCCAGGCCATACCTTAGAAAACTGATCTTTGTGCAACAGATGAAACATAGTAATACAATATGTTCCAGAGCAATAAACTATAATTAACCTTGTTTTTTCTGGTCCTGCCTGGAACCTAGTTCAGAACTATCCCTAAACTGCTTACTTTCCCTAAACAGCATATCCTATGATAAACCAGATAGGAATCTTGTGGTTTATCTAGCTGCTTCAACAAACAATAATGCCTTTAGTTTTAGAGAATAAATCAGGGACCCTACATTTTAAAGTGTGTGAAAGTATATCTTTAGATAGTTCTATTCTGGCATCAGCGGCATATTATTAATTATTTCTTTAAGCCTTGAATGTCCTAGAAGTCTATAAGATTACCTAGTAGAAACAAAATTCATGGTGTATTTGAAAAGTTTGGAAAAATCATAACTGATTGTTCATTCAGTTATTTGGAAGCTTTGTTTGGAGGAAATAAATTATAATTACACAATTTTTAAAAATGAATTTATTCAACAAAGACTGCTTAATAAGTATAAACTCTAATCAGTACAATTCATATATTTCCAAAATCAATGGGAAATTATACAAATAACTAATTTTTATGTATATTCACTCTGCAAACATTTAACACCTTAGAATAGCAATCACAGCTAATCACATTATAGAGTAATAAGAGCATTGGTGGGAAAAATTGAAAAATAGAAGCAACTCTAGAAGACAAGACCTATAAACCAATTTGTGGCAGGTCTAGGAGAGTAGTGAAAAGTCCCAAATGAAGAAATCATATGTAAATAGAGAAACGAAGAGCGAATAAGAAGCTGGCCAGGCTATACCATGAGGAAAGAGTGGTGGAGGGGGATGTAGGGGTGGTCCTCCCATCATAGGAAAGCATATGTGCAAAGAAAGGTCTGGAGTTGAAAAGGAAGTACAAAGGCTGAGACAGTAATAAGACAATCTGGCTTGAGAAATAAGCAGGGGACTGATTATGTAAGGCCTTTAGGCCAATTAAAAATTTTGGATTTAATACAAAGGGTAAGGAAACCATTCCTCCTGGCAACAATTTATATATATCTTCTCATTATAATTATCAGTAGCATTCTCTTTTACTTTCAAAAGAATCTGAGTTATAATTTACAATAGTGGAAATCAGACAGTGGTTGTCTAGGGTAGCAGGAGGAGTGGAATGAGGAATCAGAGTGGAGATTAAATAGTTTAACCAGGAAGCAGCAGGAGGGAACTTCCTGGAGTGATAGATTAATACTCTGTATCTTGAAAAGAATATGGGTTACACAGTTGCATGCATATGTCAAAACTAATCTCATTGTATATTTAAGATCTGCATTTCACCATATATAAATTATAGCTCAAAAATAAATTAATAAATATGTCAGTTTGAACAATAAATCATACGGCTACCCTAAGAGAAATAAAGACACTTTGAAGGGTTTAAAGCAAGGAAGGGATATGATTGGACTTCAATTTTAGCAAGATCACTCTGGTTACAGTGTGGGAAGGCTGAAAAGGGGCAAGACTAAACACTGGGGGGATCAGATACAAGACTTTTACAGTAAGTGAAGTGTATGGTGCTGGCCTGAAATAAGATAGCTGCAGCAAGAATGCAGAAACAGGCACAAAACTGAGATATACAGAGGAGTAAAACTGGAGACATCCAAGAGGTAGTTGGACAAAATTTCTGGTGCTCATAGGGGAGAACCTGGCCTGGGACTGGCACTGATTAAAAGATACAAACGCAGTAAGAGATATTGCTGTTGTATTCTCCAACGTTATGAAAGATAAATATCCTTCTTCATATTTTTATACTCCTATCAATAAGCAACATTATAATATTCTCAAATATGAAATCACTCCATTTTCTCTTACGACAATGAAAACAGATGTCTTTATTTTCCTAAACACTTGTATCAAGACATAGGTTTTAATGTGTCAACCACTTCTGATTTTATAATCACAATATGTGATTGATTAGTCAGCAACCAAGTCAATGGAGTTAGTGGTGAATCAGAAAGCTCTAGTTGTTACAGCTGGAAAGATCAGTTGGAACAAATATGTCTCCAAAGTTTTGGAGGGCGTCTTCAACTTCGGAGCTGCCCTGGGGCCTAATCAGTGCCTGGAACGTTACTCATGCTAAGAAAAAAATCTGAATTCATGTAAAACGACACCATGTTAGCACCATCAGAATCAATTTGCCCTGATAGACATTTCAAGTAATATGATTTAAAAGAGTCTGCATGCTTGCTTTATCTTCCTAATAAAGACAGGATCGAATAAATGCTTACTGTGCCACGTTCTGCCCTAAGTACTTAGCATACATTATCCCATTTAACCTTACAGCAACCCATGTTTCATTCCCTTTTACGTGTGAAAAAAATTAAATGGAGGGACTGAGAGGCTAAGTAGCTCATCCAAAGTCAAACAGCTAGCAAATAATAGAGTTAGGATTGAAAACAAAGCCTGAAGCTTCAAGCCATATGCCCCAACCCTATGTATTTTTTATATTGTTTTCATCGAGATTGCAATATATAATCAGCAGATGCCTAAATCTGATGCCTACTTGATATTTATATGGTGTATATTATCCATATATATGAAGAGTTAAGATTATACAATTAATACCTCAGAACCAAGGTTCAATCTGGTATATGAAAAAATAAAGGGATGGATATGAAACAATGGTAGGAGAAAAGATGAGACAATGTGTCATAACAAATGTGAGTCTTACCTGCTACACATTTTTCTATTCCCTTGAAATTATACCCTGAGGCCAAAAAAATGCTACTTATATCTATGCTTATTTGTAACTACTGAGAATATCAGATTTACAGTAAAACATATACTTAGCTTCTTTCAAGTAACAGACTTACAATAAGATCTTAAATGGATTCTTTCTCACAGATGAGCAAAACACCACGTTTAAATTTGAAGCATTTTATTTAAAATCTGAAGGAAATCATCTGTCATATTGAGAACAAGAGTCGTATCAGAACAAACAAATAATACTAGAATAACATAGAGCAAGGTTAATAATAATAAAGAAACATATGGCTGAGAGAGTATTTCATTTCTGGCTCAGGATTGAGAATGTAAATAAGACAAAGCTGTCTATACCTCGTGGTATACCTGGTGGTCAGATAAAGACACAGAGTTTGGATGGGACACAACCTGGTGTCAGTTGTTATACTTTTAGCAATTCCATATAGTAATATAGTAAACTTTGTTAGACTTCTTGCAACTGCTTCAATTTAAAGCAGGAACTAAGTACTTAGTAAGTAAAATAACATCCTGTTCAGGTTTTGTTTAGTCAACAACTTGCACTAAAAAATCAAAAATCCGGGCCAGGCACAATGGCTCATGTCTATAATCCCAGCACTTAGGGAGGCCGAGGTGGCCGGATCACCTGAGGTCAGGAGTTCGAGACCAGGTTGGCCAATATGGTGAATCTCCATCTCTGCAAAACAAAATACAAAAATTGGCTGCTGGGTGTGGTGGTGCTTGCCTGTAATCTCAGCTACTTGGGAGGCTAAGGCAGGAGAATCACTTGAACTCAGGAGGTGGAGGTTGCAGTGAGCCAAGATCATGCCACTGCACTCCAGCCTGGGTGACAGAGTGAGACTCTGTCTCAAAAAAAAAAAAAAAAAAATCAAGAATCCAGGAGCTCCTATTTATCTGTATTTTTAGGTCATTTTAAAATTGCACAAGATTTTCCTTCTACAAGAATGCACATGCCCATTAATATTACCTATGAATTCATTTTTTAAGGTTAGACAAATGATGTAGTGGAACTAGAGAAGGAACAAAGAAATGTTAACTGACAGTGATCAACTACTTGTAAAAACCACTGCACTCAGACCTGCCCCATAATCTAAAATCTGAAGTCCTAGGTGTTTCTTTTAATTGAATGTTTCTTGAAATTCCATATAGAAATACTGGGAGCTAATATTTTGCAAACTTATACTATCTTATCCATTATAGAAGACCCACCTCTTGGAATAAAAATTTAGTTCACACTTCCTGCTGATGTAATCTTTGGCCTCCTGCTGAGATTATAAGTGAAGACACCAATTTTGTCCTTAGTTCTTATCATGTAGAATACTTTCTATGATAAACTGAAATATGAACACCAGTTCTTTTTACATAACAGAAAGCCATCAAAGAGCCCTCACCAAATAGCAATCAGTTTTGATCACTCCAGTCTAGTCTGCTTTGGCACAAGAGACCTTAAACAGAAAACACAATTTCCTAAGTCTCTTATAGAGGATTTTACTCAATAGAGGAGAAATTATAAATAAAATTCTTTAATCAGCTTTCTCAGTTAAAAGTTAATAATTCTCCTGACTAAATTATATCATACCTTCTACTTATTCTTATATTTTATTAAAATATATCATAAATAAGGGACAAAATAAAAAAGGAATGACATTTATAAAAGCAGATTAAGGTAAATCCTGTGAACTTAGATTAAGCCTTAGATCAGCTAAAAAGAAGAACTAAAATAGTTCTTCATTTCACTGAAAACTTCCATGAAAGTATAATACACTCAACAAGTCTCTATCACATTTTACTCTTGAGTTTTCTCAGCCTGCTGCCACTAGTAATCTCTAGTTTCTACATTTAATAGCCTTTTTCCATTCTTTATCATATTTAACTTTTCTACAATGTGTGACACTTCACTCAACGACTTTCACATGTGTTTATTAAGTAATCTACTATGTATGAAGCTGGGATTCAAAGATGAAAGTACTCTGCTCCTTGATCTAAGAAAACCAAGGTTTTAGATTAACCTCCTCCCATGGAAAAGTTATCTTCCTAGATGTTTTTTTGTTTTCTTTTGGTTTTTTTTTTTTTTTGTATCTCTCCTCCTATCTTTGTCATTTCTCTTCTGGCTGCTTTACAACTCCCTCTTCATAAGCCTTCTCCATTAGTGTTCCCCTCTGGGCTCTGTATTCAGCCCTTACCTTTCCCTGAGGAATCTACTCTCACTGCTATACACAACTGATAAAAGCTCGGCTCTCTAGCCAGAATGCTAGGTTCAGAATCCAGTTGAACAACCTAACAGCTATGTAAAATCATGCATGCAACTTTTCCTCTCTTTGCTTCAATTTCCTATTCTGTGAAACACAAGAGCTGTATTGAGGATAACTGCTATAATACAAATAATGTTCAATACAATGTCTAGCATGTAAAAATGCTTAGTAAATGGGAATCTTTATTACTGAGGCAGAACAGTATACATAGTTGAGAACATGAACACAGAGGCCAGACTGCACTGACTCAAATCAATGTTCTGCCAAGATGTGGAACCTTGGGTGAGTGACATGGCCTCTCTGTGTCTCAGCTTTCTCATCTACAAAACAGGATAAGAACTAATATCTACTTCACAGTGTTGCAGTGAGAATTTGCTACATTTACAGGAGTAAAGTGCGTGGAGCAGCATTAGGTAAGGTTTTTCTAAGTATTATCAATGTTCCCAATGTGTCCTCAGAGCTGCATATTTTTTCCATTTGTAACAACTGTTACTTTGATATTTTAACCAGACTGTTTGAAGAAATAAAACATATTATGTCTAAGACTTATCTAATTATCTTCTTCAAAATTTTTTCTTTCCCTTAACTAATAGCATCACCATTTATCTAATCTTCTAGGTAAGAAATTTCAGTAACCTTTACTCTTCACTTTCTTCAAGATCTCTCAATAGAACCAAAAAAGGCACTGGACAAAATTCAACACTTTTTCATCATAAAAAATCTCAACAAACTACAAATAGGGGAAGACTACCTCAAAATAATGAAGGCCATATATGAAAAGCTCACTGTTAACATTATACTTAAGGGAGAAAAACTGAAAGTCTTTCTTAAGATCAGAAACAAAGCCAAAATGCCTATTCTTATCACTCCTATTCAAAAATAGTACTGGAAGTCACAGCCAGAGCAATTAGGCAACAAAAAAGAAATAATGGTTATCCAAACTGAAAAGGAAGAAGTAAAATTATTTCTGTTCACAGATGACATAATCTTATATGTAGAAAACCCTAAAGAGTGCATCAAAAATCTATTAGAACTACTAAAAAAATTCAGAAAAATTTGTTGTAGAATATAAAAATCAACATACAAAATCAGTTGTGTTTGTAACACTAACATCAATCTATTTGAAAAGCAAAGTAAGGAAACAATCCCATTAACAATAAGATCAAAAAGAATAAACTATTTAGGAATGAAATTGACCAGGGAAATGAAAGATTTGCAAATGAAAAACTATAAAACATTGATGAAAGAAATCTTAAGAGACACAAATAAATAAAAAGACATCCCATATTCATGGATTGGAAGACTTCAACATCATTGCAAAAGCTGTAATACATAAAGTAATCTATAGATTCAATGCAATCCCTATCAAACTCCCAATGGTATTTTTTACAGAAAAAAAAAACAAAAAACTAAAATTAATATGGAACCATGAAGGACCCCAAATAGCCAAAACAATCTTGGGAAAAGAATAACAAAGCTGGAAGCAACATATTTCCTGATTTCAAAGTATATTACAAAACTACAGTAATTAAAACAGTATGGTACTGACAGAAAGACATATAACCCAATAGAACAGAATAGAGAGCTCAGAAATAAACCCATGCAAATATGGTCAATGAATTTTCAATGAATGTACCAAGAATGCACAATGAGCAAGGATAGTCTCTTCAACAAATGTTGATTTGGATGTCTACATGTAAAAGAAATGTCTACATGTGAAAGAATGAAATTGGACCCTTATCTTACAGTTCACACAAAAATCAATTCAAAATGGACAAAAGACCTAAGCAGCTTTTTGGCAATGGGTTTGCCACCAGAATAAGGGTGTTATGAAAACCACCCCTAAATGAAAGCCAAAATGAGAAAGAAAATGACTCATATCAACATCATCATCACTAGACATGTAGATTCATTCAAGTCCATTACTACTGGTCATCCAATCTATAAATGTGGTGGGACTGACCACAGAACCATAAAAAAATGTGAGGACAAGACTAGTGAGATGAGAAAGGGGTCCTTCAAGTATGCCTGGGTCTTGGGTAAATTGAAAGCTGAGCCTGAGCATGGTATCACCACTAGTATCTCCATGTGGAAATTTGAGACCACCAAATACTACTATGTGACTATCACTGATGCCCCTATGTGACTATCATTGATACCCCAGGAGGCAGAAACACATAATCATGTTTATTACAGGAACATTTATTGTATCAGTCCGTTTTCACACTGCTAATAAACACATACCTGAGATTGGGTAATTTATGAAGAAAGGGAGGTTTAATGAACTCACAGTCCCATGTGGCTGGGGAGGCCTCATAATCATGACAGAAGGTGAGGGAAGAACAAAGTCACATCTTACATAGCAGCAGGCAAAGAGAGAAAGAGAATAAAGTGAAATGGGAACCTGTTATAAAACCATCAAATCTCACTACAAGAACAGTATGGGGGAGACTGCTCCACGAGTTAATTATCTCCCACCAGATAACCTCCCGCAACACGTGGGAATTATTGAGGCTACAATTCAAGATGAGATTTGGGTGGGGGACACAGAGACAAACCATATCCATCTCAAACTGACTGTGCTATTCTTACTGTTGCTGCTGGTGCTGATGAATCTGAACTTGGTACCTCCAAGAATGAGCAGACTCATGAGCATACCCCTTCTGGCTTCCACGCTGATTGTAAAACAACCAACTGTTTATGTTAACAAAATTGATTCAACTGACTCATCCTACAACCAGAAGAGATAATGAGAAAATCATTAAGGAAATCAGCACCTATTTTAAGAAAACTGGCAACAGACCTGCCACAGTAGCATTTGTGCCAATTTCCGATTAGAATGGTGACAGTAGGCTGGAGTCAAGTGCCAACATACCTTGGCTCAAGAGATGAAAAGTCACCTGTAAAGATGGCAATACCAGTGGAAACATGCTGCTTCAAGCTTTGGATTGCATCCTACCATCAAATTCATTCAATTGACAAGCTCTTGTGTCTGCCCCTGCCTGTCTACAAATTGGTGATACTGGTCCTGTCCCTTTGGGCCGAGTGAAGACTTGTATGCTCAAGCCCAGCATGGGGTCTACTTTTGCATCAGTCAACATTACAACTGAAGTAGAGTCTGCCGAAATGCACCAAAAAGCTTTGAGTGAAGCTCTTCCTAAAGACAACGTGGGCTTCAATGTCAAGAATGTGTCTGTCAAAGATAATCGTCATGGCAATATTGCTGGTGACAGTAAAAATGACTCACCAGTGGAAGCAGCTAGAGGCACTGCTCACATGATTATCTTGAACCATCCAGGCTAGATCGGTTCTGGTTATCCTCCTGTACTACACTATCACACAGCTTATGTTGCTTGTAAGTTTGCTGAGCTGAAGGAAAAGTCTGATTGCCACTCAGTAAGAAGCTGGGAGATGGCCCTAAACTCTTGAAATCTAGTGATGCTGCCATTGTTGATACGATTCCTGGAGTGTTAAAAGCTCTTCTGACCATCCTCCTCTGGGTCATTTTACTGTTCATAATATGAGACAGTTGCAGTGGGTGTCTTCAAAGCAGTGGACAAGAGGGCTGCTAGAGCTGGGAAGGTCAGCAAGTCTGCCCAGAAAGTTCAGGAGGCTAAATGAATATTATCCCTAATACTTGCACCCTACTTTTTATTCAAGTTGAAGAACACTCCCAGAAATATTTGTCTGAATAGGCAATTTAAGTTTAATAGTAAAAGACTGGTTAATGATAGCAATGCATTATGAAAGCTTTGGAAGGAAAGGAGAACATTTTATGGAACATTTTTGGGTTTTTTTTGTGTGGGAGTTTTTAAGTTGTCAGTTTTTAAAATAATTACTTCTTAATGAAAATAACTTGACCAAAGAAATCTGTCATAGAATTTGGAAATCCATTAAAATACATTTTAATTTAAAAAAACAGATTTAAACATAAGATGCGAAAAGTGTTCAACTCTTAGACGGAAACAGGGAAAAACATTCATGACCAGGGAAAAACTTTCATGACATTGGTCTTGGCAATAATTTCTTGGCTACAACACCAATCATGGATATATGATATAGATGTTTATAAATATATGTACAAGTAACTAAGGCAGGAATAGACAAGTGGAATTACGTCAAACTAAAAATCTTCTGTACTGAAAAGAAGACAATCTAAAGAGTGAAAGGCAATGTATAACATCTAAGAAAATATTTGCAAACCATACATATGATGAGGGGCTACTATCCAAGGTATATAAGGAACTCCAATAACCTAACAGCAAAAAAACAAAACAAAAACAAAAAAAAAACACCTCATCAAAAATTGATTGAAGGACTTAGAGCTTTCTCCAAAGAAGTCAAACGAAGGGCTGAGAGTTACGTGAAAATAGGCTCAACATTACTAATTATGAAGGAAATGCAAATCACAGTGGGATATCATTTGACACCTGTGAGAATGCCCATTATCAACAAACAAATAAACAAACAAAGATAAGCATTGGAGAGGATGTAGAAAAATTGGCACCCTTGTATACTGTTGGTGGGAATATCAAATGGTACAGCAGCTATGGAAAACAGTTTCCCAAAAAATTAAAAATAGAACTACCACATGATCCAGCAATCCCACTTCTGGGTATTTATCCAAAAAAACTGAAATCAAGATCTTAAAGGGATATTTCCGCTTCCATGTTCTCTGCAGCACTACTCAGAATGGCGAAGATGTGGAAATACCATAAATGTCTACCAACAGATGAATGGATAGTGAAACTGTGTTATATACATACAATGGAAAATTACTCAGCCTCAGAAAAAAGAAAAATAAATCCTGTCATTTGCCACATGAATGAATCTGGAGAACATTATGCTAAGTGAAATAAGCCAGATAAGCCAGTCTCAAAAAGACAAATACTGCATGATTCCACTTAAATGAGACATCAAAAATAGTCAAACTCACAGAAACAGAAAGTAGGATGGTGGCTGCTATTCAGGGTCTCTGAGTAGGGAGAAATGGCAAGTTGCTGTTCAAAGGGTACAAAATTCAGTTACATAACATGAATAAGTTCTAGAGGTCTGGTGTACAATACTGTGCTTATAGTTTAAAATACTGTACTGTAAACTTAACAATTTGTTGATAAAGTAGATGTCATGTATCTGCGCCTCCACAATAAAAAAAAAGAAAGAAAAAAATCTCAAATCCATTTCTTTTCCCACTTTCTCTTTGACCTTTCCCTAGTTCAGGTTCTCAGCAGTTCTACTAAACAATTACCATAGCCTTCTAACTAGTCTCCATGTCTCCAACAGACTCCTTTTATCCAATTCAAAGCACTTAAATCTAAAGCTACCTCTTTAAAATATAGATGTGATGTGGAAACCTCCAAAATATATACCACTTATGGTTATTTCCTATTAGTCAATGCCAAAGAAATTAGCATAGTATACAAAGTTCTTTATAATCTGACACAACTACCTTTGTAGACTCAATATCAAGCTCCATATATCCCACACTCTAGCCACATTAAAATAGCAGTTATTTGAACATGTTATTGTGCTTAATTTAATATTGTTACTTCTTCCATTCCCTACGGCTCAACATGAAGTTATCTGATGCTAATCTTCCTCTTTAACATCCCATATCCTATAAATAATAACTCCACAGATAATCATGTAAAAATTTCAGATTATTACAATTTGCAATGCAAAACATATTAAACAATCCCAGCTGGTTATATCAAAAGGAGAAAGTGATATTGTCTACCTCTTAAAAACCAAAATATTTGTAAGGGTCATAGGGTATGATTATCAAATTATATTTTTCAGTATGGATTTAAAGACATAGGTTGGGGCCCATAAAAGCAGTTGTTCTTGGAGATTCTTCTCTTTTGCTAAACTTTGTCTGGTACTCAAATCATCATCCTCTCCTGAAGTCCAGTCAGAGGTTTCCTTCTACTTAGAAGACATTCTATTAGAATACCTGGCACATCCAAAGTTAAAAACATCATCTTCCCTCAAAATACGATCCTCTTACCATATGCCTTATTTTTACATTTTCGTGCTTTTTCCTAATCTAACTTTTTGCAAACTTTAGAATCAGGGAACAACCTTTCCTTTATGAACACATCAATAACTAGTTAAAACTACATGGACTCTGTGTCTGCGTTTTTAAAAAATGACCACTAGATTGCATTGTTGTCTGGTCAAACAGGCTGAGGATATAGCTATATGTTACTTCTTAGTACTAATTCACCAAGATAAGCTGCAATACTGTCACTTATCTAGAAAAATAAACATAAGTAAACATGTGACTGTCTGTTTAAATAACTGTTACAAGGTATCACAATAATTTGTATTTTAAATAAAACATTCACCATGACAATTAGTTAAAATATGTAAATACAACAATCATGAAGTTAATTTTTGAAATTAGGTTCATTTAAAGGTACATAAAGATTAAGCAAATATTGTATACTACTTAAAATATTTCTAATCATACCTAACATTACGTCTTTAAGATTTAAAAGGTCTAAATATGCAAAGGTCTATTAAAATGCACATAATTTATCTGACTCAAAATGAAAATATATCTAATAAGTAATACTATTCATCTGGACTCTTTTAGCTCTTTCTTAATATACAAATGCATTCCTTTTCTCCAAAACATGGCAGCTGGGAATGAAAGATTTCAAATGGTCATTTTCACATCATATTCCATCTTTTCATCAGTTTCTCCTAGCTTTTCTTTGAGCTCCATTCTTTTACAAGAGGTCTCTTTTTAGATCAGTCCATATTTCCATAATCCACACTGTTGTTTCCTCCTCTTCTCCCCAGGGTAGAATAACCCCCACATCCAGAACTATGGCCTACAACTGTCATTAAGCCTTGTAACAATAACAAGATAACAAAAGAACGGGTGGGGAAGAGGCTAGCTGGTAACATATGTTCATCAAGTTCAATATTTTCAGCTAATACACACTATTTTTAAACTTAAAAATTTTAATGATGAAATGCCTTCATATCTACTTCTTCTCCCAAAGTGTATTTCAGGCTTAAATTTTAAACATCAATAAGCAACTTGGCAATACTTCCTTTAAATATTTTATCTATTAATAATGTGAAAGGGGGAAGGAAAAATAGAAATCACATCTAACAGAAAGGTGAGGTGGCAATTCATTTTATAACCCACAAGCCCCACTCAACTTAAGACTATTCTTAAAAAAAAAAAAATTAGAAAAATTCCCCTAAAAGTCATTTTTAAAGCAATAGATAGTAATAATAAGCAAAAATATTTCAAAGCAACATATTTGATGAGTGAATAATGACTTTATGCCAATTTTGCAATACTTTATTTTCTATCAAGTAACATTTTAAATGTCACTCTTGTTTCCATCTTTTGTTTCACTTCACAGTTAACTAACTTTAACTTCTTTTTAAATTAAAGAAAAATTTGAAATGCAAAACTTTGAACTGGCAGAGAGATTTTCATATCATGTTATATTTATGTTTTTTCTCCTGACTTTGGGAGAATTGCTTCTAATTTATCAGCCTATGTTATGTAACCTTGAAGAAATAATTCCTCCACTCTATTTCTCTCAAAGATTCAGAACTCGTTATAGAACTAAATTCCAATTCTACTTTTGACAAATGTTTACAGCTTAATAAAGAGTAACCTTTTGGGAAATCACTTTACTTTCTTTCAATCAGATTCATTTATTATTATTTAATTTCTATAGGTGACTGCACCTTCCAGGTCTGGCTTGAGTCATTTACATAGTTAGAATATAAATTTCACTGCCATAAAAATAGATACAAAAACTTCACCTCTAACATCTCATTAAAGTAAAAATCTGTTCATCCTTCAACAGAAAAATAAGGTCATTTGTACAGGGATTTTCAAATACAATTTTATTATCTAAAATGTATGCAAAAATATTCTTTTCAATGGGAGTCTGCTAGATCAAATAGTCCAGCAAATACTTCAACTATAAAGCAAAAATTCATAAAATATCACTGTTTTTCCAAATTAGTTCCCGTTTGCAATAAAATTTTAAAATTTTAACAGTAGAAAATATAAAACAAACATGCAAGTAAAATAAGAATGTGATTATGTTTTGCCTTGAGCTTCCTAAACTGCACCTGCAAAAGAAATAAAAAGTCTAGTCCATGTAAAGAGATGGATAGATACAAAGATACATTTATGATGATGATTTTAGATTTATATATTTTGCCACATTTGCCCCTTACAATGTTTCATTCTCATTCATCTTTTTTAGTCATAAGAACACACCAAAATGACAATACTGTATGTATCTACAAAGAAGCTGATAAAAATAATTGCTATTTTAGCATTACCAAAATACATGACAAATAAAATTTTTGGAATATGAAACCAAGTAAACAGCCATAATATAATTCTCTTACATTTACCCATAATTGCTACAAAATTTATAAATTTTTATTTAATTAAACGTTAAGAATTCAGTTTGTTTTAGAAATACAAGTTTATATATAATATTAATAGGGACAGAAAGATGAGTTTATATATAATAGTCATAGTGAATTTACTATCATACATCAAACATTGGTTCATGACATTTCATTCTTTACATTTGGAAACACAATAGTTGATATAGAACGCAACTAAATTCTTTTCTGTCTGATGTAACGACTGGTAGTTAAAAACAATAGAATCAAGCCCAAACCAGCAAAAAGATATCCAATTTTCGGAAATCCTCAAACATTTAAATATTTATTTTGAAAGTATTAGAATTTAATAAATTATTTCTGCATAATTTAGATCTTCTATGATGATGATACAAGAAGCAAAATACTCAATGTACCTCAATTTCAAATCATGAAAAACTTTAATCATTCCTACCAAATATATTTTAAATCAATACAAAAATGTTTCAATTATGAATGTATAAAAAAATTGTTTAATAATAAACCAGGCATTCTTCCTAAACCATGCAGACCTTAAATCCTACCTGCATGACTATTGGGTCATTATTGAATATCAAAAGAAAACTGTATATAGTGCTGCATATATTGGATTTAGTGTCAGCTAACTAGCTGGTTGCTAGTTAATTTAATAATGACCCAATAGTCATTATTGAATATTAAAAAAACAAAATTGTATGTATCAAGTATACTGAATTTCGTGTCAGCTAACTAGCTGGCTGCCTGTAGTCATTCCAATTAAGATGCAGCTAAAGGGTAAAATTTAAAATTCTCTTCTATTTTTGTATAATACATAATTTCTTACTACTATTCATTCTTACAGTTACAGTTTAAACTGTTTCCAGATAATTTCTACCAAGACTTAATTAATGAAATTTTTATTATTGTTATAATTTAAAATAATTATGTAACATATGCACTTTTCTAAAAGCATTTCTTAATGCATTTTTATTATTTATCAAGGAAGCACATACTAGGTTGTCAGTATATATTGAAATTTAATTTTACCTCCTACAGAAATTAGGGGCAGGGGAGGGAACAAACAAGTCAGGTACCATTGAGAACAGTCAAGGACCTATCACATCTTCATGATACCCAACCCCTCTGGTACATTATATCACTTCATTCAGACTTTTATAAATTCCTATGGTATGTGTTATAACACCAATTCAAAATCTTTCCAAATTAAAGGTGAAACACCATTGTTAAATCCATCCTTCTTAGATTAACTTGCCTATTATTTTTCCAAGAGGATTAAGATAAGTTACCATGAATTTATTCAACTTGCTCTGACTTGTCACTCATTCAACTAGTCGTTCAAGAACACTTATTCATATCTTATCATGTTCCAGCCACTCTACTAGGTGTGGAGATTGAAAAATGAGAAGTTCTGTCCCTTTTCCTTCAAGAAACTTACATACAGCCTAGGAGAGATAGAGACATGGAAAAAAATGAAAACATCGTTTAGAATTAGAGATATATATAGGAAGCTATGGAAATACAGACAGCTTGCCTTGCAGGTTCAGGAAAGCCTTCAAAACAGGATTAATTTTCAAACTGAGTTTTAAGAATACATAGAACTGGACCACAAAAAAGAAGAAACAGAACGGAAAAGAAAAGTAAAAACAGAAATTCCACAAAATAAAAAGAAGCAAAACCTAAGAAGACAGGGGATAGTGTGTGAAACAAGTCTGACCATGCCCCTTATTCACTGAATACCTACCCCAGTGCTTCACACAGACCTTAACTCCTACAATGAATCCTGTGAACTATTACGTCACTGATAGCAGGGAATACTTTTTGATGGCAAAAACCATATAACTGGCAGGGTTAGGATTCAAACTCACATCTACATAATCAAAAAATTATGTAAGTCTTCAATTAAATAAAATAAGTAACATTTTAGGTCTCTAACACTCTACTTCAACTTCAAATCATGAATTAATTTCATCATTCTGTCTTTCCACTACAATAGGGTGTCATACTCAATTATCCGAACTATACGTTAGGGTCCTCCACTCTCACCCTAAGAATAGGACAAACTAAAGGACAAAGCTCAGTGATCAAAAAATAAAGCTTAAAGATCACTTCCTGTTTACCAGCATCTCTTCATGAATCTCAGTCACGCACTCAAATTAGAAGTAGAGCCAGAACACAAATTGAATAGTCAAGACCCATTGGCATGCTGGGTTCAGAAGACCCATCTCACATGCAAAGACACACATAGGCTCAAAATAAAGGGATCGAGAAAAATTTGCCAAGCAAACGGAAAAAAAAAAAGCAGGGATTGCAGTCCTAGTTGCTGACAAAATAGACTTTAAACTAACAAAGATCAAAAAAGACAAAGAAGGGCATTACATAATGGTAAAGGGAACAATTCAACAAGAAGAGTTAACTATTCTGAATATATATGCAACCAATATAGGAGCACCCAGATTCATAAAACAAGTTCTTAGAGGCCTACAAAGAGACTCAGACTCCCATACGATAATGGGAGACATTAGCATCCCATCGTCAGTATTAGACAGATCAATGAGACAGAGAATTAATAAGGATATTCAGGACTTGAACTCAGCTCTGGATCAAGTGGACCTGTTACACGTCTACAGAACTCTCTACCCTAAATCAGTGGAAAATATATTCTTCTCAGTGCCACATGGCACTTATTCCAAAATCAACCACACAATTGGAAGTAAAATGCTGCTCAGTAAATGCAAAAGAACAGAAATCATAACAGTCTCTCAGACCACAGTGCAATCAAATTAGAACTCAGGATTAAGAAATTCACTGAAAACCCCAAAGTTACATGAAAATTGAACAACCTGCTCCTGAATGACTCCCAGGTAAATAATGGAATTTGGCAGAAATCAAGAAATTCTTTGAAACCAATAAGAACCAAGAGACAACATACCATAATCTCTGGTACACAGCTAAAGCAGTGTTAAGAGGGAAATTTATAGCACTGAATGCCCACATCAGAAAGCTAGAAAGATCTCAAATTGACAAGCTAACATCACAATTAAAAGAGCTAGAAAAGCAAGATCAAATTAATTAGAAAGCTAGCAGAAGACAAGAAATAACTTAGATCAGAGAAGAATCGAAGGAGATAGAGACATGACAAACCCTCCAAAAACATCAATGAAACCAGAAGCTGTTTTTTTGGAAAAAAAAAAAAAAAAAAAACCAGATAGACCACTACCTAGACTAATAAAGAAAAGAATCAAATAGACACAATAAAAATGATAAAGGGGATATCACCACTGACCTCACAGAAATACAAACTACCATTAGAAAACAATATAAACACCTCTATGTAAATAAACTAGAAAATCTAATAGAAAAGGATAAATTCCTGGACACATACACCCTCCCAAGACTAAACCCGGAAGAAGTCAAATCCCTGAATAGACCTATAACAAGTTCTGAAATTGAGGCAGTAATAGCCTACCAACCAGAAAAAGTCCAGGACCAGATTGATTGACAGCTGTATTCTACCAGAAATACAAGGAGGAGCTGCTACCATTCCTTCTGAAACTATTCCAAATAACTGAAAAGGAGGGACTCCTCCCTAACTCATTTTATGAAGCCAGCATCATCCTGATACCAAAACCAGGAAGAGACACAACAAAAAAAGAAACTTAAGGCCAATATACCTGATGAACATCGATGGGAAAATACTCAATAAAATACTGGCAAACCAAATCCAGCAGCACATCATAAAACCTATCCATCATGATCAAGTTGGCTTCATCCCCGGGATGCAAGGCTGATACAACATATGCAAATTAATAAACATAATCCATCACATAAACAGAGCCAAAGACAAAAACCACATGATTATTTCAATCGATGCAGAAAAGACCTTTGATAAAATTCAACATCCCTTCAGGTTAAAAACACTCAATAAACTACATATCAATGGAACATATCTCAAAATAATAAGAGCTATTTATGATAAACCTACAGTCAACAGCACTGAATGGGCAAAAGCTGGAAGCATTCCCTTTGAAAACCAGTGCAAGACAAGGATGACCTCTCTCACTACTCCTATTCAACATAGTATTGGAAGTTCTGCCAGGGCAATCAAGCAAGAAAAAGAAACAATGGGCACTCAAATAGGAAGAGAGGAATGCAAATTGAGTCTATTTGCAGATAACATGATTTTATATTCAGAAAATCCCATCATTTCCACCCAAAAACTCTTTAAACTGATAAGCAACTTCAACAACGTCTCAGGATACAAAATCAATGTGCAAAAATCACAAGCATTCTTTTACACCAACAACAGACAGAGGGCCAAATAAATCATGAATGAACTCCCATTCACAATCACTACAAAAAAATAAAACACTTAGGAATACAGCTAACAAGAGACGTGAAGAATCTCTTCAAGGAGAACTACAAACCAATGCTCAAGGAAATAAGAGAGTACACAAATGGAAAAACATTCCATCCTCATGGATAGGAAGAATCAATATCATGAAAATGACCGTACTGTCCAAAGTAATTTATAGATTCAATGCCATTCCCATCAAACTACCATTGACATTCTTCACAGAACTAGAAAAAAATATTTTAAATTTCACATGGAATCAAAGAAGACCCCATATAGCCAAGGCAATCCTAAGCAAAAAGAACAAAGCTGTACACTTCATGCTACCTGACTTCAAACTAAACTACAAGGCTACAGTAACCAAAACAGCATAGTACTAGTAACAAAACAAACATATAGACCAATGGAACAGACAGACATCTGAGAAAAAATACCACACATCTACAACCATCTGATCTTCACCAAACCTGACAAAAACAAGCAATGAGGAGAGGATCTCCTATTAAGCAAATGGTGCTGGGAAAACTAGCTAGCCATATGCAGAAAACTGAAACTGGACCCCTGCCTTACATCTTATGCAATAATTAACTTGAGATGGATTAAAGACTTAAATGTAAAACCCAAAACCATAAAAACCCTAGAAGAAAACCTAGACAATACCATTCAGGACACAGGGATGACCAAAGACTTCATGACAAAAACACCAAAAGCAATTGCAACAAATGCCAAAATTAACAAATGGGATCTAATTAAACTAACGGCAAAAGACACTATCATCAGAGTAAACAGGCAACCTACAGAATGGGAGAAGAATTTTGCAATCTTCCCATCTGGCAAAGGTCTAATATCCAGAATTTACAAGGAACTTATACAAATTTACAAGACAAAACAAACAACCCCATCAAAAAGTAGGCAAAGATATCAAGAAGCACTTCTCAAAAGAAGACATTTATGTAGCCAACAAACATATGAGAAAAAGCTCAATATTACTGATCATCAGAGAAATGTAAAATCGAAACCAAGATGAGATACCATCTCACAACAGTCAGAATAGTTATTATTAAAAAGTCAGCAAATAATAGATGCTGGTGAGGCTGTGGAGAAATAGGAATGCTTTTACTCTGTTGGTGGGAATGTAAATTAGTCCATGCATTGTAGAAGAGATTCCTCAAGGGTCTAGAACTAGAAACAACCATTTGACCAGCAATACTATTACTGGGTATATTCCCAAAGGAATATAAATCATTCTGCTGTAAAGACAAACATAAATGTATGTTTGTTGCAGCACTATTTACAATAGCAAAGACATGGAACCAACCTAAATGGCCATCAATGATAGACTAGATAAAGAAAATGTGGTACATATACACCATGGAATACTATACTGCCATACAAAGGAATGCAATCATGTCCTTTGCAGGGACATGGATGAAGCTGGAAGTCATCATCCTCAGCAAACTAACACAGGAACAAAAAACCAAACACCACATTTTCTCACTTATAAGTGGGAGCTGAACAATGAGAATACATGGACACAGAGAAGAGGGTAACACACACTAGGGCCTGTTTGGGGGTCAGGGGTGAGTAGAGGGAACTTAGAGGATGGGTGAATATGTGCAGCAAACCACCCTGGCACATGTATACCTATGTAACAGCAGATTCTGTACTTGTATCCTGGTTTTTTTTTTTTGTCCTTGTTTTTTTTTGGAAGAAATTTAAAAAAAAAAGAGGAGGAGGGGGAAAAAGGAAGAAAGAGGAAGAAAAAGAGCAGTTAGCATCTGATTTCCAGTCCCATCTTCCTTCTCCTAATAGACTTCTGGAAGGCAAGAACCACATCTTCTCTACAGCTTTACTGTGCCAGATAAGCACCTTTCAAACTACTCTATGAGTGATTTTACCTATTCTTAAGACAGCTAAAGCTACATGCTAATTGCCTAGGCTAAGTTCATTTGTTTAATATTTGGCAAAATTTTTCATCTCTGATTTAAGAGTAACAATCAAAAACATAACTTAAAATGCCTTGAAAATACAGCATTACTTTTATAATTCTTTCAATTTTCCTACATATCTGTTTTATGTGTTCATTATGCACAGTATAACTAAAAATATTACCAAAAATGTTGATGCCTGTGAGACTGTATGTCTATATTTCAGAAAGACCTTTACTCTTGTTGTGTTAGTATGAAATGTTTCCCTATCTCTGGAGAGTATCAATAAAGTAGATTACAAAGCCTCATAAATTAAAGACACTCTGTTCTGACTAACTTATAGAGAGAAATGTACATAAATCGAAGATTCCCAAAACACTTATAAAATAAGGAAGTTGAACTTCTCATATTTCAAACGACCTAGACTTTCAAAATAATTCTTAGAAAATTCAATTCATATTATTAAGGTAAATCTTTAGAAAACTCAAGTTTTATAACTTTGGCTTAATAAAAATAGCCATGTCTCCTCTGATTTAACAATGTTAAGGACAGAGCAAGCACACATTTTATTTTACTTGGGTATGTTTTTCCCAAATGTATATAGGTTACTGAACTAATACCAACTATGACATGTTAAGGTTATATAAAATGTAAATTTCTTTTTAACCAAACTTAATCACTATTCTGGAAAACTTTATGTCAGCAGTGATTATATTTTCTAGTATATCTACTTGAATATAATTTCCAAAATCTTTAGGTAACCAAAATGTGAAACTAGTATTATATTGACTTAGTGGATAATTCCTCAGAATACTAAAACATTAATTACTAAGCACATTTCTCTATATACTTTTTCTTCTTATTTTTGTATGCCATAAAAAGGCAATACTTTTGAGTTCTATTAACAAATATATTCATTTTTCCTATTTTACAAAAATGTAAGAGATGTGGGCAGCTGCAGAAAACTGGTATTCATGAGCTCTGGTACTCTGTTAAAATGCTTGTGTATGACTGAAAGTTCTCAATCATTTATCCCTCCAGTGTTGTTGCTGCTGTTGTTTTTCCCTGCAAGACGTTAGTTACTCAGATTAAAAATTATAATATTATGAGTGTTTCAGACTACACTAGGGGCAACAGTGTCAAAGAAACAACTGAGTATATACTTTTGTTTTTTAAAGGAAAAGAACAGTTTTGCCCTAAATCAGCAGTTCACTTCAGCTTTGCTTTTTCGTTTTGTTTTGGTTTTGGTTTTTTTTGTTTTGTTTTGTTTTGAGACAGGGTCTCACTCTGTCGTCCAGGCTGGAATGCAGTGGCGGCGTCTCGGCTCATTGCAACCTCTGCCTCCCTGGTTCAAGCAATTCTCCTGCCTCGGTCTCTCAAGTAGCTGGGATTACAGGCCTGCGCAACCAGGCTCGGCTAATTTTTTTGTTTTTAGTAGAGACAGGGTTTCGCCAGTTGGCCAGGTTGGTCTCAAACTCCTGACCTCAAGTGATCTGCCTGCCTCAGCTTCCAAAGTGCTGCGATTACAGGCGTGAGCCACAGCACTCGGCCCACTTCAGCTTTGCTTTTACAAAAAAGAATAGAAAAACACCCCTACACTCCTTTTCCCTACTGAGACTTATTAAGGACCCTGGAGAGCGTTGTTCATGTGTAACTATTGAAATGTATTATATTAGAATTTAAGTTGATAAATTTTTTAAGAGGTATGAATCTATATAATAGCAATCGTGAATTTGGTGGATGTTAACACAAATACCATAAATAATGATGATATTACTTTTCATAGTCATCATTTTGATTTCACAGACCTCTGAGATGTCTTAAAGTGTCTGGTCTTCAACATGAACACCCAATGGACCAAAATGTGATTTTTGTCTTGCTTGATAATATCAGACTCGGAAAAGAAGCTATGAACATCGTTAAAATCAACTTCAGTCAATTTTGATGGATCTGCTTCCTTAATGTACTGATTAATTTTTTTGCCTACAATAAAAAAGGTTATTCCTACCTCTGCAGCAATTGTCAAATTTGAATATTCACACTTTATTTTCTTAGGTTGCAAACATTCTCCATTCTTTTCAGATCCCCAATGCCTCCTCTCATCACTCACATAGAATATTGTTCAACATTTCTTGAAATGATAAAAATCACACTCATCCTCTCTTTAGTCTTCTCTACTCTCTCCCCAGTCCCTCAAAAATAAACTTTTTGGCCAGACTCAAGCGTGTAATCCCAGGATTCTTGGAGACCAAGGTGGAAAAATCACTTGAGACCAGGAGCTCAAGACCAGCCTGGGAAACACAGTGAGACTCTATCTCTACAAAAAATAGAAAACATTAGCCAGAGTGGTGGTGCATGCCCGCAGTCCTAGCCACTGGGGTGCCTGGGATGGGAGGACTGCTTGAGGTTGAAGTGGGAGGATAGCTTCAGTGTGGGAGCCAGTGGTGATGGCACTACTGCACTCCAGCCTGGACAAGAGAGTGAGATGCTGTCTCAATCAATCAATAAACTTTTTTCATGCAATCTTTTTTCCTTACACTTACATTCTTTTCCATTCCTAATGTAACCGACTATTTCAGATCCTTCTTACTTTTCACTGAACTACTGAAACAGCTACCAAACTAATTTCCATGCCTCTAGTTTCTACCACAAGCAATCCATACTGAAATCTCTCCCATTTGAAGAACTCACTCTTTAGCAAGGCAAACTGTGCCAAAACCCAGCTCATTTACTTTTATATCCTAATACTCTCCTACACAAAACCTTCCACTGTTTCAAAAAAGGAAAAAATTTAATCAAAGCTCCTGAAATGCCATATCAATTGTCCCACTGGTACCTCGATTGCCAAAAGAAGGAAAGCACACTCCAAGAAGCATATAATAAACCAGTGCCTACAGGACCGACAATTCCATGTGATTGAACCAAAGAGGTAAATGGATTGATACTATTTATTTGGACTAAATTACATACTGCTTTTAAATTCTAAAGATACCAAGAGACAAATTTCACAGCAATCTTTTTTAAGGGAGCTAAAATAAGTGAGGAAAGTTTGAGACAACATTCCAAGCAGAAAAAACAAAAAAGTTTAAAATGTAAGAGTACATGCTTTTGAGTACAACAAACATGTCTTCAAATCTTAGCTCTGCCTCTTACAAGCACTGTGACCTCAGGTAAGTTTCTTACGTAAGACTCAGTTCAGGGATGATACTGTCTCCCACTAGTCCTGGAAGTATTTGAAAATAAAATGAAGTATGCATATAAAGCACCTAGTATAGTGTCCAGTGCATGGTAAGAGTGAAATAAAGAGCTTTTTAAGGTTATAATTACTGAGGTA
The DNA here is from genome assembly GCA_036589455.1 of Ateles fusciceps. Lineage (NCBI taxonomy): Eukaryota > Metazoa > Chordata > Mammalia > Primates > Atelidae > Ateles > Ateles fusciceps. The sequence continues at coordinate 669,962 of JAZHEH010001687.1, forward strand.
GCCTCAGATCCAGAGAAAAGGCTAGTTAAGGAGCAGGTAGTTGGTAGAGAAAAGCAGTAAAAGGGAAAAGGGTTAAGAAATATACACAGAGTACTTGTGTCATCTGTAGAATTCAATAAATTCACTAAAAAGTATATAGCAAAACCAATCTTCAAGGCCCTTGATTAGATTCCCACGGAAAGCTTGATTTCTTTAAATTTAATAAAGTAGATACACAAAATGTACCTAAAGTTCCTTTCAGCCCTAACCTTCAAGAAGGCTATAAGAACTGTGGTGAACCAGAATCCTAAAAGTTATGAATGTTCATCACCTTTACATGGTTAAGTGCTTCTGTATTTCACAAAACATGTGAGGGCTTACTGATGCTTTATTGATCGCACAAATTTTGGTAACAGAACAGCAATTAAGCCCCCAATAAAAAAAAATTACAAGCTGGACCTGACAAGTACATCATCACTCTTATATGAACCTAAAGTTAGGAGTATTCAGAACCCCTAAAAATGCTCAGGGGCAATTCAAAAAGTAAAAGATAGAAATTTAAAAGAAAAAAAAAATATCTGAACAGGAATAGGAGGTCTGTAATTGGGTCAACAGACAAGACAGCATAGAGAAGACTAAAAAAAAAAAAAAAGCAGTATTTCAGAATGGCAAAATGAGTGACCAAGGCTCTAATCTAACCACAAACTACAAGCTACTTGAGAACAAACTCAAAACTTCTTATTCCCAAGTCATGTCTTTACTGTAGGGAGTTCTTTTACATACTTAAGATATTCACAAATCTATCCTTTCTCTAAAAAGCTAAAATCAAATTATAATTCTATACCCTCTTTCTATATGAACCATAGTTAAAGGTTGTACTAAATGTAATTAATATTTAACATGCCTATTTATCAGACTTTTTCAGTGGAATTTCTAAGTCTTTCAGATTGACTTTCACATCTAGAAAAGTATTCTTTTCTTTCACACTTATTCAAAATCACGTCTGTAGGCTTATTTCTGAATGAACTGCTTTAAACACATACTTTTATCAGCTTTCATGTTTGTAAATTGTGGGGACTGCATGTGTGAAATTATAGTAAGTTTGTAGTATTCTAAATTTAACAGTGACAAGTGACAAGATTGGTCGGGCGCGGTGGCTCACGTCTGTAATCCCAGCACTTTGGGAGGCCAAGGCAGGCGGATCACGAGGCCAGAGATCGAGACCATCCTGGCCAACATGGTGAAACCCCATCTCTACTAAAAATACAAAAATTAGCTGGGCATGGTGGCGTGCATCTGTAGTCCCAGCTATTCGGGAGGCTGAGGCAGGAGAATTGCTTGAACCTGGGAGGCGAAGGTTGCGGTGAGCCGAGATCACATCACTGCACTCCAGCCTGGTGCCTGGCAACAAAGCTAGACTCTGTATCAAACAAAAAACAGTGACAAGATTGTCTTCTCCCATTTATTTGAAGACATAGGAAAGGACCCTGCTCATCAAGTATCCAGCAAAAAAGTACTTATTTCTATCAAAACTTAAATTTGTATAATATAAGACCTGGAATAATATGTGAAGCTACTAGGGGAAAACATAGGGTAAACACTTCAGGATATTGTGTTAGGCAAAGATTTCATGAAGAAAAACCTTAAAAGCACAGGTAACAGAAGCAAAAAATAGACAAGTGATATTATAGCAAACTGAAGTTTCAGCACAGCAAAAGAAACAACCAGCGGAGCAAAGAGACAACCAACAGAATGGGAGAATGTATGTGTAAACTAATCATCTGAAAATTATTAAGATCCAGAATATACAAGGAACTCAAACAACAGCAAAAACATAAATAATACAATTTTAAAATGGGCAAATGAGCTGAATAGACATCTCTCAAAAGAAGGCATACAAATGGCCAATAGGTGCATCAAACAATGCTCAGCATCACTAATTACCAGGAAAATGCAAGTCAAAACCACAACGAGATATCATCTCACCCCAGTTAGAATAGTTTTTTATCAAAGAGACAAAAACTAACAAATGCTGGCAAGGATGCAAAGAAAGGGGAACTCATACACTGTTGGTGGGAATGTAAATTAATACAGTCATAGTACAAAGGTTCCTCAAAAAACTAAAAACAGAACTATCATATGATCCAGCAATCCCACTACTGAATATATATCCAAAGGAAAAAAAATCAGTATGTGAAAGAGATACATGTTTATTGCAGCACTATTCATAAGAGCCAAAATATGGAATCAACCTAAGTGTCCATAAACGAATGGATTTAAAAATACGGTATACATACAAAATGGAATACTATTCAGCCATAAAAAAGAACAAAATCCTTTCATTCAAGGCAACATGGATGGTCTTGGAGAACATTATGTTAAGTAAAGTAAGTCAGGCACAGAAAGACAGATGGCTCATGCTCTCACTCATATTAGAAGCTTAAAAAACTGATCTCATAGAAGTAAAGAGTAGAAATAATGGTTACTAGAGGCTGAGAAGGGTAGGCAAGGCTTTGGGGCTGACAGCCAGAGGTTGGTTAACAGACAGCTAAATAGGAGAAATGGTGTTCTAGGGTTCCATAACACTTTAGGGTGATTATGATCAACAAGAATTTATTACATATTTTCAAATAGCTACAAGAGCAGATTTTGAATGTTTCCAGGGCAAAGAAATGATAAATGTTCGAGGTGATGGATATACCGATTACCTTTATTTAATCATTACATATTGTATATATGTACTGAATCACAGTGTACCCATAAATATGTACAATTATGTGTCAATTTTTTAAAAAACAAAAAATTTGGCAAAAAATCCTTAAATTTGTATTGTTAACCATATATTATATAAAGCAATGTCAAAATGATAACTCTATCACTTAAAGTTTAAATAATTTTTCTATTTACATACATCATGTAAAACTACTTCATCGTTTTGGTCATACTAAATATTTAAGGAACTACAGAAGACTATAATATAAAATGCAAATGAAATAAATCCAACCAGTAGTCTTGCATGCCATATTTTTTAAAGAAAGTAAAGCTATATGTAAGAACTATTTTAAAACAAGAAAATATTGATAATTCAACTTCTATATATAAGTTACTCAGATATTACTGTGACAAAGAGAAATGATCACTTATTTATGGCAGTAACACTTATTTCTAAGTACACAAAAATAATAACAGTATATTCAACAAAGATTTCATACTGTCAATTTTTTTTATTATTTTTAATGTTTTCAAATATATATTCTATAGATAAATAAGTATAAAATATGTTGGAAAGTTTAAACATCTAGTCCCTATGAGTTTCAGTAAGGGTTTCTTCATCACCCATCTACTTGGTAACTTTAAAAGATTATTCCATACATTCTGCACACATGCATTTTTTTCTCACAGCTGATCAAGAGAAAATAATTTTAGCAATCCATGTTCACTAGTAGTCACACTAGCAACAGCAGCAGTAATAGTAGCAATAATCATAACACTTCAACTTTAAATTTTTTTAAAAAATTATGTGATACCAACCTGGTCTCCAAAGTCCTCTGGGAATTTCCACAATACCACAGGATCTGTAAATAATTGACATGAATAATTAAACAGCAGCAAAAGAACACATTTAAAGAAACAGTCTTGGTTAAGCACTCTTAAAATTGTCAAAGCTACTTTAATTACAACATTTAAATTTTTCTTTAAACATTTATAGTTGATGACATTCACTTCTCTTCTTTTCTATAATTAAATATTTTGATTTTTTAAATTTAATGACCTTTGAAATAGAAATAAATGACATTAATAACTTGGTCAGGTTATTCAAAATCATTACTATATTTCTTTTAGCAACTCACTTTTTATTTACATACCTTAGATTTTTAAGATTCTAAACTTTGAATTTTCTATTTTAACTACACTTTTAAAAGATTGGTTTTAATTTGAAAAGAAAAATATAAATGTAGCAAACATGTAATAAAATACATTATAGCCCTCAGAGACTAGACCAAAATACACCTTAAATATCCATTTAAAATTCCAATTAAGATTTACAAAACGGTGATAATATTTGCCTTATATCAGTTTTTAAATCTCATATTTGCAGTAATAGATAAGTTGGTAAGTAGATATAAAGCAGCTCATTTAAAATATAATTGATATTTGCAGGGCATTTCCAGAAATTTTTCTAACATGTTACATCTAGTAATTCATACATATAAATCAGTATTGCTTTATAAATATTCACACCAGTTTTTCATTTTCTTTGTTACTCAAAGTATTTCTCATCTACTTAGCACAATAATATGCTAAGATCTTAGTTTAGTAAGCACTATTATTTAGTCATGTACTTATTTTTTAATTCTGTCAAAAACAAACTTCTGAATATTTCAAATGTGTTTTAAAGGGATACTGCATAATGTATTATTTCTTCTGGGGAAAAAAAAAAAACACACACACACACACTTGAAAGCCCAAGATAAGACTAATCTGAGTAACAAGTACCACCCATTTGACAGGGTTTGAACTCCACTCCAAGTAAAAGGACTTGTGAATCAAAGATAACATTTCATATATGAATCAGTGAAAACTTACAGCTTGATTCCATTATTTGCACTATTCCATACCACTTTCTTAAAAACACAATCTAAGGATATACATATATATATATTTCAAAACTTTTAAAACTCAACAAATGTCTAGCAACATTTTTAGCATGAGCTGGCTCCTCCTGTGTTTACACTTAAGTTCCACAAAATGTGTTTCAGGTATTTTAAACTAAAAAAAAAAAAAGGAAGCTTTCTACAATTAAACTTTTTATTTATTTAGGACTAAAAAGTTTCAATATAAATAGTAAAAATCAATAATTTAAAACATCTTATGTAAGAATAATGCATTACCAATTTATGAAGGTAATATTCAATGATTATATACTCACGTAAAACAAAATATATACATTTCTAAAATGAATGTGGAATGCATTACACATCACCCAAAGACACTCAAACATCAATGTCTTGTGGATAATTATGTTCCCAGTTAGAAAAAAATAGACATATCTTTAAATGGCAGTTTTACCAAAATGGTAGGAGCTAAGATTTCAATCTCATAAACGTGCATGACAGAATTTTCATAAAATATTAAATGAAAGTTTTTATCTTCATGAAGTAATACAATTACTAATGGCTACATAAACAAATCCTCATGCAGAAATACAGAACAGTTCCTTCTTGTGAATAATGAAACTAAAGGGTTTCAATGTGAATATTTAAAATATCCCTTTTAAGTAACCTCAACTTTGTAATTACTATCTGAGAAAATATTTGTGACAACTTTCTTACAACTATGTCTTAAATAAGGATATTTATGTTATTGTATAGCTTAGAGTTTGCCCTTGCTCTTTGTAACATTTATCTAAATATGTTTTGCTGCCTGACTTTTCTTCACTACCATTGTTTTTTTCTGTATACTCTGTTTTTTCAGAGGGAGAACAAATAAGTACACAAAAAACACATCTATTGGTTCAATCACAAAGTAGAAAATATCCCAGTTCTTTTCATTAAATGAATTTCACTATTCAGGACTCAAAAAATTATTATAATCATGTGTATCCATATTTTGAAATGGATTAACTTAGTTACTGCCTATGTGATTAGATTTAGACCACATCTGACACATCTTTGCAGCAACTTTTCAGAAGTACTGCAAAGGAAGAAACAAAAGGGCTCTGAAAAAAATAATCCGATTCAACAACTTTATGCACAAAGACTGAATTTTCTGTTCCCTGAGGATTACTTTCCAGATACTCGATCTGATCTGGCAATGTTAGGTCAACTTTATGCTGATTTTATGGGTGAAAGGATGAGAACTGCTGGTGGGAATCATCGTTGCCAGTTATGACTGATATACACTGTTTCTCTTTTTTCTAGTGTCTACTAGTAAATCAAAGGAGACTCCATATCTTAATTTAAAAATAAAGAAAACTTACTGCCAACAGTCTAGACACCAAATAAATATGAAAGGAATAATATTTGATTTTGACATAAATATAATTAATCTTTTAGTTTAATAAGAGATAATGTTACAGTGTAGTAAGAAAAATACGAATTTTTATTAAATCTAACTTTAGAAGGGGAATATTTACAGTATGATTGCACAACATCAATATAAGGATTCCAAATTCACTATTAAGGTTTTTTTTTAAATGTAAAGTAAGACAAAGTCAGTAATATTTTCTTTCCCAATAAAATATTTCACATTTCCTGACCCTTAACTGAAAAATTAAAATAACTTAGAATACCAGTGTGATTTTACTATAGTACAAAAAAAGTAGGAAAAAATTTCTAGTTTGCAGAAAAGGATAGTATTTCCTTAATTCTTTGGAATTCAAAGATGACTAAACATACAATATCTTCAAATTTATGCATTTGTAAAAGTATGCTAATTTATGATTTGTAAAAGTATAATACTAGTATTTTTACATTTGTAAAAATTTTACATTTTACAAATGTAAAAATACTAGTATTACACATTCTACTTTTGGAAAAGTAGAATGTATAATACTAGTATTTTGCTTGATTATGGGTTTCAGTGCCTGATATACCCACACTGTAGAAGAATATGTATGAAGAAATTGAGGTCAAAACAATAAGGAGTGTGATTTGCTCATGTGGCTAGTTAATGTCAGAAGTTACAGCTTTCTTAGCTGAGATGTGAGGACCACATATTTTAAATAATTTCCAATAATTCACACATTTTTGTTGCCCTTTTAACTTAAGCTCAATTTATTTCATTCAAAAACCTATGCTAAAGCAAGAGGAAAAGTCTCTGCCTTACAATGCCCTACAACATTCACAGAGAGAAACATCAAAGAGCGATTTCGTTATTGTGCAAAATATTCTTTTAAGTGAGGTATCCTGTAGAAACATTTGGACTCGAAAATTCATTGGCTTAAAAAATGTAAAAAAAAAAAAAAAAAAAGTTCCTAATGAACCAATGATGTTTTCTGAATATAAATGAGCAAAAATCATTAAAGAAAATGTGTACTTTTTTTGGTAATGTATGATTTTTATTCTTTCACCTGTGGACATATAATGAATGGTGAATCAAACAAAACAGGGTCCACCACTTACAGAAAAGAAGAGCATTTAAACATATAATGCAAAAAAACTTAATGCATTTTTATGATACTAAAAGGAAGGGTGCTGCAGGAGCACACAATAAGGAAATCTAATTTAGAGTCACTAAAGGACTTCAAAAGGAAAGGACATAAATTGACACAAGTTAGACAAGCAAAGGATAATCAGGGCTATAAAGTGGGCAGGGAAAACTTTCTAGACTGAAGAACCAGTATGTATGACATCTTGAAGGTTAAAAGAAAGCAGAATACCTTTTAGAAACTGAAAAAACATCTAACATATCTAGAATGTGAGAGAATCTCTAGGGATAAAGCTGGATTAGCAAGGGAAGCCACTGAAGCAGACAGTGATAGAAACCAAGTGAGAAAGAACCACCAGAAAGGAAGAACGCGGCCAGTGTGTGTGATGCTATGAAAGTCAAGGGAAGAGGGTGTGTCTAAAAGAAATCCTCAAACAAATGCTGCAACACACTGAGAGACAATGACTGAAGAATGGCAACTATGTTTAAAGACATAACGCCACCCACCATAAGATGAGTCTCAGTGAAAGGGTAGGAAGGAGGTGGCCAATTTAAGATTATGGAATGAGTGAAGATGAGGAAAGAGAGGCAGTATGTACAGAGGCAATTTACTTAAGAAAGGATACACAAAGCAGAGGAAAGTAGACAAAAAGATTAAACTGGAGAGATTTGTTTTTTTTCTTTTGACTGGTATAGACTTGGACATGTTTAAAAGGCTATGGGATTAATGAGCTAGCAGAGAGCCAGCAAAGAAGGAATACAAGATCCTTGAGAAGGCAGGAAGAGTTGTAATTCAGATCAATATGGTAAGAGGAGCCTCAAACAGAAGCTGAAGTATGTTTTCCACTGTTATAGAAAAAGAGAAGAGGAGAAAAACACATAAAGCCAAGTAAATCTGTAGTGCAAAGATATGAATTTTGTGAAAAACCTGCTAAGATTTTTCTGTGTAATAAGAAGCTCTCTAAAGCAAGGCTTTCTGCTAAAACACAAAAAAAAGCTGTTGAAGCTTTAAGGAGGAGGTATGAAATAACTGTTTCAGGCAAAGTTGAGTTCTCAATATAGGTAGATATCCAACATGGCATTTAATGGAGCAAAGCGGGATTTTGCCCAATTGGTGGATTCCATTAGGGTGAGGTTTCTCCCAATCATGTGGATGGAAAGATAATCTAAAAGAGTGACTACAGATCTGAATTTTGTATCTAAAACTAATAAAAAGGAAATCATAGTTTCTAAAACGTCCATCAATATTATGTTAGACCAAACCGTGCAAATGTACTTTAAAATAGCATATTTTCAGTTACAGATCTACTACATATATCTGAAGACTGTAGGATTGAGAAATAAGATGACATAAATAAATGAAAGTATAGGTAGAATTATGAAATCACATAGCTGAAGTTCTGGGTTTTCTCAATTATGAATAACACAATGCTTTCTGTCTATAATAAGAAGCAGGTTTTGAAAAATAGCAAATCAGTTTCCTCTCTCTCTTCTCTCTCAGACTCTCTAGGTTGATCTTAAAAGAGTCTCATCTGTTTATCCAATTGTACTATATAAATATCTTTTTTGACGTGCTATTTTTGAAAAAGTTTGATAAGTATGTAACTTAATAATTACAGTTAAAATTATATTTTTATTACATCTGCCAAAATAATTTTGAAACTCATTAGTTATTGCAATTTTTTTTTGAGACAGTGTCTCACTCTGTCACCCAGGGTTAGAGTACAGTGGCATGATCATGGCTCACCGCAGCCTCACTCTCCTGACCTCAAGCAATCCTTCCACCTTAACTCTCCCAAGTAGCTGGGACTATAGGCACGCACCACCATGCCCAACTAATTTTTTTTTTGTAGAGATGGGGTCTTGTCATGTTGCCCCAGCTGGTCTTGAACTTGTGGGCTCCGGTGATCCTACCACCTTAGCCTCCCAAAGTGCTAGAATTACAGGTGTGAGCTAACACACTCAGACTTATTGTAATTTTATATTCAGCTTGACCACACATACACACACACACACACACACACACACACACACACACACACACACACACGGATTTAAGGAAGTAATTCACTCAATCATTTAGGGCCACAAATGACTCTGGGGAAGCCAGAGATCCAGAAGACCAACACTGCCATTTTTCCTTGGCACAGACTCCAGCAAAACAAAGATATACAGCACTGACAGAAAGATATCACTCATTCTGACAAAGCAGTAATAAAAAGCTTCACTAATCCATTCAAAAAGAAAAGTACGATAGACTACCTCACAAATTTTAAGGCTATAAGCAACAGTGAAAGCAACAGTGAAAATAAAAACAAACTCGTTGCTGGAAAATCTTAAATTCAGACTACATCTAATCTTGATAAAACATATATAAGCAGATGTTTGTATAAATTATTTTGAAGTTAACATATAAATAATATTTAATTTTGGCATCATTTTTAAAGCTCTAATTCAGTAGCTCTTAAACTTTAACAAAAATGTCTAGACAAACAGATTGCTGGGTCCCACTCACAAAACTTCTGAGGAGGGTCTGAGAAACCTGCGTTTCTAATAAGCTCTCATGTGATATTGATGCTGCAGGTCTCAGGACCACAGCTTGAGAACTAACAGCACAGACTACGTATCTCTTACAATGATTACCATTATGTATCACATGTTAAAAAATATAATATTTGTTGATTATAAATATTCTTTAAAATATGACAACAGATAATCCAGATTTTCCCTTATTACATATGTACTTGATATGACAACAAATATATCTTGGGGGCTAGAAGAAACATCAACTATGGCACAGCAGAAAATAATTTTAGCAAGAAAAATATCACCAAAAGGTTTTTAAAACCCTTTCTGTGCTAACAAATACTACTGATTCTACAATTCTATTTCCATATCCCAATGGAAAAATTTTTATTTCAAAATTGAGTGTTTTGTGACACTGGAACCATACAATTTAAGGAACAATTATGGAGAACGATAGTTACGCATACACAAGATATACTGCCTGTTATTCCCTCTATCTTTATATGCTGTATACACACATATTGGTAGGCCACACCTGAACAAGATAGATGTCCTTTTGTACTTTTCCAACTCAGACGTGTGAGAAATTTTTTCTTGCTGTGCTGTCTTACAATGCTTTCTTTCATAAATTTAAGCAATTAGTTCCAATATGAACAACAGAATGTACACGAATGCAAAAATATTAGTAATAGCAATAAGGTCTCTTTTATTTACTTATTTGATATTTTCAAGAAAAGATTCATTATATATGGATAGAAATTTAGTATTTTCTGAATGAGAAAGGACATGAAATACTCTGTTTTTTAATCACCCGAAGTTATACTGTATCCTGTGTCTGGACCAGGATCCAGGTACCCTTGCTTCCTATATAACATCCTTTCTAAAATATGCTGCTGCAATTTGCTACACTTTGATTTTACTGTTCATTCATTAGATACCAATTTAAAGAACATTCACCAGTCTAAAAAGTTTCTTAATTATCTATAGGAAGACATTCTCAGCAAGCCACATATTTAAGTATTTTGTAAAACAGTGGCCTAAAACTTACAGACTTTCTTTGAACAATACTTGGAAATTTGTACGTGAGGAAACCTAGAAAATGATACTAATCACTAATAGTACTCAAATCAATACCTTCTCAATCTGAAATTAAAATAATTCTTCATTTAATCATGTAAGTATGATTTACACATACAAAAACCTCACAGAAATGAAAACATTATTTCAAGATCTTTTACTTTATAATCACGTGCAAAAATAGAGATCACACTTCTATTTGTTGTTTTACATAATGTATACATTAAAATTAAAAGCAAGCAATTTTGGAAATATGTCCATTTGTTCACCATCCTAAAAATGCACATAAGCAAAGGTGGAAATAAAATCTAATGTAATGATCCGTTGCAATTATCTTCATTCTAATAAGCCATCCTGGAAAAGCAAGCTAGTATACTTTTAAAATAATTTTGTTTTTTTTTTTGAAACTCAAATCTTAAGAAACAATTTGGATAATGGATAATTCTAACCTTTCTCAATATTTTTAGAAAGATGTAAAATCAGCATCACAACTTAAAATAAAGAAGCTCTTTTTTGAGCAAATATTAGCAAATTCTAATTAAGGAAAATGGAACTTCAAAGAACCTTAAGAAAATATAACTCATAGCATGTTAGATATATCATTTTGCTACATCCATTCCTTTTAAACAAGACCTATTATAATAAAATGAAAACCCTCATCAATCACCTGATAGAGTAATTCCAAACTTAACCAAACAGGGCTAATGGGTGAGAATTGAATTGAAAACACCTTGACAAAGAAAGCAATTTCTTTTCTTCGCACTCCTCTGAAGCTGTGGGTGATCATGGTAATCGAACCATCAACAGTGAGGGGCCATCTGTCCCAAGGGCCCTTCATAAGAGTTAAAAAAAAAAAGTCAACAACAAAAAAGGGAAAGAAATGCTGTACCACAGATGTTCAACCTTGATTAATCTATGACAAGGAACTTACAACTGAGAATCAATGTTTTGACGTGTTTCAGATACTAATCATTAAAAGCCAACACAAAAGTTTTTATAAGAACACAGGGAAAAAAGTTAATAGGTTGCTTTTAGAAAGATGATCTGTCATACGGAACGTAATATACCTTTGAGTCAGCTATGATCTTAAAGTTGCTTTAAGATCATATCCTAAAGCAATAGCTTTTATTATGATTCCCTTAAGGAGGAAAGAAGGTAAGAGGCCATGTTTTAAGTTAGCATGAAACTGTTGTTTCTTAGAATTCTTTCTACAAGTATATGGTTAAATGAAAGGAAGACATGTATTTTTATTCATAACACTCATTATATTAACTCTTTGAAGTAAAACATTTTCAAGAAGCACAGTCTTAATGTAAAACTTCAGAATGTAAAATTAACTGAACTGCTCATAAAACAGCTTTGTTTTATTTATGACATTTAAAATAATGTTCATACTACACCGAAAAATAATTTTGGGTAGAAGTGCAAATGCTTCAAAGCTTTATTGTTTGATATAAAGATGGTCTGAAGTATAACAGACATCTAACACTCCTAGACATAACAGACAGTTTCAATGATTTGGGAATAAGCTTAAAGTTCATGAATAGAATCATAGTAACTATAAAAATGACTTAAAGTTCACTAACATAAAAACATGTGTAAGCTACATTAAGAATAACTACTAAAAATATTTTTAAATTATTTTAAAATAAAAAATACAACAAAATATTAAAGAACCAAATTAAACCATGCATGACCTTTCTTTCAGGATACTTTTAAGTTAGAATAAAAGTAAATGTAGAATAAACTTAAGATTCTAACAAATATAATAAATTCACCAAGAAACTTACTGTAAATCCAATAACTCTTATTTATCTTTGTCTCTACAAAGCCTAGGAATGGATCCGTGTCATTCCAGAGAGATGACACCTCAGGCACATGACAAAGAAAAGTACAATGCCCTCTCGAAGAAGAAACACTCAACTCAGGTCTTGCCTAACATAAATTTGTAATTTGAAATTACAACAGAAAATCTACACACCTGTGATTATAACCATCAGAAACAAAGAATGGAATTAAGATACTAATTTTGTTTTTTCCTCCCTCACAGGCTTGAGATATTAAAATTATCTGAAAAAGCATATATTATAAGGATATTTAAAATATTATACAATAAAATAATTTCAAACATGAACAAGCAAATTTTGAAAACTAGAACTTTTAAAAATATAAAAATATAATCTATGAAAGTAAAAGCTCAATGAATAGAATAAACAGCACTTCTTATAAAACTAAAGAGAGAAATAGTGAACCAACTCAAACACAAATGATATTAAACAGACTGAGCCATAAAGAGACAAAATAAATGAGAAAAATAGAAGAGGTTAAGGAAAAATGGAGACCAGAATGACATAAATCTATTTAGATTTCTAAAAGATTAGACCAAAGAGAACAGAGTATGTATAATGGAGAAGGGAAGAAAATAATATTAGAAGAAATAAAGGCTGATTTTTCCAAAACTGATGAAAGACGATCTTTAGATTTGGAAATGACAACAAACCCAAGCAAGATCTCAAGGAAGACACAATTAGAGGCATCACAATGAAACTGCAAAGGGTAAAAAGAAATGGATACCTTTCAAAGCATCTTAGAGAAAAAACAGATAAGTGGAAAAATGTATACATTACTATATCAACAGCAGACTTCTCAATAGTAGCAATGGAAGCCAGAAAACAGTGGAATAATATATTCAAAAACTTAAGAACTGTGCAAACAGGAATGTAGGGAAAATAAATATATTTTCAGAAAGACAAAACTGAAAGATTTACCAGGAACAGACCCTCACTAGAGGAGCGGCTAAAGAGATTGTAACAGAAAAATTCTTTTTTATAAAATGCAAGAAATTATATATTTCATGTATCAGGCATATACATAAAACAATGTTTACTGAAGCACTGTTTATAATTAGCAAAGTTTTGAAAGATAACCTATATGGCCATCAATATGAAAATTATACCATTATTCTATGAAATACTATATAACCCTAAAAAAGACTATAGCCTTGAAAAAAAAGTTGTATTTGTTCATATGAACAAAATCTCTCTAGAAGAGTGATAAATGAAAATAATGAGACAAGACGAGGTCAGAGAGTTAAGGGGGAACAAGCAGAACACAAAGGGCCTCACACTGATATAAAGGAACCTGGCTTACACTCTGGGAAAGAGAGCCACAGAAACATTTGAGAAGAGAGGAGACAGGCTCTGAAAATATTTTAACAGGATAACCCTGGCTTTGTGTTGAGTATAAACTGAAAGGTAATAATATAATAAACTAAGTTATGAGGCTACGGATAATATTTAAAATGAACCTCTTAGGAAAAGAACTTATACCAATCATATATACATACATGGATTGGAATTCAGATATACATATATATATATGGACGTATAGATAGATAGATAAACAATTTGTGGTAAAATGTCAGGGAAGGAAGCAAATAACATAAGATTTACAAGATGATCCACCCTCCGGAGACAGAATTCATGGCAAAGGCAATAAGCGTCAGAAAGTCCAATGGAAACTCTCCAGTAGATTATAGTGGGTGTTTTATGAACCTGACCTTGACCCAGTGATCTTGCTGGCATGTAAGTACTCTGGAAAGGAAAGAACAGTGTTTTATAAAACTAAATGAGATCTAGATCTGCAGAACTTCAACACAGATGATGAAGAGTCTTCCTATTCACTTTGCAGAACCACAATCCAGGCTGTGAAGGATCATATGTTAAAAATGCAAAGACCTGTGATAGCAACATGATCATGAATGGCAATCCAGGAGCCAAGGGCAGCAATAATGAAATAGGATATACTTCAAACAATGGTCTAAGATGAGGGTGAATGTCACTGTCAGCACCCAACAGTGTCAGAAGCATAATTCTCGGGGGTGTACTAAAACAAGGGCTAGACAAATGATTACACCAGTGATATGGAAATAACTGCAGTGAGACGTTAAGAACAAAGGCATGAAGCATAGTAGTTGAGGTAGATAAGCAATTCCTAGCACTTATGAGATACCCCTGGAGGGCCACAGAAATATTAAAAGAGAATGAATACCTCAAAAAGGGACTGAGACCCAGAATGTACTCAGACAGAGGTTATCAAGCTGGAAAAACTGAGTCTAAATACCAATGTGATGTCTTCTTTTCCTTCATGTTAAAAAAACCTAAGGACTTGCGGATAACACCTTTCAAATGTCCACAATAAAAATTCAGAAACTTGTTAATGTAAAACTACAATAACAAAATGAGCACAACCTAGATGTTACATTTCAGTTCTCAGGTCTCTCTTGATGTAGTATGAAAAGCAAATGAAAGTAGAGATGTCAATATTTTATTCTGTCCCTAATTAAATATGTTGTTTTATTTCTAAAATCTTCCCTGATGGTATCCAGAATTTCCTTAAACTAATAATGGGTAAATATCATTAACCTTTGAGGTCAGTATTATGACTGGTAAATACAACACTGTGATACTGGCAAGAAGAATCATTTCCTTGAAGGGGCAGAAAACTATTAGTCTGAACATGCTTACTAATTATTAAGTCCTACAGTAATTTTCACCCATTTTTCTTAAAACATGTAATTATCAAGTTACTGGGAATTATATTAAAAATACCTTGCTATGTATTTCAAATAGAAAACAGTGATCTGGTTTTGAGGCCAATGGGACTGGATTCTACTTGTAAGTAGAATTCAAGAGCAAACACAAGTTCACAAGGATAATTTGTCATGTGAGATTATACAAAATTGCCCATATGTCATATATCAGAGGTAAGAAGGGTCACAAGAAACCCTGTTTCCTCTCCCTACATGTCAAGCTCCTTTATGTTTCTCACACACACACACACACACACACACACACACACACAAAGGCACATCCTTTTATATTCTACACATATACAGGGACTGCTCCAAATCTCCCAGCTTCCCTCCTAAAGTGTCCAACAACAAACTAATGGTTGAAAGTTCTTTCTAATGTCCAACTAAATCTCTCAGACGATATTTAACTCTTTTCTCTCTTGTTAAAGGGCTGAAGGGAAAAAAATGGATCACCCTTATATGTAATTTTTTAAAAACTCAAAAACTTTTACTGAAATTATATTTCCCATCATTCACAAATTATTTATTCTA
This sequence comes from Ateles fusciceps, assembly GCA_036589455.1. Classification (NCBI taxonomy): domain Eukaryota; kingdom Metazoa; phylum Chordata; class Mammalia; order Primates; family Atelidae; genus Ateles; species Ateles fusciceps. The sequence continues at coordinate 685,818 of JAZHEH010001687.1, forward strand.
TGTTTACACAGTGGTTCTCAACCCTTTCTGTTCATTAGATTACCTAAGGAAGATCATTTAAATTTTTAAAAAGTGACCCTTCACCCCACCCAATACCATAGTAGCCACATCTACAATTTTTTAAAAACTCCCCCAGGTGATTCTAATGCACAGTTCTGATTGAAAACCACTGCTGCAAATCTTTCTGTAAAGAAATTTTTCTCAAGCCTTTTAAAACCTTCCGCTACTTTTCAAGTTTCAAATATTGTTTTAAACTGGATTAAAAACAAGAACATAACATATAATGTGATATCTAAAACTGTTTTTAGAGATATTCATAAGCATAAATGAAGCAAAAATTCTGTATCTCAAATCAATTTTCCCGATGACTAATTACACCATCCCCTTAACTAGCGTCCAACATTGCATCATATCCCTCTTACTCTACTTACAGAACCCAGGCACCAATGCTAAAAATTTCAGAATCAGCTTTAACATGCCTTCTTCATCCTCTATGTCTAATCAGCTGCCTAATCATGTTAGTTCTTTCTTCAAAATGTAGCTCTCATCCATTCCTCCTCTTCCATATTCATCTTACTCTAAATTTTTACTGCCTAATTATTCTCCTTTCCACTCAGCTCTTCTCAACACAATGCCACTAATTTAATCTTAAGAGTTTTTATTATTCCTCCCTTCACAGAAAAATGTTCAGTGGCTTACCACTGCTTAACAAAAACCTAACTCATCAAACTGTATTAATATTTAATGCCTCATATAGAATATTCAAATTTAACATAATAAATAACTTCATATATTAAAACCAGTGTTATAAAATTCTGCACTTCCTACCCAATTTCATCCTACCTATCTAAATGTATTTCCCACCAACTCCAATGCAAATTTTCTGCTCAGTCCAGGTGTCTTTTCATGTAAATAAAATGTAGTCCCAATGCCAAGAATTTACTTAGACTCCAACACATCCTGTATGTCCCTTTTGAAATCCTATCTTCACTTTTCTCTGTCGCTCTAAAATCTATGCATTATTCCTGATCTATGCTGTGAGGCCTTCCCAAAACAGTGCAGTCACACAGATTGTCCCACTTCCAGGCAATAACCATTGCTACTTAACCATTTTATTTGTCTCCTCATTTAAACAAAGCTCCTGAAAGCAGGATCATGTTTCAAATTTTAATGTATAGTTTAAAAGGGTAGCTTTTTCAGTTTTTTATTGAATATATTTTTATTCCTTCCATTCAATACATATATATAATGATATAATGCAAATAAAATTCATCCCTATCATACCAGTTTTTCACAGTAAATGTCATAAACCTAACTTGCTTATTTTAATGTGCTTATTTTAAGAAGTAGCTAGCTTACTCTAACACAAACCTGATCAATTTTGATTTAAAGGTAATATAATAAATCAAATAATTGTTAACACCAAAGAGAGTCAAGTGATCTGCCCTTGTTTTCACTACATATTTTCACTGAAAATAAGCAAATCAGCAGAGTAAAGCCATTACTAATTAAGAAAGCCCCATACTTCAAGAAAAAAATAGGCAATTAAATAGTAATCATATAGAATAAATAGTAATTATAGAAATTACCTTGGACATTTGCCACTGATGTGTTTTTAGTTAGCCCCCATAATGTACAGCACTGTACCGCTTGAGCTTTTTGGTCTCAGAACTGATTTATTATCTTAAATATCACTGAGGTTATCAAAAAACTTTTATTCATGTGAGTTATAGTAATGACATTTATGTATTAAAAATCAAAATTTAGAAATTAGTACTTCTTGAAAGTATTTACATCACAAATTGTAAGAAACAATGACAAAATGAGACTGTCAAAAGCATTAAAATAGACTAGTAAAGAACTCATAAAGAGAAGAATTATGCCTTTGGAAAAACAAACAGAATCACACACTTAGAAAAATAATTATTAACTGAGAAGCTATAGTAGGAACACAAACTGAAAGAAAAAGAATAAATTTGAAATGCATGACCTCAGACCAAAAATATACTTATATTTAGCTGTATATTCTAATACCAGGCTATCCTCTAGGAAAGTGAGCAATTTATTCCCATTTAGGTTGTCCTACAAAAAGTACTAAGGAAGCAAAACAATAAGAGTTGGGGGATAATCATTTGAAGTTTAAAACTTTTAGTAGTATATAATTGTATCTTCAGTGAATTCTAAGAATTCACAGCATAGTAGTTAAGTGGCTTGATTCTGAAGTCAAACTTCATATAGACATGCCATGCATTGTCAATCATTCACTATACATCGGGGTGTCCAGTCTTTTGGCTTCCCTGGGCCACACTAGAAGGAGGAGAATTGTCTCGGGATACACATAAAATAAACTAATGAGCTTAAAAAATAAGCAAAACTTTTAAAATGCTTTACGGAAAGTTTATGAATTTTTTTGGTCACATTTAAAGCTGTCCTGGGCCACATACAGCCTGCAGGCCATAGGTTGGACAAGCTCACTATATATGATCTTTCTCAAGCTACAAAGCACTCTGTGCCTTACTTTTCTCCAATGTAAAGTAGTGATAATAGCAGTACCCACCTTGAGAGATGTTGATAGGATGAGTGGAGATTATATAGGTATGCGTCGTGTGTGTGTGTGTGTGTGTATATATATATATATATATATATATAAAGAGAGGGGAGAGAGAGAGAGAGAGAGAGAGAGAGAGCTCAGAATAGAGTCTAACGCATAGAAAGCCTAGCTATCACTATATTCATTGTTGTAAGGTAAGATGGAAAAAATGCTGAGATACTGATGCAGAAATTTGACCACAGTGAATGGAGATAATGCATTAAGCAAAATGGTAGGTTATTATTGGCTCTTTCTTTCTCTTCATATAAATTTACCTACCCTCACCCAGGACCTTCCCAGGTCTGGTCACTTGTTTTAAAATGACATCCTTCTATACTTCTGTCTTAAAGAGTAATTCCTTAAGAAACGAAAATTTTTTTTGACAGAGTCTCACTCTGTCACCAGGCTGAAGTGCAGTGGCACGATCTTGGCTCATTGCAACCGCCACCTCCCGGATTCCAGCAATTTCTCTGCCTCAGCCTCCCAAGTTGCTGGGACTACAGCTTCAAACCACCACACTCGGCTAATTATTTTTTATATTTTAGTAGAGATGAGGTTTCTCCATGTTGGCCAGGATGGTCTTGATCTCCTGACCTCATGATCTGCCCGCCTCAGCCTCAAAAAGTGCTGGGATTACAGATGTGAGCCACCGAGCTCAGCCAAAATTTTTATATTTATAGTCAACTAATTATTCAAAACTTAAGAGTGCTGCACAACAGCTCACCACCCAGTCCTACCTAGCTGGCCCACCTATGTGTTTCACATCTTCTTCTTTTCTTCAATTCCCTCTTAACTTCTATTTTCTATCCTATCTCTTCACACTTACCTCATTATCACTCAATCACCAGCACAATCTCATCCTCTCTCTTACCTCCTCTATCTCCTTTTCTCATTTTCTGTCATAGCAAAAGTGAAAACTGGGTCACTACAGGAAGAAATGTGTATTGTTACCAAAGGCAATCAGAATAACAGAAGAAACATTAAGTTAAAATGTTTAACTAAAATGTTAGTTAAAAAGCACCATGGCAAACAACCTTAGAATATGACTCAAACAATCCAATATAAGCTGCTGCTTCCCCATTTTTATAGTTATTCTCAGGAATAAGATACATACATTAATATATCCAAGCGAGAAGCCCAAATGCATAAAACCTTAATTATTGCTCAAGATTGATATCTGACTGACAAGAGAAGGAAATGCAATTAGTCCAGGTCGGTAGAAAAGCAGGCAAATGATAGAGTTATTAGCAACTTCCATCACTTCTAAATCGACTGTAACTACACTCCCGGTATTGATAATACCAATATAAGATCAGACAGAAGTCTCCAAATTCTTTTACACTAGGATTGCAAACATCTCCTCCAAGGAGTTGCAATAACAACACTGACCACCAGACCTATGTACCAAGAGAATAAGTACCAAAATGCCAAAGAGCAAATGGGAGAGAGTCTTAATTATGTACCGCAGATATGTAGTATTCTACTTGTCTATTTCTATAGACATATGTGATCATATTAAATAAGGAAATTGGGGAAAAAAACAACAAAGAAAAAGGATCAAGATTTTGTACTCACACAATAAATATTCGTAACTTGACAGAAGTAAAAGAGCAAATATTAGACATCTACAGTTTCCTGCATTTATAGTGTGGTCTGCAATACATACTCTTCAAATTAAGAAGTTTAAACACCTATGTTGAAGAATAAGTAAAGAAAAAACACATTCAGAAAATGCATGTATTATTAGAACTCAAGTATCCACCCTGACAGTTATTTGCTTAACCTATTTTTATAAACACAGCATACAGACCTCGACGAATGTTTCTCCTGTTATTCTTCTACCTTACCCAATACTTTTTTCCCCTTACCAGCTTATTTTACGGTCAGAGGTTAAACTGCTAACCCTTCACCTTCCAGGAAAGTTTTTTTTCCTCTCTCATAAAAGGTTTTTCACAGTGTGCAGCAGTCGGATTAGCTCTTCTCTTCGAGAACAAAAGCTCTGTCTTTGTCTTCGTTGTTTGGGCATGGAGCCCCTACATCAGAGGAAGCTGCTCCTACTCAACTTGCACAATAATGACATTGTGAGGCCCCACGAAAGCCTGGCCTCTCAGTGTCTAGACTCTCATCCAACCAGCTAGCCAAGAGAAAATCCTGTCAAGCACTCAGCTGAAAATTAACTAAGGTATCCTGTTGAGAACCTGATGAAGATGTTATTTGACCATACGGTAAAACTTTCTATTGTTGAACATAAAGATAAGAGAAAAACTTTTAGAACTCAATGCTTTAACAATCTTGGTCACCAATTCACACATGGGTCAGTAAATGTATTTTACCAACATACAACCCCTTCCTCTATACGTGCTCTTAAAATAATACACAGGCTTATTTATGACACTCTAAGCTCTTACATTTAAAAATCTGTGCAACTAACAGATACATTCAAAAAAATTATAAGAAATTATATTTTATTTACAGTTTTTACATTAAAGATTTATCATTAGAAATTCTGCTACTGTATTTGTCACTGAAAGACCCAATCAAAATGCAGAAGTCGAAATAAAACTGTCACATCTTTTCATATTCCTGAATAGGTTTTAAAATATTAAGCAAAAGAGAAATAGTAAACTAAAAAGTCAATAATTGATTAAAGCTTAGAAATGAAAACAGAGTACATAAACCAAACCATTCTTATAAAAACTGTTTGTAAATTTTTTAACCTGTAAAAAGTTAAGTACATTAGATAAATTTAAATTTGGTCATATGATGGCAATAAAAGATGATTCTCTCAAGTACCTTAAGCTATGGGTGAGTTCATAAATATTTACAAGAGGTCTTGGGGACTGTTGCAGTTTTTGAAATATCAGCTTATAATTTACACCAATAGCAACAACTGCTATTGAAAATTATTAAGTGAAAACTATATGTGAGTATAATCACATTTAATAAGCTCATATTGAAATCTAAAAAGAAATGCACAAAAATAGATGTTTTGTGTTATTGGTACAAAAAGAATAATCTTTTTCCTTCTTTCAAAATTTACTGCAATACATTAGTAATTTAAAAAATAAAGTTTGCAGAATAATCAGAATAGTTCAAAACCCTACAAATGGATAGGAATTAATGAAAGATAAGGGTGTAACTACTGTATATAGGATTCAGAATTAAAGAATAAATCATTTTTACATACTCCATACAGTAATATAAATTGATTCCCCAAATTTTAGGAGAAACATAAATGTACTTTCTTTTTTAACCTACAACAAACTTAACAAAAGAAATACATTTATTCTTAAGGGGGAAAAAAGTCAATGCTTATCCATAGCAGATGTCTGGCATGGAGGAGTATTTTCCTACTCTTTTAATAGACACATGAAAATCTAAGCCTGGCAAACATTTAAATTGAAGACTCTGGAACACAGTGAATAAGTGAGATCTGGCAGAAAATGTTAAATATTTCATTCCTACTTCTGCAGAAAAAAAAGGACAGAAAATTTAACAAAATTTAAAAGAACATTTCATATAACACTGATATGCAATTATAAAAAATAGATTTGGTTAAATCTATATGATATATGAATAACACGAAAGTTAACAGAATGGTATAAAAACCAATATTGAATAGGTCCATCATGCCTACCATTAAGTATTTTTTATATCAATGAATTATGCAATCTGTAAAATGATTACAGAACCAAGTACATCCACCCAAATATTGGAGGCAGAATGGCTTTATTCTACTGTATGTTCTACAAAACACCTCTGCTTCGAGTAGTTTTATTTCCTCAGAATGCTACTCAGCTTCACAGAAAGGGTATAAAATACCTTAGCTTTTGGCAATTAAACTAAATAAAATTTAAAAGTCCAAGACCTCAGAGTATTCACTGTTAAAAAAAATTACTTTGAAGCTACTTCTCTTGGGTTCTCCGGCACATTTCCTTTGTTAGAAGAAGTGATCTAAAGTTTCGCTTAACAGTTTATGTTCACTTTAATATGAACTATGAAACAGTCAATTGACAAAGCATTCCTAGACTTCCGTGAATTTTAAAGGGTATTATTCGAAAATATAGGTTGGGGCCATCTTTTCTCCTCCCGTGGAGCCGCCGCCATGAAGGTCGAGCTGTGCGGTTTCAGTGGGTACAAGATTCCTGGACACGGAGGCGCTACGCCAGGACCGAAGGGAAGGTTTTCCAGTTTCTTAATGCAAAATGCGAGTCAGCGTTCCTTTCCAAGAGGAATCCTCGGCAGATAAGCTGGACTGTCCTCTATAGAAGGAAGCATAAAAAGGGACAGTCGGAAGAAGTTCAAAAGAAAAGAACCCGCGGGGCAGTCGAATTCCAGAGGGCCATTACTGGTGCATCTCTTGCTAATATCATGGCCAAAAGAAATCAGAAACTTGAAGTTAGAAAAGCGCAACAAGAACAAGCTATCAGGGCTTCTAAGGAAGCAAAAAAGGCTAAGCAGGTATCTAAAAAGACTGCAACGTCTGCTACTAAGGCATTTCCAAAGACAGCACCTAAGCAAATGATTGTGAAGCCTGTGCAAGTTTCGGCTCCAAGTTGGAAAACGCTAAGCTGGCAGATTAGATTTTTAAATAAAGATTGGACTATTTAAAAAAGAAGAAGAAGAAAAAGTATAGATTGGAATACTGCCAAACAACTCACTCTTTTGATTTCAAGCTCAATTTTAAGCTGCAGATTGAAACTTTTGTTGAATTTGAATAGCAAACATTTTGAGTCAGAGAGAACATAAGATCTACTCATTTAGAGATTTAACATTAAATGATTTGCCCAATTCTTTCTATCTATCTATCTATCTATCTGTCTGTCTGAGACAGGATCTTGCTCTCTTGCACAGGTTGGAGTACGGAGGCACAACCATAGCTTACTGCAGCCTCAGTTAAGGCTGCCTCAGCCTCCCAAATAGCTAAGACCACAGGCGTATGCCACCACACCCAGCTAATTAAAATAACAATAATAATTTGTACAGACAGGGTCTCACTATGTTGTCCAGACTGGTCTTGAACTCCAGGCCTCAAGCACTCTCCACACCTTGGCCTCACAAAGCACGAGGATTAGAGTTATGAGCCACCATGTCCAGCCTCTTATATTTTAAATTAAAATGATAAATTCTATGTATATCACAAAAATCATCCCTGAGATAATCTGTGATAAATCTGTTACTGGAACCTTTCTTTACAAATGCCCATACTCTATTCCTGTTTTACTGGAAAGGCTATTCATTAGCTCCAAGGCTCTACTGATCTTCCTTGCCGTTCTGTTAGGACTGCTTTCCATATTTTTGTTATACCACTCATTCTGAAAACAGCTTCCTCTTTATTTGTGACTGCTGAGGACACACCCAAGCATCTATTCTTTCTAATGTCTTTTTGAGACTACTTCATAAAGGAGACTTCTCAATACTAGCATTTATGCAAGACATCAAAAATCTGTTGCGATCTCTCTTGAAAATCACCCGACTGCCTAATTGCAAATAAAAAAGCCTATTCTGAGTCCAAATCATCCTTCATCCTTTTTGTCATATGATACTATCATCCACCATAAGCCCTGATCCACTCCTAACTCTACCCTAGTTCTTCCAATTGCACACATAGGGCATATAAGAGACACCGCTCCTTTCCTACAATCAGTTATAAGGCAGCACACCAATAAACCTGACTGCAATATCTCCAACAGAATAGTGGGAAAGTCATCTGCCCCATGGTAAAGTGGTTGAATCCAAGCACCACCATAGCCCTATTCCTTTGGACAATGGCTTCAAACTTTCAGATGCATAGCAATCACCTGGGAAACTTTTTCCAACATGTAGATTACACTCTTACTTCCATCCTTAAAATAATCAAAGGATGTCCCAGGAACCTGATTTCTCAATAAAGCATCTATAGCTCTAAAACACACACTGACACACAGTGAACAGCAGCTCTTTCTAAACACTTGTGGACATCCATCTAGCAACATTAAACATTCCATCTTGGAGGTATGACAAGACTCTACAGGCTCCTGAAAACAAGGAGATTTTTGCACCCTATTAGACTTGTTTTACTAAGTATTATAGGAAGTTCTCCTACTTAATCATTACGGTGAGAATGCAGCAATGATCCTTATTCATTTTTGGGCCTTTTCTTAGCTAGACAAGAAAAACATTCACATAGATATCCAGAATCTAATTTACTAAAGGTAGGGAAGCCTCTAGATTCTAATTATGTAAAAACTGGTAAATTTAAAAATAAATACTTAGAATTCTGCTTCAAAAAAGAAAAACAAGTAAAGCTATGGCTTCCTGTTCAGTTACAAATCTCTCTTTGGTCTGGTAGAACTATGTTTTCCAATCACCTTGAGGAAATAAAGCATTACTTACTTCTAAGACAAAATTTCCAGTATTATTCTAAAATTGCATTAGAAAGAGAGGGCAAGATAGATATCTTACCTGGAAAGCAGATAACCCAGTTCATTTTCTTCCAGCTAGTTTTGATTACCTTCTAATTTCCTATAATTTATTTTTCCTATTTACTTTCCCCTTCAACTGCATTTATACAGATTTCTCTGACACCTGTTTATTACATTTCTTCTCCTCTCTGCACTGATCCAGTATGAATTAGCATGCATGAGTACCTTCTGTTACATAACAGGACAAAAGGGAGTATCTAATATAATTGGAGAAGAAGCTTTCATGGCAAACTATTTAGAAACAATGCTGAATTTTGAATTTAAGGTGCTATTTTTCTCATTTAGACATAGAAATAGTTTCCTTTCAAAGCCAAAAAATAACATTAAATCCACGTAGAGAATGATGGCCAAGTCACAACAATTCCCTCTTTTCTGGGAGCTATATCCTATACTCAGGGTGGGTTTTTAGTAGGTGCAGCCACAATTGGTGAATGTGAACTTGGGCTACAGCTGAGTAAGTCAAACTCATGACCTAATCTGGGCCAGTTTCTATCTCATAGAAGACTTGGGTTATGAACTAGGAAACACAACATGGAAGATGCTGACACAGAATCACTTTTCGGCAGAAAGATGACAGAAGAACCTCAGAACATCCATGGTAACTATATTCACAAAAATTACTTACCCATGTACTTAATTACCATAGCTTTTCCTCTAACCATAGACATAGAATGTTAAAGCAGCACTTTTACATCCATGAAAAGGACATCTGCTTCCAGCCAAGAGAAAGTACAAACTGCATTTGCTCTCTCCCTCTTTAAAATTAAAAATCTAAAAAAATATACTAAACAATTTTCAGACATCAGTAAATGTAGGACAGGGATCCCTGACAGAGATAAAACAAATAAGGTAAGCCTTACAATTGGTCTTACTATCTGTAGTTTCCAGTATGCAGCATGAGAAAAGCTCATTATACATATTAATAGGGCAAATAATCATTAAAGCAGTTTTAAACTATTAATATACTTTTAAAATTCTAATGTTAGAATATTAATGTTCAAAGCATGAGGTGGTAGAAACCCAGGCAGTGCCCGGTGGTCTCCCTGAGGTGAGGCTGGAAGCCCAAATCATCTGGAGCCCACAAAGAGAACAGGAGAAGCAGCTTCACAGGAATAGGGCTCTGGAGAGCTGCAGAAGGTTCACCACCAACCCCCACCGAGACTTCAGTGGACTGATGTGCACACATATGAGGAAACTATCCAACACTAAGGAAAGAACCACCCCCCCCCCCCAAAAAGAAACAGGGAAAAATCCCCAGGATCTGCTGACGTTCACACCACCCAGAGTGGGAAAAGTTCATCATCAACAGAGTATCGTGTACAGTACTCAGAGGGTAATACTTTAGCAGTGGGAAAAATGAGCACTAGACTGAAGGCGACTCTGGTTTCACCTACCAAAGCTTAAAAGCAAGCCTCAAATGTTCAAACTGTTTCCCAATAACTTAACTGTAATCTAAAACAAAAGCCTTAAGTGTATAGGGGACTTTCAGGAGGAGAAACCATATACTGCACCACAAAGCAAGTCCTAATTGATTTAAAAGGATTCAAGTCATACCACAATATTCTCTGGAATTATATTACCAAAATATGACAGAAATATCACAGGAAAATCCCCAAATATTTGTAACCTAAATAACATACTTCTAAATAACCCAACCCTCAAAGAAGAAATCAAATGGAAATGAAAATCTAAATGAACTATAAATGAAAATAAAAACAAAACAGATAAACTGATCAAAAGTAAGGACTATTCTCTGTGAAAGACAATGTTAGTTAAAAGCATGAAAAGACAAGATACAGATGGAGAAAAAAACACAAATCCAACAAAGTCATTGTATCCTAGATATATTAAAATGTTTCAAAACTCAGTAATAAGAAACCAACCCAATAAAGAAAATATAAGAGAAAGAGCTAAACATTTCACCAAAGAAGATACACAGACAGAATATAAGCAAATGAATTCATCTTAATAAAACATAACTGAGTCTTAAAATTCTTCCACCAATTTCTAAGAATTCATACCTTTTCTTCTCAATTAGAATATGTAATGTGCTAATATATTTTTAACAGTTCCTTTCAGTTACCCTATAAAAATTTTATACCATCAAATATAATTTTGTATCAGCAAAGACAATCACAATAGCCTTGAACTTGTTCAATTTGGGGCTGGGAAGGCATACAACCTAATTATGAGTACAAAAGGAAGAAGCATGCAGTTTTAATTCTGTTAAGTTGTTTACAGTGAGACTCATAGACAATGAGCAAAAACTTGAAAAGGGTAAAGAAATTATCGTGCACATATCTTGGGAAAGTGTATTAGAAATAAACAAAAAATGCAACCCTTGAAGGAGCACACATGATGCTGTTCCAGGGATAGCAAGAAGCCAGTGTGGCTGAGAGTAAGGGAGAAAAGAGGGAGAGGATGAGGTCAGAAATGTAAACAAGGGGATTTGAGCCAGTTAAAAGAAGCCATGTAGATTCCTGGAAAGTCTTTTATTTGAATGATCTGAAAAGGCAGAGGGATGAGTAAAAAAGGAATTATGAGCAGGATATCCCTATATGGGGAAGACTGAGTCAAATCTTCAAGTCAAGATTTGAAAATTGAGGTTGTAGATAAATTTCTATTATTATATCTAATATGCTACAAAATGTATTGTGAGAACGAACAAAAGGAAGATGAAATCCTTGCTTCAGTGAGTTGATAATCTAGTTGAAGAACTAAACAATAATACAATTAAAATGACAAAATGTTTATATTACAAAGGGCTTTCAGATAGTCTATAGCTTTGGTTTAACTGAAGGAACTTGAGTCAAAAAAAGGGAAAATGATTTATGCAAGATCATATAACTAGTTATTGGTTTAGGAAGAACTAAAATGCCACCTTCATTCATAAGTTCTCTTAAAGTCCAGTATATCAATGGTATGAAAGACAAGCTGAAGAAAAGACTATACTTATAAAGTACTTTTGCAAGATAAATAAGCCTTTGTCACATTCACTTGCGTTCCTGACTTCCAAATTTCTGTCCTACAATTTTGAGGGAAGGAGCAAGAAGCAAAGCTAATACCTATGTTGATAAATAAATCCAGTGACTCAAAAGATAAAAGTCCTTCTGTATTTTGATAAGAAAAACGCTCAAATCTTTTTATATGAAGACTATTATTTTCTTTCTAACAAAACTACTCTGTTTTCTGGAATTTCTCGAGGCCACGAAGAGAAAGGATAAGGCAAGTAAATCATTATCCTCTGTGTTGATAGAGCTTGCTTCCTTCAAATCAAGATCAAACACCACTGCTGGTAAAAAATAACATCTCCTGCCAGAGTCCTCCCACTGAAGCAGCAGCACTTCTAACATATCCCAAGATAGAGTAGCCAATTCATTCAAGCGCACAGCCCAAAGATCATCACTTCCAACTCAACCCAACCAAGGATATATTACCCAAGTAAGGGTATAAAGTGTTTACAATGATGCCAGCCTTATTTATACATATATATAGGGCAAATAATCATTAAAGCAGTTTTGAACTATTAATATGCTTTTAAAATTCTAACATAGAATATTAATCTTCAAAGTAGAACAAGACTAATGTGAGAATGCCAATACACAAACTTTAACACATTTCTGCACAATCGTTTGAACCTAATTATCAAACTGACAATTTAAATTAATTATAAAGTAACACAAAAACATACCTTTTATGCCTTTAGTAAAGATTTACTATTTAAAAAAAACTTTTCAAAGTAGTTTCAAACATTTAGTAGGCAGAAAACTTACATTAGTATCTATGCAATCTTACCATATAAATAATTTAAAATTTCAGTTTCATAATCCTATACACAGAATGAATAAAATGGGCATAAACTACATATATTCAAAAACAAACAAACAGAAAAACTAGAATAAATTTGGCAATCCACACCTATGGTATGCAGAAAGGCAGAAAGAACATTAAACTTCATTTAGATATTCAATTTGCAGTTTCAGCTCGTCCACTTTATAACTTTGGAAGCTTAAGTATGAAAGAACTTCACTGAGCTTTAATTCGGTCAATAAAATGAAGATAGCTATTGAACCTAACATAGAGAGTTGCTGAGAAAAATCAAAATTAATTTAAAATAGCATATGTAAAATCCCTTTCAATCTGTAAATTAATATACAAATTTACATCACAATAAGAAATATTAAATATAATACAATGGCACTATTTCAAGTCTTAGTTGATACCATCTAATATAGCAATCTAAGTTCTCTAGTAACTTTTTTCTTTCAAAAAACTCAGTTCACAAAAAGTTCTATGTTATCAACTGTAGGCATATGTTTACATAGAGGTAAATAACCACACACTAATCTGTCATATAACATCCTAATTTTGGTCATTACCATAACAATAATATCAAGGGACAGAATTTTTATACTTCAGTCTCTTATTTCTATTTTGTGTTTTGTGTAACAAGACACATTTACTGAGTACCTACTTATATAATTCTCTAAAGAATTTTAAAAAGAAGAAAAGATAACATCTCTGACTTTAGCAATCTTGCAGTCTAGCTGGCATAATACTATATATTCATAAATAATGCTTTAGGAGACTTCACTTTTGGTCATGAGGCAGTAACAGGCACAGACCAGATGGCCCACCATAACAATGTAAAATAAAGTAAAACGTACAAAATATTTGAAACAAATATTTTTTAAAGTGGAGCAATAGGAAAAGCAGGACTGTGATCTCTCTGGGAAAAAGAAATTACACAAAATGAGCACTACAATCTCCCTGGCTTTCTGTCTGGAGGCACTGTCAGAACTGTAGCACACAAAGAGCCACCGTCTTGCTGAGCAGCAGCAGAAGAGAATAAAGTTGAGAGGTATAGCAAAATTTGTGGAAGAAAATATCAAATACAAGGAGCATCAGAAATCTGTGTAAGGGTCATATTAAGTCTTTGGCCAAACAGTAGGTTGCACATGTGCAGGGTGACACTCTTGACAACACCTGGCAGTGAAGAGCTGAATGGAAATTCTGGTGGTCACATAGTACTAAGAGACAGAACAAGCAGATAAAATCATGGACATGTGAGGAATTCAACTGAGACACCTCAGAAAGGTCACACTGAGGAGACAATTCCCGGAGTCTCCCACTTATCTTCACTTTTTCAGAGCAGGGCTAATGACTGGGTTTTATTCCAGACTAACTTTTCCAGGATGACTGATTAATAGGGAAAGTAATAATTAACAAAGTTTTAAAAACTATTAACATGATATTAACAAGATAAAAGCAAACACCCTTAGCAAATAGTCTCCATCCCAAGCAGAGAGCACATTACCTTACAGCCTTGGAAAACAGAAACACAGATAACCTTGAAGATATTGCAGGTTCACTTCTGGATCACCTCAATAAAACGAGTATCACAATAAAGCAAGTCACATAAATTTTTTGGTTTCCTAGTGCATATAAAAGTTATGTTCACACTATACTGTAGTCTGTTAAGTGTGCAATAGCATTATGTCTTTAAAAATGTACAAATCTTAATTTTAAAATATGTTATTGCTTTAAAAAATGCTAACAATCTTCTGAGCCTTCAGCAAGTCAAAATCTTTTTGTTGATGGAGGGTCTGCCTCAATGTGGACAGCTGCTAACTGATCACTAAGGTAGTTGCTGAAGGCTAGGGTGGCTGTGAAAATTTCTTAAAATAAGACAATTGATTCTTCCTTTCACAAAAGATTTCTTTGTATCATAAGATATAGATTGATAGCATTTTATACACAGTAGAACATCTTTCAAAATTGGAGTCAATCTAAGCTGGTTACAGTAGTGCATGCCTGAAATCCTAGTTACTAGAGAGGCTGAGGTAGGAGGACTACTTGAGCCCAGGAGTTCAAGGGCAGCCTGGGCAACATAGCAAGACCCCCTCACAGAAAAAAAAATGGAGTCAATCCTCTCAAAAACTCTTCTCTGCTTTATCATATAAGTTTATATAATATTCTAACCCCTTGGTTGTCATCTCAGCAAAGTTCAGAGCATCTTCACCAGTAGATTCCATCTTAAGAAACCACATTCTCTTGGGATCCCGAAAGTGGCCGGGCTGGCAGAGCAGAGGGCCGCGGACACCAGGTCTGTTCTCAGAGCGATGGGCCTCGGAGACTGATCTGCCGCCATGATTGGAGGCTTATTCATCTATAATCACAAGGGGGAGGTGCTCATCTCCCGAGTCTACCGAGATGACATCGGGAGGAACGCAGTGGACGCCTTTCGGGTCAATGTTATCCATGCCCGGCAGCAGGTGCGCAGCCCCGTCACCAACATTGCTCGCACCAGCTTCTTCCACGTCAAGCGGTCCAACATCTGGCTGGCAGCAGTCACCAAGCAGAATGTCAACGCTGCCATGGTCTTCGAATTCCTCTATAAGATGTGTGACGTGATGGCTGCCTACTTTGGCAAGATCAGCGAGGAAAACATCAAAAACAATTTTGTGCTCATATATGCGCTGCTGGATGAGATTCTAGACTTTGGTTACCCACAGAATTCCGAGACAGGTGCGCTGAAAACCTTCATCACCCAGCAGGGCATCAAGAGTCAGCATCAGACAAAAGAAGAGCAGTCACAGATCACCAGCCAGGTGACGGGGCAGATCGGCTGGCGGCGAGAGGGTATTAAGTATCGCCGAAATGAGCTCTTCCTGGACGTGCTGGAGAGTGTGAACCTGCTCATGTCCCCCACAAGGGCAGGTGCTGAGCGCCCATGTGTCCGGCCGGGTGGTGATGAAGAGCTACCTGAGTGGGATGCCTGAATGCAAGTTTGGGATGAATGACAAGATCGTCATTGAAAAACAGGGCAAGGGCACAGCTGATGAAACAAGCAAGAGCGGGAAGCAATCAATTGCCATTGATGACTGCACCTTCCACCAGTGTGTACGACTCAGCAAGTTTGACTCTGAACACAGCATCAGCTTCATCCCGCCAGATGGAGAGTTTGAGCTTATGAGGTATCGCACAACCAAGGACATCATCCTTCCTTTCCGGGTCATCCCACTAGTGCGAGAAGTGGGGACGCACCAAACTGGAGGTCAAGGTGGTCATCAAGTCCAACTTTAAACCCTCACTGCTGGCTCAGAAGATTGAGGTGAGGATCCCAACCCCCCTGAACACAAGTGGGGTACAGGTGATCTGCATGAAGGGGAAGGCCAAGTACAAGGCCAGCGAGAACGCCATCGTATGGAAGATCAAGCGCATGGCAGGTATGAAGGAATCGCAGATCAGCGCAGAGATTGAGCTTCTGCCTACCAACGACAAGAAGAAATGGGCTCGACCCCCCATTTCCATGAACTTTGAGGTGCCATTTGCGCCCTCTGGCCTCAAGGTGCGCTACTTGAAGGTGTTTGAACCGAAGCTGAACTACAGCGACCACGATGTCATCAAATGGGTGCGCTACATTGGCCGCAGCGGCATTTATGAAACTCGCTGCTAGCTGCCACTAGGCCACTAGCCCACCTCCCCCACCCTCCT
The DNA here is from genome assembly GCA_036589455.1 of Ateles fusciceps. Taxonomy (NCBI): domain Eukaryota; kingdom Metazoa; phylum Chordata; class Mammalia; order Primates; family Atelidae; genus Ateles; species Ateles fusciceps. The sequence goes on from JAZHEH010001687.1 coordinate 702,369, forward strand.
CCACAGGTCCAGGTGCCACTCCCTCCCCGCCACCACATGTCAGTGTCTCCTCCCTCCTGCTTTGCTGCCTTCCCTTTGCACCAGCCCCTGAGTCTAGGTCTGGGCCAAGTACATTGCAAGTGGGACTGGTGGAGCAGTCCCTGGGCCTCCAGGCAGGGTGGTTCTGAGGCTCCTGCTCTCCCAGCCGCCTGTCTGTCCTGGCCTAGTGCCAGGCTCTGAGTTCTGTGACCAAAGCCAGGTGGGTTTCTTTTCCTTCCCACCCCTGTGGCCACACCTCTGGAGTGGGAGGGTTGGCTGCCCCTCACTCGGAGCTCCCCCAAAGGCCAGTAACGGACCCCAGCCCCCAGTCCCTACTCTGCTTTGGGATGGTGTGAGCTTCACTTTGTACAGTGTGACTTCGTCCAGTTACAGACCCAATAAACTCTGTGGAGTGGGAAAAAAAAAAAAAAAAAGAAACCACATTCTTTGCTCATCCAGAAGAAGCAACTCTTCATCCAGTCAAGTTTTATCATAAGATAGCAGCAATTCAGGCGCATATTCAGGATTCACTTCTAATTCTAGTCCTCTTGCTATATCCACCACATCTGCAGTTACTTACTCCACTGAAGTTTTGAACCCCTCAAAGTCATTCACAAAGGTTGGAATCAATTTGTTCCAAACTTCTGTTATGTTCACATTCTGACCTCCTCCCATGAATCATGAAATATTGTTAATGACATCTACAATGGTGAATGCTTTCCATTCACCAAAGAGATTTTTAATTTACTTTGTCCAGATCCATCAGAGGACTCACTATCTAGGGTATCTATAGCCTTTCAAAATGTATTTCTTACATTTAGACTTAATGATATAAAACTTGAAAGTCAAAATTACTCATTGATCCATAGGCTGCAGAATGGATGCTGTGTTAGCAAGCATTAAAACCTTCATCTTCTTGTATAGCTCCATCAGAGCTCTTGGATGAACAGGTTACATTGTCAATGAGCAAAAGTATTTTAAAAGAAATCTTTTTTTCTGAACAGTAGGTCTCAACAGTAGCCCTAGAATATTCAACAAGCCATGCCATAAACAGATGTGCTATCATCCAGGCTTTGTTACTCTATTTATAGAGCCAGGCAGAGTAGATTTAGCATAATTTGGACAGGCCCTGGGATTTTTGAATTTATAAATGAGCACTGGCTTCAATTTCAAGTCACTAGCTACATTAGCTCATAACAAGAGTCAGCCTGTCCTTTGAAACTCAGAAGGCAAGCACTGACTTCTGTCTAGCTTGGAAAGCCTTACATGGCATCTTCTTTTAATATAAGGCTGTTTCATGTACACTGAAAATCAGTTGTTTAATGTAGCCACCTTCATCAATGATCTTAGCTAGATCTTCTGCATAACTTGCTGCACAATAAAGCAAAGTGTAATAAAACAAGATTTGTCTGAAGTAACTCCCTCCAACAGCAAAAAGCAGGCATGCTTACTGTAAACTATATGATACTTGAGTTTCCTACTTTCAGGGTTCCTCTTCTATAACACAACCAACTGCATTTGCAGGCAATCATCTGGGTTCATTCACACCCCACTCCTGTGATTTAAGGGCAAGGAAAATTGACACAAATTATTAATGCTCATGTAACTTGTGCCATAAATAATATGTCACAATCATATTATTTATGATTCATATTATTCATCATTTCCTCTGTCCCTGACCATGGAAACTCATGTCTTCTCACAGCATCAATGAAACCATAAGAGGCTAACCAGTTAGCACTTAAATAGAATAAAATCTCAAACTCTACACATTTGTTGACACACACACCTCAGGAGTAAGGCTACTTTAGCCTTAGAGGTAAAATACTCTAGACCCACCCAAAGATTAAAAACAAACCTGGAAAAGATCAAATTGGTCCATCAAAAAATTGATTGCCCACCAAAACAAAATTCAATACTTACTAAAAAAAAGATAAATCTTAAACTGTCAATAATATGATATCCAAAATATTCAGATGTAACAAAAAATTATCAGACATGCAAAGAATCAATAAAATGTTGGGGAAGTAGGGGTGGGGTGAGGTGGTGGTATGAAAAGTACACAGACAAAAATCCAAAATGAAACAGATATTAGAGTTACCAAACAAGAATTTTAAAAAAGAGTTATGCAGTAGGCAGAACAATGGCCCCTCAAAGATATCTATATCCTAATGCCCAGAACCTGTGACTATATTACATAACATGGCAAAGGAGAATTAAGATTGCAGATGCAATTAAGGTTGTCAATCAGCTGATCTTAAAATAAGGAGCATATCCTAGATTACCCAAGTGGTACAATCACAAAGATCTTTAAATGTTGAAGAAGGAAGAAGAAGTGGCAGTATCAGAGTGATACACTAGGAAAAAGACTCATTGGCTATTGTGGCCTTTGAAGATAAGAGGGGCCAAGAGCCAAAAAATGTAGGCAGGCCCTTAGAGGCTGAAAAACGAAAGAAAACATTCTCCTAGAGCTTCCAGAAAGAAACACAGCTCTGCCGACATCTTGATTTTTGCTCAGTGAGTACCACTTCAGCCTTCTCATTTCCAAAATGGTAAGATAATAAATTAATATTATTTTAAGTCACTATGTTTGTGGTTATTTGTTACAGCAAAAACAAGAAATTAATACAAGCTATTAAAATTACATCTAAGTATTTAAAGGAAAAGATAAAATGAATTAACAGCGATTCTCAGTAGAAAAATTGAATCTATTAAAAAGATTCAAGATGAAAATCTAGAACTAAAAAAATACATTATTTGAGATAAAAATATTCACTGTATGGGCTTAACAGTAGATTGGATACTGCAGAATAAAAGATTAGAGAACCCAAATACAGAATAATTGAAATTGTACAAACTGAGGCACAGAAAGAAAAAATATTGAGAAAAATAAAAGAGTCTCTGTGACTCATGAAGCAGTATTAGTCGAACACACATAAACTATGTCCCCAAAGGAAAAAGAATAAAGGAGAGTAAACAGAAAAACAGTTTTCAAGAAAATAATGTTCAAAACTTTTCTGAATATATGCATGTTCACATATATAAATTTATAGATCCAAGAAGCTCAAAAAGCCCCAAGCAGGGTAAATACAAAGAAAACTAAACCTAGGCACGTAACAAACAAATTTTTGAAAACTACAATAAAAGAGAAAACCTTAAAAGCAGGGAAAGGAAAAAAAAATACATTGCCATATAGATGAATAATGATTAAAAACTTCTGCTTAGGTATCATCAAAAACTATGCAAACCAGAAGACAACAGACATTATTAAAATGTTGAAAGAAAAAAACTAGAAATGCATTCCCAAGTAAATTATCCTTCAAAAATTAAGATACAACAAAGACATTTTCAGATAAAACCTGAGAGAATGTGTCACCAGCAGACTTGATGTACAATTAATATTAAAAGATGTTTTCCAGGCTAAAAGAAAATGATGCCAGATCATACTTCAAATCTACATAAAGGAAGAGTACAATAGTAAATAGGTAGGTACATATGATTTTTTTTTCATTTCTTAACTTCTTTAAAAAGGAATTTACTGTCTAAACAAAAATAATAATTTATTATGGGGATTCTCTTATTTAACAATTTCAACTTATAGTAAAGATTTTTTTTTTGAGACAGGATCTTGCTCTGTTGCCCAGGGTGGAGTGCAGTAGCACCATCACGGCTAACTGCAACCTTGAGCTCCTGGGCTCAGGCAATCCTTCCACCTCAGCCTCCTGAGTAGCTGGGACTACAGGTGCACACCACCATGCTCAGCTAATTTTTTTATGTTTTGTTGAGATGAGGTCTTCCTATGTTGGCCAGGTTGGTCTCGAACACCTGGTCTCAAGCAATCCTCCCATCTCAGCTTTCCAAAGTGCTGAGACTATAGGCGTGAGCCACCGTGCCTGGCCAGGATTTTCATTTATATAGAAAAAATAGTGTATGACAGTAATAGCACAAAGGAAAGAAAGGAGTAAAATGTAAGTAAACTCTTGGAAGATTCTTACACTCACAGTGGTATAATTTTAATTCACTGTAGATATAATCATAATAGCTATGATCATATAATCATGAATTACAATATAATCCTTAGAGCTACTAAAAACAAAGCCAAGAGAAGGGGAAAGCACAAAATACTAAAAAAAGAAAAATACATTAATCTAGAAGAAGATGAGAAGGAAGCAAAAAGGAAACAACAATCAAAACAAAAACCAAAAGTACAACTATAAAACAAATAATAAATTTAAACCTAACCATATCAATAATTACACTGAATACAAATATATCAAACATTCTAATTAAAGGCAATGATTGTCAAACTGGACAGAAAAGCAAACCAAGATAGATAGAGACAGAGAGAGAGAGAGAGAAAGAGAGATAAAGATATAGACATAGTTTAGACATAGACAATTTAGAAAACAAGAATGGAAAAAGAATTGCATGCAAACACTAATCATGAGGAAGGCAGAGCAGTTCTATTCACATAAAAGTAAACTTAAAAACAAAAAGCATTACCACCAAATTTCTGAAAACCACATAAAGAGAAAACCTTTGAACTAATCCTTTTAACATATGAAATTTCTATGTCTATGACAGAGAAATTTCATATGTTAAAAGGGTTAGTTCATAAAGAAGACATAATAGTTGTAAATGTGTATGCTTATCGCAACGCAGCTTCAAAATACATGAAGCAAAAACTGACAGCACTAAACAAGGAAACCAACAAACCCACAATTATTATTGGAAATGTTAACACTCTTTCTCCAGTAAGTGAAACAAACAGATCCAAAAAAGTAAGTAAAGACATAAAAAGTCTGAAAAGCACTATCAATCAACTTTAACTGGCATTTATACAATACATCCAATTAACTGCAGAATATACATTCTATATAAGGGTACGCTGAATTTCCACCAAGATATGCCATCTCATGGGCCATAAAACAAATCTCAGATTTCCAAGGATTAAAGTCATACAGAGTATGTTCTCTAACTTAAATTAAAAATCAATAATAAAAAATATATCAGAAAGAATCTCAAACATCTGGAAATTAAGGCACCCCATGAAGAAAGAAGTCACAAGTGAAACTAGAAAATATTTTCAACTACAACTACGTAACAATGAAAACACAGTATATCCAAATTTGTAGGACACAGCTAAAACGTTGCTTTAAAAGTCAATTTACCCATTTATGATATTAGAAAAAAAGGTTTAAAAATTAATACACTAAACTTCCACATTAAGAAGCTAGAAGAAATAAAATCCAATGTGGAAGAAAATAATAAACATCTGCCAGGTGCAGAGGCTCACGCCTGTAATCCCAGCATTTTGGGAGGCCGAGGCAGGTGGATCACTTGAGGTCAGGAGATCGAGACCAGCCTGGCGAACATGGTGAAACCTTGTCTCTACTAAAAATACAAAAATTAGCCAGGCGTAGTGGCATGCGCCTGTAATCCCAGCTACTCATAAGGCTGAAGCGGGAGACTCGCTTGAACCTAGAAGGCGGAGATTGCAATGAGCCAAGATCGTGCCACTATACTCCAGCCTGGGAAACAGAGAGATACTCCACCTTAAAAATAAAAAATAAAAATAATAACAAAGAAGAAAAGGAAAATAATAATAATAAACATAACAACAGAAATCAATGAAAACAGAAAATGGAGAAATGAGAAATCAACAAGATACTAAATTGGTTCTCTGAAAATATCAATGAAATTGATAAACTCAGACTAATAAAAAAGAGAGAATATACAAATTATTAATATTGGACGAAATGGGGATTTATCACTGCAGATCTTATAAAAATTAAAAATATTATGAATGGTTTTGTGTCAATACCTTTCACAATTAAATAAAATTCCTGAGTTGTGTTTAAATTTCAAATTCCTTGATAATTATCAAAACTGACACAAGCAGAATCCAAAAGTCTGATTAATCATTTATCTGATAAAGAACTCGAATTCATAATTAAAATCTTTCCCACAAAGAAACCTTTGGGCCTAGGTAACCTCATGGTTCAATTCTATCAAACATTTAGACAATAATATTGGTATAATTCAACTAAATTAAGTTTCTACATACATTGAAGATGTGATAAAGCAATTTTATCTGAAAATATATTGAAAACACTAACCTCTGATTTCTTCCCTGAGTTTAGTAGCTCTTTGGCAAAAACATAAAAAATAGAAATTTTTTTCAAAGACTAATTTGACTAAAAAAATTTAAACTTCTGAATAAAGAACATAAAAAGCTAATGTTAAATTGGAAAAATATCAATATGTGATAAATAACTGGTTGCTACAGATAAAATGAAAGCCTTTATCAAATGTACAAAAGACAAAAATATAAAATGCATCAAAGAAATATTAATGCCAACATGAAATACTGGTCAACTTGTCTAATTAGTCTAAATATAAAATAAAGCCAGATAGGCACAAATGTTTTCAAAAATTAAAAAAAAGGAAATATCTCTGGAAAAGACAAACTGCAGAGACAGTAAAAAGATGAAGAGTTGGAGGAAAGAAGGCATGAAAAGGTGAAGCACAGCGGATATTTAGAGCAATAAAATTATTCTGTATACTACTACAATGGGGGATACGTGTTATATACTTTTGTCAAACCCACATAATATACAACACGATGAGTAAACCCTAAACTATGGCTTTGGGTGATAATTATGTGTCAATGTAGATTCACTGCTTGTAATGAATTTATCATTCTGGTAGAGCTGCTGATATTGAGGAAAGCTGTGTGTATGTCACGACAAGGGATATATGGGGAAAATTCTTTACATGCAATTTTTGCTATGAATCTAAAACTGCTTTAAAAAATAAAGTCTATTTTTTAAATACACATAGGACTTCAAAGACTAAGTATAAAAAACTGTAAATTATTTTAATAACTTCAATATTGACTGCCTATTAAAATTATGTTTTAGATATATTGAATTAAATAAAATTGTTAATATTTTTTAAAAGAGGGTTAATACCCAGCATCGTTGAGAACTGTAGTAAACAGATGCTAACTATTAACAAGAATATATATCTTTTTGGAAAGACAACCTGCCAATACATATCAAAAGTCCAACAGTGACACTCTTAAGAATTTATTTGAAGTAAATAATAACACAAGTATAAATGAGATATATTTATCTTTTATTTATCTCATTTATACTGTCAGCCCATACAATAAAATTCCAGGTAACTATTAAAGCTGATGAAGTAGGCTGGGCACGGTGGCTCTAACCTGTTATCCCAGCACTTTGTGGGGCCAAGGCAGGTGGATCACTTGAGGCCAGGAGCTCTAGCCTGGGCAATGTGACGAAAAATTAGCCAGGTGTGGTACTGAATGCCTATAATCCCACTTACTCAGGTGGCTAACACATGAGAACCACTTGAATCCAGGAGGCAAAGGCTGCAGTAAGCCGAGATCACACCACCACACTCCACCCTGGGTAATAAAGCGAGATTCTGTCTCAAAAAAAAAAGAACCAGACTGGGCACGATGGCTCACACCTGTAATCCCAGCAATTTGGGAGGCTGAGGTCAGGCGATGGAGACCATCCTGGCCAACACGGTGAAACCTCGTCTCTACTAAAAATACAAAAAAAATAGCTGGGTGTGGTAGCGCACACCTGTAGTCCCAGCTACTCAGGAGGCTGAGGCAGGAGAATTGCTTGAACACAGGAGGCGGAGATTGCAGTGAGCCAAGATTGCACCACTGCACCACAGCCTGGGCGACGGTGAGACTCTGTCTCAAAAAAAAAAAAAAAAAAAACTGATAAAGTAGATCTCTATTTTCAGACACAGGAAGCTATTAATAACAAATTATCAATTGGTAAGGTCGGATAACAAGATGAACAGATGAACCAGTTTATGGAAAAATGCATATTAATGCATACATATTCATATAGAGATGTGGAACATATTGTTTAACAAAATATTACCCATTATATTCTCTGAGTGATGAAATTTAGAATGATTTCTAGTCTCTTCATGCTATTTTCTTCTATTTGAATTTTTTACAACAGGTCTGGAGCCTTTTGATAAAACATAAAGGCATTTACACTCATACACAGACATAGGTATGCATACACAGACACACATACTGACAGTATTTGGCTACTCTAACTTCCAATTTCTCGTAGCAAAGAAAAATTTCATTCTACCTAAAGAAATCATTCACTTGAATCTGTAATTTGAGGCAAGTCTGTCAAGTTACTACATTTATCTGATATAAAATTGAGGTTAACTGGGAAAAGTGTGGGTTTTAGAGTTGAAATCTTGGTTTAAATCTGCCAGTTATATGTATCAGGCTGGTCACTTCACTTTTCTGTGCTTTAGTTTCCTCAAACGTAAAACAGAAATACGAGTATACGTCCTATCAAGAAATGGGTATGAGAATCGAATACATAATTCATATAAAACAATACTTTCTCGAAATACTTTCTAAATTATTAGGAGAAGTATCTAAATTATTAATATTGGTAGTATAACCTTAAGAGCAGTATACCGCCAAACAGAAAAAAAGTGCAATGGTACATGATGCCAAAACAAAAGAAAAAAATCAGACTTTTAAAAATGGGAAGAAAACTAGTAAAAATAAAATATGTGAAGAAAGATACGCAGACACTGAGGAAAGAAAATGAGCTTCAACTAACAAGCATTTCTATTTTTTAAAAAATTGAATAAATGAAGAAGTAGTTGTATCAGTCTGTTTTTGCACTGCTGACGAAGATATACCCTAGACTGGGCAATTAACAAAAGAAAGAGGTTTATTGGACTTACAGTTCCACATGGCTGGGGAGGCCTCACAACCATGGCAGAAGGCAAGGAAGAGCAAGTCACATCTGTGGATGGCGGAAGGCGAAGAGAGAGCTTGTGCAGAGAAATTTCCGTTTTTAAAACCATCAGATCTCGTGAGACCCATTTACTATCACGAGAACAGCACAGGAAAGACATGCCCCCGGGATTCAATCGTCTCCCACCGGGTCCCTCCCACAACATGTGGGAATTATGGGAGCTACAGGATGAGCTCCCATAATTTGGGTAGGAACACAGAGCCAAACCATATCAGTAGCTATAAAGTGGTCATGTAGATAATAAAAAATCTGTAAGTTTCAAAGTATAAGGAGATGTATACGATGTATAATAAAACCAAAACATCTTTTTCACCAATGGCATCAGACTAGTTCTTCATTAAGAGTGCCAAGAATTGTCCAACACATAGAGTCTAGGAAGGAAGAATTAAGAAATAGAATATTTTGATTAGTTAACTGATAGAATTAATATATTTACCTGCTCCTCTGTGGATTTTAGTCTACCAGGTCAGACACTATTTGTTCCTAGATGTTTTTCCAACAACTAGAATATGCTTCCATTAGGCTGGGCATGGTGGCTCACACCTGTAATCCCAGCACTCTGGGAGGACGAGGCGGGCGTTTCACTTGAGGTCAGAAGTTCAAGATCAGCCTGGCCAACACAGCGAAACCCCATCTCTACTAAAAAAAAAATACAAAAATTAGCCAGGTGTGGTGGCATGTGCCTGTAATTCCAGCTACTCAGGAGGCTCAGGCAGGAGAAGTGCTCTGAACCCAGGAGACAGAGGTTGCAGTGAACCAAGATCACAGCACTGCACTCAAGATTGGGTGACAGAGCGAGTCTCCATCTCAAAATAAATAAATAAATACTAAAATAAAATAAGAATATGCTTCCATTAAATAATTAGATTTATTATTTAGGGAAAGCAATGGCATGAATAGCCAGACTTTCAGAAAAGCATGGGTCACTAACAACAAACTAATAATAAATTTTATTCGTTATCCCTTTTATTTAAAAAAATTCATTAGAACAGATGAACATTAGATACTATGTGTCATAATTATCAGAACCCATAATTAGAGTTAATCATTAAAGAACACCTTCGCCTGAAAGGGAAAGAAATATTTGCATACAAGTAATACATCTCTCATATTTATTATCATTGTTAAATCTTGCAATTCTCTCTCCTAGCTTTGGAGTCAGAGACCCTCACTGATATACTGTGACACTATCTCATTATATGTTAAATATATTTATATATATACATACTATATATATATATATATACACACACAGACACATATATGTATATAAAACAAAAGAATCTATTTCTTCTTGCCAGTTACAAAAGAGATGTGCCTGCAGTTTGCTTAAATTATATTAAAAATAACTATCTATTTAAAAGCATATTCATATACTTTATTATCTATATTGACCATCACAGCTTTACAGACTAAAGAGAAGGCGGATCGTAACTGTTCTCATTGTAAGACAAAGAAACAGGCTCAGAGTTGTTCAACTGGAAATCCAACCCAATTTCTAACTCCAATCTAACTCTAGAGTTATGCCATCCTACCTAGTAGCATAAAACAGCTGTGAACAAAAGCAGTGACGAAAAAGCCGGTCTCACCAACAAAATCATAGAGAGAAAATCCCAGCCTGAGCCTCTCTACTGGGTAAGAAGAAGTAAGAACATATTGATAGGAGACTCCAGGCCATTTACCTCCTATCATTGCATAAAGTCCATTTGCCCAGACGTACCATACAAATATTGTCATTTTCTATGTGTCATAATATAAATAAAATTAAGAAACACAGCTATTGAGAACTCAGAAATCTACAAGATGGTCTTACATAAATTAATCTGACAAAATATAAACGGCATCAACTTTACTAAATTACCTATAAAAAGGAGATTTATATCAATGATATAATAGAATCTTGCTTCAAGGATAATTCTGGACTTACATTTAGCACTCACTCAAGATAGGAATTCAAATAAATGGGAATAATGTCATTACCGAGACAGCTTGAATTTGCTGTATTTTTTTAAACATTCACAAGTTGCCATGCTTAATATCTGTTTACACAGACCTCAAAACCAGTTGCACCATACCTCTCAACTAATATTTCCTTTGAGAACCCTACACTTTTATAACATTATCCTTAATCTTAGCTCATCATCACTCCTTCAAAGATATAAGCCCAGTGTTATTTCTATTCTAACAACTTTCTAGCTTATCAATATTAACCCTTAGAAGCTTGAAAACTTACACATATATGGAATTCCCACTTTGTTGCTGAAGTTGTACACGTGAAAAATTTGGAAGAAAGGAGCGCTAAAGAAAAGTCACATTGTAATTTTCAGCTCCTGTTTTACATCTCTAGACCTCACCAAATCTTTATATGGATGTTGTCAGATTCAGTATTACAAACTTATTCTCTGCTAAATAGCCTTTTCAAAGTGAAATTAACCAATCACAGCACAAAATATGTTCATGTTTTCCATCCTCCTTGTTCCTGACACTTCCGCAGTATTAAAGAGGGGACTGGGAAGTTACTATGTGACCTTTCTTTAGCATTCCTGTCTTCCAGATTGATCACATACATCAAAATAGGAAAGTTTTTCACTGACAATTTCTGTTGAAGTGATCATAGCTTTTTCATACAGCTAACAACCACAACACAGAAATCAAATATAAGTTTATATCTACATGGCACAATTTATGAAGCATTTTCATGCTATTATGTATTTGAATCTCATAACAATTTGAGACATGTAGTGCAAATATTTTACAAATGTGAATAATGAAAGTAATAGAATTTAAAGGACTTGATCAAAGTCAGACATCTAACAAGTGATGAAGCCAGTACCAAGAGCTATGTTTCAACTCTTGGTCCAGTGTTTTCTCATTCCACCATGATGTATATCAGGCGAAATATTTGTCTTCTCTGTAAGAGGATTCCAGAGTTTAGGTTTTTAGAAAATCATGACATCAAACCCATTACTCCTGTTCACCTTGAAACAAGAGATTTAATTACCTATTCGCAATCCATCAAAGCATAAGTATTAGTTTTATTAGAATGTGTCTGTTACATCTTATGATATTCTCTCTCCTTGTCTCTTCACTAGAAGAAGTAAAACATTTCAAAGGGCACATTAATTAGAAGAAGAAAAAGCACTTTTCCCAAACAATAGAGAGTACTTCGTTAAATAACTTTTTTTTTTTTTGGCTGAGATGGAGTCTCACTCTGTCACCCAGGCTGGAATGCAGTGGCGTAATCTGCTACCTCCACCTCCCAGGTACAAGCAATTCTCCTCCCTCAGCTTCCCAAGTAGCTGGGGACTACAGGTGCATGCCACCACACCCAGCTAACTTTTGTATTTTTTGGTGGAGACGGAGTTTCACATATTGTCCAGGCTGGTCTCGCACTCCTGGTCTCAAGTGATCGGCCCACCTCAACCTCCCAAAGTGCTCCCATTAGATACTTATGTGTAATAATTATCAGAACCCATAATTAGAGTTAATCAGGCATAAGCCACCATACCCAGCCTTCAATACTTCTCTAAAAAATAAAAAATTTTAAAAACCAAATAAAAGAAATGAATACAAAATAATTAAAAGCAAAATACAATTAAAAGTAAAATTAAAAACTAAAGAAGCTAAAACATTTCAAAGTAATATAAACATTAAATATCTAATGAATGAAAAAATAAACACTAAATACATTGAAGGTAAAAGTGAAACAAAGCAAAAATACAAATTCTAAAATGAAAATATCGGCACCACCTTCGTGCAGGTGGCATGAGGTGGTGCAAAGAACCAGCAGGCCTTCTTTGGGCCAAGTTTCTGGTTACAGATCCCACAAGTAGAAAACAGAACCTTTGTTCTCCCCATTATTTGCAGAAGATTCAAAACTTGCATCCTTCTGAGTTAAAAATAAGTATGTGGGAGGAAGACACCTTTTGGAGAGCACCAGCTTATTCATTTCTTCCCCCATAAACCAGGCAAAAGCACCCTCGATCTACTTTCCTCAAACCCAGGTTTTAAATAAGTTTTAACTCCTTTAATTAAGAATGAGATTGACAAATCCCTTAATAGCAATATACAAATAATTTTTGTGTTTTCACCAATTTAATTCAGCCATATCTTAAAAAGATCAACTTTAATCATACTTAAAATTGTTTTAAAATAAATTTAAATTATGTTTAGTCTGTCATATATATTAAACACAATGTGAATTACACATTTTTGAAGAATTAAGATACCCTGAAAATCTAAAGTGTAAGCCATCTTAAAATGTACAGGATGATTAGAGGGCAATTCTAACCTTGATGATTCGGAAGGCATTCCAGAAGTGTTCAGTGACTTCAAACATTTTTAATACTCTGATCAATATTTTGAGTATATCATAAGAAAGTAGCAGTAAGTGGTGCAAAGTTTAAGGTAGAAAATTCGATATGAATGCCATCTCTTCTCTTTCTTTCCATATCCATTTATAAACAAAATGGTCGTTGTTAATCTGGACAATTACTAAGGGAAATGAATCAAAAAATTACCAGCCAGGCACATGGCTCACACCTGTAATCCCAGCACTGTGGGGGGCTGAGGTGGGCAGATCACTTGAGTTCAGGGTTCAAGACCAGTCTGGGCAAAATGGCAAAACCCAATCTCTACAAAAATTAGCTGGGCATGGTGGCACGCACCTGTAGCCCCAGCTACTTGGGAGGCTGAGGTGGGATGATCACGCTGAGCCCGGGAGGTGGAAGTTGCAGTGAGCCAAGATCATGCCACTGTACTCCAGCCTGGGCAACAGAATAAGACCTTGTCTCAAAAAAAAATTACCAAAAGATTATATAATCCCCCCAAGTAAATTATTAGTAAATGGGTTTAGTAATGGGCTTTATAACAAATTTTAAACAGTTCTATCAGCTCTATCAAAGGCAAAATTTAGAACATATGTTAAACATTTTACTATGGATTCATGTATGTCTTCAACTATCAAGCTAAAATGAGGCAAATATTTACAAATTAAAATTCTACCTTTCAACTAGCATTCAATTTCAATATTTCCACTGCTTAGGGTATACATTCCGTGTCCTGACAAACACTACAGTATCCATTAAAAGTTTGAAGCTAGTATTTCTGTACATAACAGTTCTCAGCTTATTGTTTCTTCTCTAACATGTCTAAACCTGTACATAGTGAACAGAACCAACACATGATCTTGATGAAATGGTGCTGCTCCTTATTGTCTGTAATTATTCTGCAGGTATTCGTCAACAAAATCACACATTTCACAGTAAAACTGAGACTCCACAACTTAGTTCTCAAATGTTGAAGTAATAAAAACAAAAAAAAATTTTAAGACATTATTTTCTAAAAACCAAAGAAATTAACTTCATTAACTGCATATAATTATTAAACAGAAAATTCTCTTTTAATTTATATATGAGCAAAATGATGAAGATCTTGAAAAATATTTTCGAAATATTATATTACTTCCTTTTCCAAATATCATATCTAAAATACACTGGAATCTTGAAAAAAAAAAAATCCTTTCTGAACCACTTCCATACAAGTTTAAGAGCACCTATAATTTCAATGCATAGACCTTGAGGACATATGCTGTTCCAGTATATTAAAACACATTTGAACTTATTTGGGTTTCATCTGAACCATGTTTTCTGTATAAACGGATAAGTTAATTTCAAATAACATAATTAATTTGATAATAATCTTAAGAAAATAAAGTCATCTAAGTTTTTACAACTATCTAGGTGATAAAATTTTAAAGAACTAATTAGTATTAATACTAATTAATAGAAAATTTGAATACTAAACACACCCTCATGCTGGTGCACTTCTGCTACCAAACCAAGATAAAATTACTTTTTAAATGAGTAATTTCTAGAATCATATATATCCGCAGAAGACTATCAGATGTACCAAACTGGTTGTTGTGTGCTTTTTTTCAGATTCAAGTGATAATTAAGAAGGAACTGAAAAAGGAAAAGGCTCTATCTGATCTTCAGCGTTCTGCCTACGAAGTTACAGTTTGTGGTTTTTCAACAGCTCTATTTAAAAAAAAATTTTTTTTTAAATAAAGTGCCCATTGCTTACGATGATAAAAATCTGCAAGCTTTCAAAGTCCTTTATGTTCAAATTTGTTTCAAGATGTAAGAAATCTTCAATAGACATTGACAATGAGAACAATCTTGTACTAATTTCACTCTAATGGCAATATAACTTAGCAAGTAATCATTGAACACCATTCTCGTGTAAGATATCTTCCCAAAGTCTGCAAGAGATACAAAGAGGTGCTTGTCCTTAAAAGCCTGAAATCCAGTAAACAACATAAATCAGGACAATAAAGCCCTAGCTCAAGACAGACTACAACTTTCACAAGACAGATACCAAAAGGCTTATTACTCAGCAACTTTTTAAGAAAAAAACTGTACAGTTTTTATTTAAGGTGCACAACATGATGAAATACATACAGACAGTAAAATGGCTGCTATAACGAAGCCAATTAACACATCTATCATCGCACATAATTACCTCTTTGTGACAGGAGCAGCTAAAATCCATTTATTTAACAAAAATCCATAATACAATACAATTTTATCAACTTTGGTCCTCATGTTGTACACTGGATCTCTAGACTTGTTCATCCTATATATCTGCTATTTTGTATCTTTGACCTGCATTGCCTCATTTCCTCTATCCCCACCCCACCCATGGTAACCACGGTTTCATTCTCTATCTCTGCGTATATGAGCATTTAAAAATATATATTCTACATATAAGTGAGATCATGCAATGTGTTCTTCCTGGGTCTGATGTATTTCATTTAGTATAATGTACACCAGGCCCATTCATGTAACAGATGGCAGTATCTTCCCCCATTTTAAGGCTGAATAATATTCCATTGCATATATGTATACACATCACATTTTCTTTATCCATCTTCTGCTGAACTACTATAGGACCCAACAATCCCTCTTCTGGAAAAAAGATAAAATCATCACCTTGTAAAGAATCTCCGGGCTGGGCATGGTGATTCTCCTTGGCATCCCAGCACTTTGGGAGGCCAAGGTAGGAAGATTACTTGAGGCCAGGAGCTCAAGACCAGCCTCCACAACAGAGTGAGACCCCCATCTGTACGAAAAATGTAAAAATTAGCCAGGCATGGTAACATATGCCTGGTCTTACTGGCTACTCGGGACACTGAGGCGAGAGGATCCCTTGACCCCAGTTCGAGGCTGCAGTGAGCTATAATTATGTCACTTCTTTTATATATATACTTTTTATTTCTAAAGTTTCACTTTCACAAATTTTACCTGTCTAATAATGTAATTATGCTTTTTAAAAAAGAAATTTAACAACAATTATTAAAACCATAATACCCTATACAATTTCCATTCCTTTTCTTTAAAAGCCATCTCAGTACCTGTACCAGTTTAACAATTCAACAAATATTTATTGAGCACATACTGTGGGTCAGACACTGTTTTAGGCTCTGAGTAAACAAAATTAACCTCAACAATCCCCTGCGAAGGCAAGTTACACTGTAGCAGAGAGATTCTTTATCTTCATCAGATGCAACCATTTATACCAAAAGCAATATATTCTTTACTCTTATTCACACAAGATTTTGAATATGAAGTAAAACTCCAATTAAATTTAGAAAAAGATAACCACCTGATACCCAATTGTGTCTCCCTCCATGACCTCACAACTACCCCCCCCCCCAGATCTTCCCAGTCCTCTACTGTTCCCCCACCTGCACCCTAAGCACTGAGCCGAGTTAGGTGCCATCTTCCTGCTTCAGTGCTATATGTACTATACAACCTCTACCACATTCTTATCGACTTAAAATTGATACTTCCCCTTCAAGAATGCCATCTCAGTTACATTTCGTCTGTGCATGACACATCACTGGCACTCAGAAACACTCACTGAACGAATGAGAGGGCTGAATACTTCCTATGGTGTTTAAGCTCTTCTGATGTCTGTTAAGAATTAATATAATATCACAACAATTCCGGTCAACCCTAGAATCAATCATGGATTTTCTAAAATGAGTAGCTTTCTAAAGTTGCTGCAGATGATTTCACTGCTATTAGAAAAATATGATTGTCCTAACAGTACCATAGCATAACTGTTAAGAGTTCAGCTCTAGTACCATAAAGATGGTTTCAAATCCTAGTCCCACCTCCTAAGTCTGTGTGCTTTGGGCAAGTTGTCGAACCTTTCTGAGCCTCAATTTCCTTACGTTTTGAAAAGAGTAACAGTCTGTAAATCTTATAGTTGAAGTGAAGATAAATGGACTATGTAGGCTCTTGGCACATTTTCTGATATATTATAAATACCAAATAAATAGTTTTTATTACTATTTCTGTAGAACATCTAACTGGTAACCTAATCAGAGAAAATAAATTGAAAAATAAGGTTCTGTAACCATGACATTATAGCTTTAGTTCATTAACTGGGAACTTGAAACAACAAAAACGAGTCCTTAGGAAATTCATTGAATAAATACTCTGACTAAATATACCAACGCACTTACTAAAGTTCTTAATCAAAAGAGTATCAATACGTATGGTGGAAAAATCATAAAACGCAACTAGAATTTGGCAGTTAGAGCTACATTTGACCCTTAGTTAACAGATCTTTCCATTATAGCAAACTGCATCTTTTTAATTGATTTGAGTTTACAAGGTTTTCTTTAAAATTAAAATGTTTCCTTAAAAAATACATAATAAAAAAAATAAGGCTATCAGTTGTTCACACCTCATTGTTAATTAATCAGATATACACTTTAAGTAACACCTACGTACTTAAAAGAAATTGTTAGTTGAAGAGTGGAGTGACGAGAAGAGGGGTAATCTTAGTGGAGCAGGCCTATATAATGCTCATTGTGAGAATTTTTACCAGTCACCAGGCAGCATGATGATAACAGCACCTACAAGGTGACGGCAGAGGGGATCTAGGAATTAAAAAGGCATCAAAGCAATTCCCTCCTTTGGGATTGTACTAAGTGCTCTTTAAGGAAACCCAAGTTCTGTTATTCTACTTTTCTCTTATTCAATGACGTAAGAATTAGTACCACAATCTCCTAAATAAATACCTCTAAAAGGTCAAGTCAGGACCACCTTTTAGCAAGTTCCCCCACAAGGCCAATGACTGACCTATCACAGAAATGTGAACCAAGACATTACTCTCTATAAATAAAATTAAATTACTACTTGAAATAAATCAAGAGTTTGAAAGTGGGAAACGTTTTTCAATGTTAAACATTAAGCATATTTCCAGGGAAGAAGGATTTTGAAAATGATTAAAAATCAAAGATCTTAAATGTGATATTCTCATTGTTATATAAAATACCATGGCCATCTGTGTAAAGCACTCTAAAAATGTCTAATGCTAGTATTGTATAAACACATTAAAACATATACTGTGGCCTGGCACGGTGGCTGACACCTGTAATCCCAGCACTTTGGGAGTCTGAGGCGGGCAGATCACAAGGTCAGGAGTTCAAGATCAGCCTGGCCAACATGGCAAAACCCCATCTCTACTAAAAATGTAAAAAATTAGCTGGGCATGGTGGTGTGTGCCTGTAATCCCAGCTGCTTGGGAGGATGAGGCAGGAGAAATGCTTGAACTTGGGAGATGGAGGAGCCGAGATTGTGCCACTGCACTCCAGCCTGGGCTACAGAGCGGGGCTACAGAGCAAGACTCCATCTCAAAAAAAAATGTCTACTGTAAACAGTAAATTATTATCCTCTAACTTGCAAATAAAACATGAAAATTTAGAGAAAAAGAAAAGAATATATTATCTGAGCCTAAGAAAAATCTCAAAATGCGAGAATATTATCAAAAGCACATCAGGAACGTATCACCTTGAAAATTAAGAAAACAGAGTTATAAGAAAAAACCTGAACAAACTTGCACTGTGGCAACACAGCAGTAACCAAACAAAACAGTCTTAGAGCATACCACTGTGAAATCCGCAGTGGAAGCCAGCAGCCTCTCACATTTGACAGTGGAAATCATGAACATTAAAAACCAAGAGGTCACCTTAGATAAAGTGCCAAAAATAAAGAACATGTAAACAAATGAAAGTACCTAATGAAAAAGTGATAACCAAACCATTAAAATACAAACTTTGCAACACAGCAATGGAAGTAATAATCAACAAATACTGAACAGTGAAATCTGATTTGCTTTTTACACTTGCAGGCAGCTATGCGAAGGAGGATGTAATGCCCCGAGACACATATAAAAGTACATATATTCTCAATTATTTTCTATATAAATCATAAAGGGCATAAACCCAAGGATATGGTTCTGAAGAATCACATTACATTTTGTTCCTGGCTAGCAGTATAAAAGAATAAAACAGTTTCATTTTATATGTTTTAATAGAGATGAGGCCTCGCTATGTTGCCCAGCCTGGTCTTCATTTCCTGACCTCAAGGGATTCTCCTACCTCTTCCTCCCAAAGTGCTGAGATTACAGATATCAGCCACCATGCCTGGCCACAGTTTCATTTTCTTCAACAACTTAGGTTGTAAAGTTTGGTTACTCTAATTTATCCTAGTGCATCTGAATTGAGAGAGACTCAGAGAGAGTTCTTTAATGAACACAAAATTACAGCAAAACAACTATCATGGGAACCACATTTTACTCAGACCGTTCCCATGCTGGACAATAAAGCAGTACCTCCTAAACTACTTCATTATCTATATGATTCAGCAAGGTTCCACTTTCTAAACATTACCAAGTTTTGTTGGGTTTTGGTATGTATGAATGGTTATAGATGGGTTTTAAGGTCAATTCACAAACATTATATATAGCAACTGGTATTATAAATCTTTTCATAGGAGGAGAGGAAAGGAAATATGAGTACTGAACGAAAACAGCTTGAGGTGCGGTATTCCAAAACAGTCCATTCCAAGACATTTACGGACTTCGATTTCTAATGCCTCTGCTACTGTCATACCAGCACTCAATTAAGATCACTTCTACAAGCAGCTCTCTGAGGATTAATTTAATCAACATTCATTTATTCAACGGCCAAGCATTAAGCCAGGTCCAGCTTTGTTTTTTTTTTTTTTTTTTTTTTTTTTTTGAGACAGAGTCTCCCTCTGTCACCCAGACTGCAATGCAGTGGGGCGATCAGTTCACTGTAATCTCTCTCTGCCTCCTGGGTCCAAGTGATTCTCCTGCCTCAGCCTCTCAAGTAGATGAGACTACAGGCACGCGCCACCACATCCAGCTAATTTTTGTATTTTCAGTAGAGACAGGGTTTCACATGTTGGCCAAGCTAGTCTCAAACTCCTGACCTCAAGTGATCCACCCATCTCAGCCTCCCAAAGTGCTGGAATTATAGGTGTGAGCCACTGCACCCAGCTCCAGTTTCTTTTATTTATTCTGCAAATACTCATTAAACATGTCAGATGTTTTAAGTTTTTTCTTAAGAATACAAATTAATAAGTTGTGGTTCATTAAGAACTTACCTCAAATAAGGCAAACATACCTTTAGATATATCAGTATGTCTATAAATGACCATATTAAACATATATATGAGAATACAATAAGTGCTAAAATACCAAGCGGAAGCAAAAGGTTGTAGGTTCCAGTGTAGATAGTATCACGGCAGACAGAAAGTTATCAAACGCAAAAACTAAGTTTAGAAATACCTTTCCTGTGCATGGCATGGAGGATACCAAGAATTCTTTGGCTTAAGGTTCTAATTTAACAAAAAAGTGAAAGGCAGTTAAACTGTTCATATAAGTTGCAGATAAGAAAAACTGATAATTTGATACTGGTTTGAATAGGCTGATCAAAGTAGAAAGCTGGTAGCAAAGAAAAATTTGTCCCTAAGAAAAACTGTTCTAGAGAACAGGAATAAAGAAAACAAGACTTGTCAAAGATGTTTTAAAACTACTATTAAATAACCAGAACTGACCTGAGTCACTAAATACGAAAATGCAAATCCTAAAAAAAGAGAAGTGATAGGGAGGAAGACCGGCTGAGTTAGGGTCTGTAACCACAAGGAAAAAACTCAGTAATTGTTTTAGGTGGAATTATATTAGATTCATTAATTTTAGGGAACACACTGTATTCCCATTTGGAAAAAATTACTTGTACCACATACAGTTTATACTCAAGTATTTCCTCACTTGATAAAACTGCCTACACACGTGAAATCACTATGCAATGGGAGGCAACAGAGCAGTAGTTAAAATAAAGCCTCTGGACAGACTACCCTGCACAAGTTTCATCATTTCTCTGTTCTTCAGTTTCTTCATGTGCCACATGGAAATAAACGTTTCCTATATCATAAGATTTTTGTGAGGCTTAAATAGTTAGTACATGAAAAACACCCAGAATTGTGGCCAGCACAGAATAAGTATGACATATTAGCTGTAGCTGCTGCTCTTCCCTCCTCCACCTCCCCTTTCTCCTCCTCCTCTTCTTCCTCTTCCTCCTCCTACTGCTACTGTTACTACTATTACTACTACTCTCCTCCTCCTCCTACTGCTACTATTACTACTACTGCTACTGTTACTACTATTACTACTACTCTTCTCTTCCTCCTACTGCTACAATTACTACTACTGCTACTGTTACTACTAGTACTACTACTCTCCTCCTACTACTACTGCTACTATTACTATCGCTACTGTTACTACTATTACTACTACTCTCCTCTTCCTCCTACTGCTACTATTACTACTGTTACTGTTACTACTATTACTACTACTCTCCTCCTCCTCCTACTGCTACTATTACTACTACTGCTACTGTTACTACTATTACTACTTGAAATAAGCTATCAACAAAATAAAAAAGAGAAAGCTAGAGTGCCAAGGCCACTAAGCAGAAGAGAAATGCTTAGAGGCATCCCCAATCTTTTACTGATGAAAAGTTACTTTTCATTTCCCTAAAGTCTTAAGTCACTTTGGGGAAAGTGGTGACAGTATGTTACCAATGAGTTCTGTTAACAGAAGTGAGGAGAGGCCATCCCTGCTGGCTGTATTTTCCCTCCCTGCTGGAAGGAAGACAGACAACAAAAAGAAGAATAACACTAGCAATTATCTTGGACGTCTACCAGGAAGAGCATTAAGATCTAAATGTTGGCACTTCACTCTTGGACAGCTGGAACAGAAGTTACTGGGAGGTTGTTCGGCCAGGGAAACTTCTATTAAAAAAAATACCACAACCAGTCTGTCAGACACCACCTGAACAAATTCTACTAACACACAGGAGACACTACAGGGAAACACTACCAACCCCCTCACAGCATTTTTTAGGTTTGTAGAGTGCTGCATATGAAACTAACAAGCTATTTTCCAGAATGTTCTGAAATATGTTGTTCTCAAAAAAAAAAAAAAAAAAATCAATGTAATGCCTCTGAAACAAGTCCAAATAGCAACATATCAGGAGGTAAGATTGTGATCACAATCTTACCAGAGCACCAGAGCTAGCTTTATCAAGTTATATTTTAAAAGCTAATGTCATTTCATACTGCTAACTAAAACTTAACAACCTGTCTCTGAAGACACTTATCTAAGTTATTCAGGATAAACGAAAGCATTTAGACTTATCTATTAAAAATGAACAAGAGATGCATGCCAAATACCTCAATATAATATCATCAATCTCAGTATAAACCAAATTTACTCTAAATTTATTTTCTATTTGATCAAATAGTCATCAAAAAATAAATATTCTGAGAGTTCTTTTACAAAGGCATTTTAATTGATTTCTCAACATCTATGCATTGCCAATTTTTAAGTAAATCAACCATGATGGTCTTGCCACTCGCCCCTCCACCTCTACACCACCAGTGATAATTTCAGTAATGGTCAGGCCCATGCCAACTTAGGCTACCAGGACTAAGAAAAGGTTGTCTAGAAAATTTGGAAAAAGAAACTTTCTGACTCTAAATAGAGACACGTAAAGCCAGTGTCTGTCATCCCCAGAGTCACAAACAAAAATGCAGAGTTCCAGCTTTCACTGACAGTCCTATAACCACAAGGAATCTAAGCCCTCCAATGACACCACTACTGTGAGTGGCAGAGATGAGAAGCGGAAAGCACCTGGATGTTTGAATTCTTCTTGTATGAACTATATTAAGTTTCTCTAGTTTCTTATTTAAACCAGTCTTATGTTTGTACTCCAAAGCATCCTAAGTTATATGTTTTATTTTCCAAGTCTATTACTAGGTAAGAATTTCACCCAAGCTCATTTAATGTTAGCAAAAAAAGTTATCCTACTTTAAACGAGCTGATATTGCACATAACAGAGCCTCATTAAAACAAACAGGTACTAACAGTGAAACAAAAGGATTTCAATAACTTTTAAAATAATTTTCATATATTTTTCTATTTAAGATTTAGCTATAAAGCAGAACATTGATAAAATATTACAGAAACACAAATCTCTTAATTTGGCATAGAATTGTACTTTTTATAGCCCTGTTACAGTTATTGATTTTATTATTTATAGTTATTTTATTATAGTTATTGACTATAGTTACTGCTTTTTAGGGGCAAAAAAACATCATAACTTGTTATATCCTAAAATATTAGCCATATTCATACTATTTAAGTCATAATAAAAGAAGAAAGGTTACTGCCTCTTACACGGCTGAGTTTAGTTTTTTAAAATATCTTTAGAATTTTCTGCCAATTAGTCAAATAGAATAAATTATTTGCAACCTACAGAGAAGCCAACATTATTTATTTTAACCATTGATCATGGTTACATCTTTACCAGGCTAGATATAAACTGTTAAAATACAAATTAAGATGCTTCTAAAAAGTAGTGATTTAAACAATAACAGTGAAAAGACAAGAAGGTATAATATTAAAGCAGGGCAGAAGTAGAAGATACAAACTGGAATAACTAGTTCATGGGAAAGTGGAAAAGAGCAAAAAGAGGAAGAAGGGAGTAAACCACTCAGAAGTCTTTATAAAAAGGTCACAATCTCTCTGATATATGCATAGATTGGGTGTTATATAAGGCAGACTGATCTTTTAACAAGATCACTTCAATATGCATTTAAAATCAGAAAACTCATGTTTTCCAAATGAAATTAGCCTATTTTATACGCTACATATGTGTGTGTATATATGTAGCGTATAAAATAGTCTAATATTTATATATATAAATATATTATATATAAATACATTTATATATAATATATTTATATATATTTAAAAATTTATATATATAAATATAAATTTATATATAAAAATTAATATATATATAAATATAAATTTATATATATATATATATATATATAAATAAATTTTTTGAGACAGGGTCTCACTGTCACCCAGGCTGCAGTGCAGTGGCGCTATCTCAGCTCACTGCAACCTCTGTGAACAATTCTTGTGCCTCAGCCTCCCCCGTAACTGGGATTACAGGCATGCGACACCACGCCTGGCTAATTTTTGTATTTTCAGTAGAGATGGGGTTTCACCATGGTGGTTGGGCTGGTCTCGAACCCCTGGCCTCAAATGATCCATCCACCGCAGCCTTCCAAACTGCTGGAATTACAGGTGTGAGCCACTGTGCCACACCTTCACCAGCAATATCAGATGAGCATTACTTCATACACCTTAGGTAATGTTGTGGTAAGTATTTTTAAGATTAACTCATATCACAAATACTCTATAGAACAGAATTAAACTGGAGCTGAAAAAAATAATGTATCCATTTGAGAATCCATCTACCTAATATATCCAATCTTCAAAGAGAACCTGGTTGGGCCTGAAAATAATGCAAATGGACAAACTTTACGAGGTATGGGGCAATAAAAGATAACTTCGTCAACCAGAAAAGGCTCCCTAAAACCTAGGATCACTCCTTGCCAATGGACGAACCTGACCACAGCTGTAGTTCAAGTAGACCAGGAGTACAGTAGGTGGGGCTGGTGGAGCTAAGAATGTGTGACTTCCTACTAAAATTAGCCATGCCCATTTCACCACGGCGGGGTTGGGCTTCTCTATTTTAAGGTGTGCGGCTCCAAATTACTTAAGAGTATGTAATTGCTGGATAGTTTCTGAAGCTAAAAGTGTCAGCAGACTTTCCACTAAGCCTTCAGGACGGCCAACCAGTCTGCATAAAACCCCAACGCCTAATCATCATGCTATCCAGGGTCCAAGCACACAGTAAGTCAAGACATATACTGCAAGAATCTAGAAAGACATACCATGCAAGAACACATTAAAAGAAAATAGGCAAGAAAAGATATTCCTTATTCTTGTCTGCTACCCCTGCCCCTATCACACACACGCACAATATCAAATACGACGGAAGTGGGGGGAAATGATGAAAATCATATTAAAGTACTATACTCTCCTCTTTTCAGGAAATTGTACAGAACTGACAGTTGAAACCCTTCCAAGTAATGTCACCCTATTGTTTACCTCCCTCCAAAAGTGCTGTGCTATTGGAGTAAATCCAACAGAAGGGGCTACTCAGTGTGCATTCTGCATTCCAGAAACATCAGAAGGGAAGTGGTGTAGCTTCCATGGGTACTAGCAGAAGAATGTGCACTGATGTTTTAAAAAAGACACTGAATTTCCAAATATAAATGAAAGAAAATGAAAAGACATGCCCTTTCAACAAAACTAATGATAACTTTATCAACGAATGGTGAAGTTGAGTTGTAAGTTATGTGAGCTTAACACACACCTGAATTCAAGCTGCGCAGATAACACTCATGATTTCTACAACCCCAGGGCAAAGACTTAACACCTATTTTATTACTAGCAACTTGAGACACTCAATGCAGAATACACATCTAGTAGTATCATTCTCCTATTACTATCATGTTCCAGCAGTCCACAATATTAACACTTGTTTCGACAGATTCAATCATTTCAAGAATTAACAAAACAGGCCAGGCACAGTGGCTCACGCCTGTAACCCCAACACTTTGGGAGGGCAAGGTGGGTGGATCACTTGAGCTCAGGAGTTTGAGACCAGCCTGGGCAACATGGTGAAACCCCATCTATACAAAAAACGTACAAAAATTAGCTGGCGTGGTGGCGTGCACTGGTAGCCCCAGCTACTCGGGAGGCTGAGGTGGGAGGATCACCTGAGCCCAGGAGGCAGAGATTGCAGTGAACCATGATCATGCCACTGCATAGCCTAAGCAACAGCATGAGACCCTGTCAAAATAAAAAAGGAATTAACAGAACACAGAAGACACATACCTTCATTTTCAGAGGCATGACATTTCACTTTCAATACCAAGTCAAAGGTTCTGTCTGGATTTGCCCTGAAAGAAAAGAGTTTGTTAAATTTATTTCCTATGACAAATCATATCCATCTCTGTGAAACTTGTATTTTCTTTTCTTTTCTTTTCTTTTTGAGACAGAGTCTTGCTCTATCAACAGGCTGGAGTGCAGTGGCAAGATCTCAGCTCACTGCAACCTCCACCTCCCAGGTTCAAGCAATTCCCTTGCTTCAGCCTCCCGAGTAGCTGGGACTACAGGCACATGCCACCACACCCTGCTAATTTTTTGTATTTTAGTAGAAAAGGGGTTTCACCATGTTGGGCAAGATGGTCTTGATCTCCTGACCTCGTGATCCACCCGCCTCGGCCTCCCAAAGTGCTGGGATTACAGGCGTGAGCCACCGCGCCCAGCCAAAACTTCTATTTTCTTAATTCTAAAATTAATCTTGTTTTTGTCTCAATACATTCTATGTGACTATATTACTACAATACAGTAGAAATAACAGTGAAAGTGTTTTCTTAATTGAGCAACTTAAGAGAGCTGAGACTTAGGAATTCTGCAACTCGAGGCAAAGCATTTAACCTCTGAAACTTGGGGCAAAGCATGGTTTTCCCTCACCTACGAGGTGCCTTGTCTACTCCACAGAATAACAGTGAGGATTAAAATCAAATAACATACATGCAAGTACTTCATAAAGTACTAAGTGCTACAGAAATGCAAAGCATTGATTTTATCTTTTTGGATCGAATTTAAAAGCCAGAGTGTCTCTGTCATTATACCATGCCAATAGAGTTTGACACAGGTTCTCAAGCTCTCTTCCAAGGACTTGCAGTGTAAGTGTAACCTGCCAAGTTCTAGATCACCATAAAACATTTATAATGCTCCATCAATGTGATACTTTGCATATACTTTTCTTGAGATGTGTTTACTGTACTTAAGCATATTTAAAGTAGCAAACAGCAAACTATTTGTAGCTCTAAGACTAACAAAATTAAAAGCCCTTTTTTTTTTAAATCAATTATCTTTGGGAAAACTGGCCATCTGATTCCATGTCAGATTTTCCCACTAGAAACTCTAAGCTTGCTTTGCTTCATTCAGAAGTTAGTGACTTTTTTTTACTAACTTGCCACATTAGCAACATTTCAAAGCAACATTGGTTGAATTTCAAAATGTGAACTGAAATCCACTGAGACACTTTTTTTCATAACGTTGTTTAAATCTCTCGTTCCATCAGAAGGTAAAAGATTAAGTCTGATACCACAAGCGCCAATGTGTTAATATCTGTTATTCCTACTAACAAGACCTTAGTGCCGTTGTATATTGGCTGTATTTAATATGTACTTCCTTCAAGAAATGAATGCCAGCTCTGACTTTTAAAACAACATTTCTTCTTTTAAAAGCTTTTCTTACAAGACATGAATCTGGAAACACAGGAAGTGACAAGACATATAAATTAACTTGCAAACATCATTTTCTCAGTCTTCCCACTAATAACTTGTTTCAATGGGAATAATCTGGGGCTCAGATGACTTCCTCCCTCTTAAAACAATTAATGTCAAGAAGCATACTATTTTTACTCACTTGCTGTGCCCACCATTATGTCAATCACACTGAAGAAAATAATTCTGTTACATAATTTCTCTCTTTCCTTAATATTCTTTAGAATCTCTCTTAGATGTAAAAGTTAAATATTGACTCAGTTTTACTTCTGTGAAATTCAAATGGCCCTTCCCAGTAATACAAATATACATTATATTATTTTAAACTTTGTGAGAAGGAGGTAGTGAAGGGTGGATAAGCGAAGAAAGAAGGAATTCTTTCCAAAGTAAGTTTCAGAAGAAAAATATAAAACTCATGCCTATAAGATACCTAGAAACAAAACCACTACGGTTATCAAAATTGCTTTTTGCCTAAATACTTTAGGACACATAAAAATATCCTCTAATTGGATACCATTTTGCAATGGTATCATGCATATACAGTTCCTGCATAAACACCAGAGACCAATTTAATTTTGTAAGCAGAATCATAAGAAAACATCCAAGACAAAACTGATAAATACACTCAAGGAAAACCCGGTTATCTCAATGCTAGGAGAGCACTCGGAATCATAGTTACCGCTTAGCGTCAACGGTGACTCCGTCCCGGACACCACACGCACACAGCAGCCCCGGGAGAGTCACATCTGTCACACTCGGGGAAGCACGAGAAACCCTCAGCTGCGGTGTCTGGGGCCACCCAGCCTCCCCCTGTCCCCGAGAGGCGGGCGTCGACGCGGCGCTAGGGGCCGCTCCGGGAGGCGCCGCGCCAACCCCGCCGAGCCCGGGACGCGGGGCGGGCAGGCTTTGCGGCCTAGCGCAGTCCCGCCGGCCGGCGGGAGGCTTGGGGGCCGGACCGCACCCCCACCCGCCCGGGCAACCTCGGCCGCCCGGGAAGCCGGTTGGGCGCGGAGGGGGAGCGGAGCTGGCCGGGGAGGGGCCGCCGAGGGACGCCCGCCCCCCCACGCGCCCGGGCCCCCGCGACTCACTTGGTCCTGCAGTCCATGATTACATGTCGGTGTGGGGCTGTCCGTCGGCCCCACGCGCTGGCCTGGAAGCCCGCAGCCCCGCCGCTCGAGGGTCGCGCCGCCCCCGCCCACGCCGGCGGCCCCACCGGGAAAAAGGCAGCTCACGGCAGCGGCGGCGGCGGGCCCATATCGGCTGCGCCCCCGGCGCTTCCCCGCCTCCCACCCCACCCACCAGAGCCTTTCTGTGACAGCAGCGGCGGCGTGGCCGCCGCCCCCGTCTCCGCCGGTCGCCGCCCCCGCCGCCACCAAAGCTGAGGCCTCAGTTCCGGCGACCGGGGCCGCCCGCTGCGGCTCCTGCACCTTCTGCAAATCAGGAAGTCGAAGGGAGGGGGAAGGGGCGCGCAGGGACGCGCCCGGCGGCTTCACCTGGGCGGCGCGGCTGGCGAGCCGGAGACTATTGTGGGGGGCGGGGGCCGGGTCCCAGCGCCCGGGCGGCAGAGGGTGCAGGGGGGAGCGCCAGTGCCTGCCGGGGATGGCCCACGTACCGCTTTGCCACCAGGCCAGAAAGGCAAGGTGCCCCCCTGTGTCCTCAGCATGAACCAACCGGCTTCCTTTCTGGGTCCAGTCCAGGCTCTAGGGCGTTGGGGCTGCAACCCCCAAACGGCGAAGTACCTGGAAAACTACCTCGAATTGCAGTGTTTTCCACATCACATGCACAAGGACTTGAGTCCTTTCATTTCGTACTGCAAATTCAGAGCTCAGGTTGATGCCCCTGGCTCTTGCGTCACTCCAGCTGTGGCCTGGTTACAGCTCTCTGAAAGCCAGAGCTACCCCCCTCCTGTTTCAGGAATGTTCAGACATGTGCACCTGCTAAATAGCCCTGTCAAGTAGCCAAATGATAGTGCCGCACTTGCCTGCACATGTGGGAGGCTGACATTCCTATACCACGGACCGCAGTTAATAACCAAAGACTAACTTTTGAACACATGCACACAGTCACAGGCCTCATAGACTGGCAGTTTAGGCGAGTTCAGAGAGGGCACCACTGAATAAGCATCGCAGGGGCTGATTTACACAGCCCTAAAGCACATGTGAAGCAGATTATGCGCGCTCTCACCCAGTACTTGCCATAGCTGTGTGATAGGTACTTTCATCAGCATTTTACAGATGAAGAAACCAGGGAGTAATGGCAAAGCTGGAGTTCAGACGAAGTATTTCTGATGCTGATTATTTACTTCTACCTCAAACTGCCTGTCTCCCTCTTTTGCTGTCTCATATCTATGATCTACTGAGAAGACAGGTAGAAAAGCCTTATGATGGGCTTTCAAATGATTGTGGAAGCCCAGGCTCTTACACAGAGCTCTTCCGGAGAAGGCTTTCTACCAACTAACACTGCCATCCTCGACACATAGCTACAGTGTTTCTTCCAAAAGGTGGTTACTTCAGACTTTATTCATGCAGAAGTTAAGATGATGAGAGGAAACCAAATGTGGGTATGAATGCTGTGTGAGTCATGAGACATAAAAGTCAGAAAAGGAGTCTCAAGAATTAAAAAACTTAAACCTGAAGTTACAGTCAGTTATACAACCTTAAACTTTCTTGCCAAAATTGAGTACTACTTGGTCAACAAAATGAGAAATACTGTATAGCCATGGGTCTATTAGTCAAAAATGAGGACGGGCCATAACTGGGAAACCAGTTTATCATAAAGTGTCATCATAGCTTGACTTGGGGTGAGACACTTCAGTTTCTCGCTTCCTACATTTGTAAAATGGGAATTATTACTTCTATATCACGTGAACAGTGTGATGTTCAAGTAAAAACGGTGCTACAAATTTATATTATCTTTTGAGAAATTATTCTATGAATTTCAGTTTCACAATTAGACAAACTATACTACATACATTTTCTTTTCCCAAATAAAGATTTTTCTCCCTAAGTGACCATACTGCAAAGCCGTGGAAAAAAATTCTGTGAACTAAAAGCCACTTCTGCCCCCAAGTGTTACTGAATTTCTCAAACTTCTCCTTTCATTTTAATTAATTATTTCCAAAGAAAGGAACCCTACTTGGGGTGACCATGTTGAGGACGTTTTTATTTAGAGTGAGGAGATAGTAATACAATTGTTAACCTCATTCATTTTGGGGATTTTTTTAAATGACAGTCATACCCTTGCATAATATAAAATTGTTGTTTGTTTTATTTATGTTAAGTATATCAAGAGAAATACTACACATTCACATCCCTAAGCAAATCTTTTTAAGCCAGCTTTTAGGCTGACCATAATGAAGAGAGTTATCTGTTCTGATATTACTGAAGTAAAAGAGATAGAAACGTAGGTGCACATGATTTACATGTATGAAGTCTTTAAAAATTAGAAAAAAATAGTATACACTTATCTTGGTAATAGGTTTAATGAAATCAGTGGTAACTTTAGTAATACTCATTTCGTATAGAACTTCCCATATGACCAACAGAGAAGTGTACATAGGGAAAACCTTCAAATTAGTCTTAAATCTTCCCAAGATCATATTTCGGCAATCATATTTCCTACTTGACAATTGATATTAACAGTTTTCAGGACCACACGGGTCAAAGAACATGGTCTATAAGTTATTAATTTTTTTTAACGTTTTGAGACTTAAATGTTGTGTGTGGTTTGTAAAGAATATATATTCTGCAACTTTGGGGTACAGTGTGCTTAATATATGTCCATGATCAAATATGATGATTATATTGTTGACATCTTCTATAACTGAATTTGCATCTGCTTGACATAATTCAGTTAATGGGAGAGATGAGTTTAAATATCTTAACAGGATGGTAGATTTTTCTATTTCATCCTATAGTTCCTTCAGGTTCTGCCTTACACAGTTTGGGGCTGTGTAATAACATACATATCAGTTTATTATTTCTATATCTTCCTGGTAAATAACACCATTTATCATTATGTTGTTACTTTCTTTACCTCCAGTCATACTTTTGCCTTAGATTCTAAACAGTTTTCTTCTGAATAGTATTTGCCTGGTGTTAGGATATCTCTTTTCATCCTTTTACATTCAAACTTTCTAAACCATCATGTTTCAAATGTATCTAAAATTTTTAATCTTGATTTTTAATCTAGTCTCATCATCTTTGGCTCTTACATCAAGCTTTCAGACAATTCAAATGTATTAAAATTGTTGATAAATTTAGGCTGAGTGCAGTGGCTCACGCCTGTAATCCCATCACTTTGGGAGGCTAAGGCAGGTGGATTAATTGAGGCCAGGAGTTAGCATGGCCAACATGGTAAAACCCTGTCTCTACTAAAAATACAAAAATTAGCTGGGTATGGTGGGTGGTGCACGCCTATAGTCCCAGCTACTCAAGAGGCTGAGGCTTCAGAATCACTTGAACCTGGGAGACAGAGGTTGCAGTGAGCCAAGATCATGCTACTGCACTCTAGCCTGGTTGACAGAGTGAGACACTGTCTCAAAAAAAAAAAAAGAGAGAGAGAGAAATGCTGATAAATTTAAATCTATTTCTGCCATCTAATTCTGTGCTTCCCATTTATTTCCCCAATCTGTGTTTTTCTTTCACTTTTGCATTCTTTAGGATTATTATATACGCATCCATTCTGCCCCCAGCTCTTAAAGTTTGGAATTTATTTACTCTGTTTCTATTCATTTAGGAGTTATCCTAGAAATTTTAATAGGGACATTTTAACTTGTTAAAGCCAGAGTTTATAACTATATCCACCCTCTCTCAAACAATACAAGGACCTCTTAAAACCCCCTTCAAAAGTAAAATCACCTTCAAAAATACATTATGAATGTTGTTTTATACAGTCCATGTTTGTTTAGATTTACTCAGAACTTTACATTTACTTTGCCCTTCTTTTGTATTTTCATCTTAGATCTTCCATCTAGGATCACTTTCCTTCTGCCTGAAATTCTTTCCCTTTTTGTTTGAGTTAGAACGTATTTGTTTATCTCTCGTTCTTGAAAAATATTTTCACTGATGAAGAGTTCAAAGTTTACCATTAATTCCTTCTGCATATTATCAATGTCATTACCCTGTCTTCTAGCTTCCTTAGTAACAACTGGAACTTTGAAAGTAATCTTGAAATGTTATCTGTTTTTTTCTCTGACTGCATTTATGATTTTTCTTTTTGTCTTTAGTTTACTATTGTTTCGCTGTGAAGTATCTAGGTAAATTCCCATTGTAAAATGGGAATTATTACTTGTATATCACGTGAACAGTGTGATGTTCAAAGTAAAAACGGTGCTACAAATTTATATTATCTTTTGAGAAATTATTCTATGAATTTCAGTTTCACAATTAGACAAACTATACTACGTAAGTTTTCTTTTCCCAAATAAAGATTTTTCTCCCTAAGTGACCATACTGCAAAGCTGTGGAAAAAAATTCTGTGAACTAAAAGCCACTTCTGCCCCAAGTGTTACTGAATTTCTCAAACTTCTCCTTTCATTTTAATTAATTATTTCCAAAGAAAGGAACCCTACTTGAAGTATCTAGGTGTAGATTTCTATTCATCCATTTTTCTTGGTTTCTTTGATTTCTTGACTCTGGATTGGTGACTTTCATCACTTCTGGGAAATTCTGGACTCCTTTCCATTCCTTCTGGGACTCTGGTAATACACATATTATTCTACCATCCATGTTTGTCAAACGTCTTTTTCGTAATATCTCTCTCCTTATATCTCTAGGCTGTACTCTGGATAATTTCAAAAATATTCTCCTGTTCACTAATTCTTTCTTCAGTTTTGTCTCATTTTCTGTTAAAGTCATCCATTTAGTTTTATATTATTTTTATTTCTAAAGTTCTGTTTGGTTATTTTCTAAATCTGTATTCTCTTAACTCATATTTTCAGCCTCTGTTTAATTTGTTTAAAATATTTAATATACATACTTTAAATTCTGTTTCTAAAAATTTCAATATCTGTAGCATTTGTGGGCCTGCTTCTACTATCTGATCTTTTTCCTCCGTGTTCTTACTTACAGTCTCTTGTTTTCTTCTATGTATGTGATTTGTTTTTATGTTATGTGATTCTTGGAATTTTATATATAGAAATTGAGTGAGAGCTGAAATGAAAATGAGTTCTCTGGAGAAGATATTCATTTACTGATGGTAGATGCCTGGGATCACTAGCAATTCAGAACCATTTAATACTAAATTCTCAGCTCGAAATTCTTCAGACCATTCATGTGAGATCTGGTTTGTAGCTATGAATCCTCTGGGAAGCTTTTTTCCCTTAAGTCTGCTCCATTGTTTGAGACAATTTTCCTTGAATACCTTTGGGTATCAGCTTTATGAAGAGTATCCTATTGGATTTCCCACATGAGGAAGGGTCTCAAGTCCGATAAGATCATTATAACAGATGCTCAACTTCATCCAGCTTACGAAAATCCCTAAAGATGAAAGGTGGCTCTTGTGGCTACTTTTATTTGTCCCCCATCCCCCACCCCTAAACATTCCCCCACTTGATTGCCTGCTCTTTAATGCATTGTAAACTTTTTAAAATACTTAATTCCGAATTTTTCACTGATTTTCATGAAAGTTTTTATCAGACTATAATAAATGATTACTTAGTTCTGACTATGATATCATGTAAAATGGACTAATTGCAACTTTTTATCCACCTAATAACATCTACCTGCCTCAAGCCATGTCCAGAAAGTCCCTGACTTATACATTAACGGTATAGAGAAAACCAAGTTCAGGGCTTTTAGTGAGCCAACTGCCCTGCTTTCCAGTGTACTACGACAACTGGAAAGGTAACCCCTGTTTTCCCAACCCCCAGCCACTTATTCATTGAACCAGTGCAGTAATATGCCTTAGACAGAGTGAAGAGTTACTGATACCCAGGACTACTAAAGTTCACAGCTCCTTTCCCTTCTGAATGTGAAATAATAAACATTATTATAAACTCTAGAATGGTATTTTAAAAATAATACTATTAATAATGCTCAGGTTCAATATAACTTAACTAGACTCATGAGCCTCACCAATATATATCAAGATTTTGAGTTCCAAACAATTAACTTAGAAATGAACTTTTTGAGGTAACCATCTCATTAGCTGTAGTCAACATGTATCCAAGTCAGGCATTTCTTTCCTAGATTCTAACTCTGTACAATCTCTTATTACTAAGGTGAAATTTATTAATAGTATAACCACCTCTATATATTATAAAAGAAAAGTTATAAAGCATTTAACAAGTCAAATTTATTGAAGGCCTTAGGAACTATCTTTAAATTATTTCATCAGGACCTCCCTCTTAATATCGACTGAGATAGTGTTCCTAACGACAACATTCTCATGGTATGTTGTCCTTTTTATACTTAGCAGCAATATCATGAATTTGAATCTGAAGGTAAAATCTCCCTCAACAAGACATATGAAATTCTTTTAAAATAAAGAGAAGATGGAGGTGAGGATTTGGGACCAATATCTTCCCTGAAAGTATGCCTCTCTAAGTTGATTCACTCTAGAATGCTAGAGTTAGCATTCTATGTTGATTTAAAAGCCAATTTAATAAAAATGTTTTCTTCCAATCTGTATACGAAAGAACCCAGATAAATGTTGACATCTTTACTACCAAATCTGAACATATCCAAATATTTCTAAAATTCAAGGAGTAAATGATATTTGTTTCTCTTGCTGTTAAACTTTTAGTAAGAAAAGACAGTAAAATTCTCAAAAATAATACAGCACAGCAAAACGGGTGTATTCTTCTTCTACTCGTTTCAGGTGATTTGCCAAAAATTATAAATAAATTTTCTTACCTCTGACAAGTGTCTGTTTGTTCTCCCTTATCTTTGTTCCTCAATCTGTCAGACATTGTAGAACTTAAAACAGTCCTTGGAGTTCAGAACAAAGAATAATTGAGGCCGAGTGTCACCAACAGATGGGAATCAATGGAGTTAAATTTTCTTCAGAGATTCTTTGAGGATTCTCACTTGGACTTCAAGAAAGAGTGCTGTGTTTGTGTAACCCTGTGCCATTGCATGGGAAAGAATTTCCTAACCCCACCCACAAGATACTCCACATAAATACAATCTTCCTTTTACAGTAGCTCTGCTCACACCCATGTAATACTCTCAGGAGAATGAGTAATCGCATCCACTGGGCAATGTCATTAGAATTTACTGAAAGGAAACATAAATGATCATCTAACATGATGCTAACAGTTCAGCAAAATCAGCAACCCTTATAAGCAACCCTAATCCTAATGTAAATAGAGAGATTATCAAA
This sequence comes from Ateles fusciceps, assembly GCA_036589455.1. NCBI lineage: Eukaryota > Metazoa > Chordata > Mammalia > Primates > Atelidae > Ateles > Ateles fusciceps. The sequence continues at coordinate 738,226 of JAZHEH010001687.1, forward strand.
ACAAATTGCCATGTGCCAAGTTCCGCTTTCATAAAATATGGAGAAAATAACTAGGCAAATACCACATGCATTCTAGGCAAATATTACATGCATATATGATGGTTTCTAGAAGGGGAAAAAATGCAACATTCCAGCAAATAGAACTCAGTCAAATACCAGGTCAAACGGTATAATTCCACAGCAGAAGTTCCTATGAATGATAAACAGAGATTTGAAACTCCAGAATAGATGACAACTTCTCCCGATATCTTACTATTGCAGATTACAACAAGATAAAAATAAACAAGGACTGAGTTCTTCTGGGCTTCAAAAGTATGGACATCTTTCTTTCTGCTGTTGTTTCTGATGTCACAGACCCAAGTCTTAGGCAAGTAAGACTTTCCAACAAAAAAATCGTCTGATAAGACCATTTTTGCTTGTAATCGCTGGGAAGGAAGGAACAGCAGAATGGTAGCTCTGTGAAGCTGATCAAGGTCTTAGCTTGCTGAGAACTTATGTGTTTCCTTTGTAAAAAGGATGCTGTCTCACCTGACTTTCTTCATTCACTGTGAACAATTCCAGTAGTTTCTTCCCTTCTTCTTGAGACTGCCAATCAGGACAGCTGTGCTTGGCTGTAATGGGAAGGAGGATTTTGGACCCATGATATAGCCTGACCATCCACATGTGACTTAATAAAATTCCTGCATCAGTGTGGAGTGTCTTCTTTCTGCCTGCTACACAGTTGTCTCCTGGGCCTTCCCTTCCCTTCCCTCTTGGACTGAGCTGTGGGTCGGGATTATATAACATTAGTATGTGTACTATGCATAGTAATTACGCTGTGTTCTCCCTATGGTTACTTAATAAAACCACCAAATAGGTGCTGCTAATTGTGATTCTGTGATGATGTAGGCACAGCCATTGATTACAACCCATTTATATGCCTATATGATTTTTAACACAAACATGTACTTCCTCTTTAAATAAGCAGGTAGTAATTATTACATAATGTATACAGGAATTCATGTGGAGAGGCCTAATATTAGAATTAGTAGGAAGGTTTTAAATCAAGTGGCCTACTATTGAGTTAGAAACAACTCACTCCAGCAAACCAGCTGGCTCAACTACTCCGTTTGTGAAAGCATAAAAAAAAAATTTAACATTTGAGTCACTATATCATTTCATGCACAAAGACTTCCTGGATGGACATACCAGAAAGACAAGACTTACCACATTTGCATTTATTCATTTTTATAGTTGTTGTGATTTTGCCAAGTGCTTTATGACTGTTTTTACTAGCTAGGCCTCTCAATAGTTCTGTGAGGTATAGATTAGTAGGTAAAACAGGTACTATAAATGATGAAGCAGGAAGCTAACTCTCCAGGGACACTTTACTCCAAGAAAGCCTGTGTGGAAGAATGCACTTTCCCATGTCTGCCAGAGGCACCAGGAAATACAAGTCAGCCTACATAATACTACTGAGTCATTTACAAAAGCCGTTTTCTTCATAAAGCACACATGCATCTCTCCCTACTCACTCACTCTTGCTTTCTCTCAAAACAAAAGTGAGCAAAACTCAAGTGAGTCTGTATTTCAATTTAGAAGCATTTATTATCATATGGCATCTCCCTTGTTAATATCCTTTTTTTTTTTTTTAACTAATCCTAAGTCAAGGTGATAACTTGTTGATATCTTTAAATATGAATTATAAGCCACAGTAAACACCTGTGTAGTCATACATTTCTTTAAGAGTTATTTGTACAAGCTGAAGGATTTTTTAAAAAGGCATTTATGGACTGGGCACAGTGGCTCATGTCTGTAATCCCAGCACTTTCGGAGGCTGAGATGGGCAGATCACTTGAGGTCAGGAGTTCAAGACCAGCCTGGCCCAAATGGTGAAATCCTGTCTCTACCAAAAATACAAAACTTAGCCTGGCACAGTGGCATGGGCCTGTAGTCCCAGCTACTCTGGAGGCTGTGGCAGGAAAATCGTTTGAACCTGGGAAGCAGAGGCTGCAGAGAGATGAGATTGTGCCACAACACTCCAGCCTGGGCAAACAAGCAAGACTCTGTCTCAACCACAACAACGAAAAGACATTTATGTAGGAAACTGAAAGAGATATTTGTTTTTTTAATTATTATTTGTTATTACTCTCTCATTTTACAGATAACGAAAGCTAAAGTTGAAAGAAATTTTCTTAATGAAATTAGTCTATAGACAAACTCCATCTTTTAGACTAAAGCTCTGTCTAAAAACTGGATTTCATGGTTATTAAAGCTGAAAATAAAAAACTAAAACAAAAGTATCATTCTCTATGGACATTTACACAAATTGAAAATAAATCTGTTATGATTCTGTTAATCATGGTTCTATGAATCTATTCTTTTTCATTTTATATTCATTTTATTGTTTATTTGTGGTATGATACTTCATTTAACATGTAGTTTTTAACCCTTATGTAAAAAATATATGTGATAGGGTTTGTTTTTTAATGGAGCATGGGGGCCTACAGGGGAAAAAAAATGCCAGTGAAGGTACACTGTGTACATAATCACGATGTATATTACTGAAATGGATGCTAGAATCAGCTGCCACGTGGATATGATTTGGCATTATTTTACGATGCATTCAATCACTTGCCCTGAATCAGTGTTTAAATCTTATCTTTTTTGGTTTGTCCATTGTGTTTTCTACTTCTTCTACAAGTTGCCTCTGCTGGTTCTAGGCTATGCTGTGTAAGTTGCCGTTGACCCATCCAGATCTTGCCCTCTTCCTTTGAATGAACAAAGCCTTCAAAGAAAGCTTCCTTTTTTTTCAGCTGTCTTGCATTTTTTCTGCATGCCTTCACCACTCCCAGATGACTATATGTGTCTTGGCTCCAAAGCCAAGGAGTAGTTGATACACATTCTCTACATGGTTATAAAAACTAATACCACTCTTTGGTAAGGTTTAGCTTCTTTCCCTAAGCCAGTATTATTTTTATCACTAAAGACTATACAGTTTCTGCCCTCACGAAGATTATAGTCTAGTTAATAAAGACCAAATGTAAGAGTGTAAATACATAAGTAATAAAAATTTCTGATAGTAATGAGTGCTAAGACAAAAAGAAAAATAATAATGAGATAGAGTAATGGGCAGAAGACTATTTCAGCTAGGATAGACAAGGCAGGTCTCTCTAAGATGAAGATATTTGATCTGGAATGACGAGAAGACAGCAGTTGTGTAAGAATTCAGGGAATAAGGCTTACTGGAAAAGGGAACAGGTTAATCCAAGTCCCTGAGGCTGAAACAAGCTTGGTACATTTAAGGAAAGCTAGGGTGACTGGTAAGGGTAGCAGGAGATAAGGTCGGAGAGGTAGGCAGAGGCTAGCTTGTGAAGAGTTTTTGCAAGTCATGGTGAAGACTCTATTTTATTCTACTTGTTATACAGGAAGCTACTAGAAAGAAATAAGCATGGGGCAAAGCAGGAGACTTATGAGGCTGCTGCTGTAATTCAGAAGAAATAATAATGTTCTGTATTACAGTTGCAGTGCAAATGATAAGAAGTAGTCAGATCTCAAATCCTTGTAGCAATATACCCACAGGAATTACCGACAGGTTGGATGTGGATAGAAGAAGCTGACTGTTAGCATTTGGGCCATTTGATAAGAAATAGAGGTATGAATATTGTGCAGGTATGGAGTGAGAAAGGAATCAAAAGTTCTATTTTAAGCATTAAAAGGCTGAGATGCCTATCAGACACCAAAGGAAAGATGTGTCCCAGACAGTTGTCACTCAAGGAAATCACTCTGCATCCTTCATCCTATGAACCTCAGCTATTAGCATTATAATTTCCAGGCACTGCAGGAAGACAACGGAAGTTTTCGAGGGATGCTTTTGGCTCACTGGTACGCTGGGAGTCCATTGATTGGTAAGGCTTTCCAGACTTAAGTTATAAAAAAGACAGGTGACATTTTCAGACTTTATTATCTTTCCTGGGCTTTCTTTAATGATTCATTGCCCCCAGGAGAACCTGAAAAAGTGAACGATAGAGCCCCATTATTTTGGTAATATGTACCAAAAAGCTTAAAACACATAGCAAGAAAAGCATACCAAAAGAGGAAAGCAGTGCCCTTGCACTCACCAGGGAGGCATTAAGATGCCCTCTGATTGCCTCACATTCTGTGACACTAATTCAGGGGCACTCAGGGGTTATGGGAGCCAGTGACTGCTTGGCAGCTTAATAAAGTTTGAATAGGATCTACAGAATTACTAAAATGACTTGTCAGAGCACCCCAACATATCCTAAAATCAGGCCTTTAGTCCAGAGAACCTAAGGGTTGAAGTCCCCCCAACCAGACACACACACTGTAATGGGCACCTCTGGTTATAAACAGTTCCTACAAGAAGCACAGGGTAGATTAGCCATCATTGACTCACTGTGCCCTGGGCTGTCCAGTCAGTTTCAGGCATGTGCTAATTAGTATGACAGGACAGAAGCTTCTTGAGCTGAGACCTTCCATTTAGATCCTCCATTTAGTTTGCTTGGCAAACACAGAATCAAGTTCAAGTGGTAAGTTTAAAAACAAAATTCAATGCTACCAAATACTAAAGCCAGCATAGATGAAACTCAAATCATCATGACAGAAGCCAGTTTTGTTGTATCCGTAAATTGCATGTCACAGGTAATTAGCATAGTACCCAACAGGTGTTTTTCCTGCTCTTCTCCCTCCTCCAACCCTCTTCCCTCAAGTAGTCCCCAATGTCTATTTTTCCCCCTCTTAGTGTCCACGTGTTCTTGTTGTTTTGCTCCCACTTATAAGTAAGAGCATGAAGTATTTGGTTTTCTGTTCCTGTGTTAGTTTGCTTAGGATAAGGGCCTCCAGGTCCACCCATGTTGCTGCAAAGGACATGACCTCATTCTTTTTTATGACTGTGCAGTATTCCATGGTGTATTTGTAACACATTTTCTTTATACAATCTACTGTTGATGGTTATTTAGGTTGATTCCATGTCTTTCCTGTTGTGAGTAGTGCTGCAATGAACATATGCATGCATGTATATTTAATAATAGAACAATTTATATGCTTTTGGGTATATACCTAGTAGTGGAATTGCTGGGTAGAATGGTAATTGTTTTAAGTTTTTTGAGGATTTGCCACACTGTTGTCCACAATGGCTGAACTAATATACACTCCCACCAGCAGTTCATAAGCATTCCCTTTTCTCTGTAATCATGCCAGCATCTGTAATTTTTCTCTTACTTTTTAATAATAGCCATTTTGACTGGTGTGAGATGGTATCTTGTTGTGGTTTTGATTTGCACTTCTCTAATAATTAGTGATGTTGAGCATTTTTTCATGTTCTTCTTTGCCACATACATGTCTTCTTTTGAAACGTATCTGTTAGCCAGGCACAGTGGCTTATACCTATAATCCCAGAATTTTGGAGGGCTGAGGCAGGTGGATCATTTGATCTCAGAAGTTTGAGATGAGCCTGGGCAACATGGCAAAACTCCATCTCCGCCAAAAATACAAAAATTAGCACAGTGTGGTGACATGCGCCTGTGATCTCAGCTTCTCTGGAGGCTGAGATGGGAGGATGGCTTGAAGCCAGGAGGGGGAGGATGCAGTGAGCCAAGATTGTACAAGTGCACTCCAGCCTGGGAGACAGAGAAAGACCCTGTGTCCAAAGGGGGAGAGAGAGAGAGACAGAGAGAGAGAGACCGAGAGAGAAAAGTGTCTGTTCATGTTCTTTGTTCACTTTTGATGGGGTTATTTTTTTGCTTCTAAATTTAAGTTCCTTATAAATTCTGGATAGTAGATATTTCCTCATAGATTCTGAATAGTAAATATTTTCTCCCATTCTGTAGGTTGTCTTATTTACTCTTGATAATTTCTTTCGCTGTGCAGAAGCTCTTTAGTTTAATTAGCTCTTTAGTTTAATTAGATCCTATTTGTCAATTTTTTGCTTTTGTTGAAATTACTTTTGGCATCCTCGTCATGAAATCTTTGCCTATACCTATGTCCAGAGTGGTATTTCCTAGGTTATCTTCCAGGGTTTTTATAGTTTTACATTTTACATTTGAGTATTTAATCCATCTGAAGTTGATTTTTGTATATGGAGTAAGGAAGGGGTCAAGTTTCAATCTTTTGCCTATGGCTAGCCAGTTATCCCAGCACCAATTATTGAATATGGAGTTCTTTTCCTTGCTTGTTTTTGTCAGCTTTATTAAAGATCACATTTGTAGGTATGCAGCCTTATTTCTGGGTTCTCCATTCTGTTCCATTGGCCCATGTGTCTATATTTGTAGCAGTACCGTGTTGTTTTGATTACTATAGCCCTGTAATATAATTTGAAGTCAGGTAGCATGATGCCTTCAGCTTTGTTATTTTTGTTTAGGATTGCCTTGGCTATTTGAGCTCTTTTTCATTCCATATGAATTTTTTAAAGTTTTTTCTTTCTAATTCTGTGAAGAATGTCATTGGTAGTTTGATGGGAATAGTATTGAATCTGTAAATTGCTCTGGACAGTGTGGGCATTTTAATGATATTGATTTTTCCTATCCACGAGCATAAAATGTTTTTCCATTTGTTTGTGCCATCACTGATTTTTTTGAGCAGTGTTTTGTAATTCTCATTGTAGAAATATGTCACCTCCATGTTAACGGTATTTCTAGATTTTTTATTTTTTATTTTTTTGTGGCAGCTGCGAATGGACTTGCATTCCTGATTTGACTCTCAGCTTGGTTGTTGTTAGTGTATAAAAATGGTACTAATTTTTGTACATTGATTTTGAACTCTGAAACATTGTTGAAGTTGTTTATTGCTCAAAGAAATTTTGGGCAGAGGCTACTGGGATTCTAGGTATAGAATCATGTAGTCTACAAACAGGGATAATTTTGAATTCCTCTCTTCTTATTTGGATGTTTTTATTTCTTTCTCTTGTCCGATTGCTCTGGCCAGGACTTGCAATACCATGTTGAACAGGAGTGGTGACAGTGGGCATCCTTGTATTATGCCAGTTTTAGGATGAATGCCTCCAGCTATTGCCAAGTCAGTATGATGTTGGCTATGGGTTTGTCATAGACGGTTCCTATTATTTTGAAGTATAGTTTTTCAATGCCTAGCTTATTGAGAATTTTTATCGTTAATGGATGTTGTATTTTATAAAAAGCCTTTTCTACATCTATTGAGATACCCATGTGGTTTTTGTCTTTAGCTCTGCCTATGTGATGAGTCACATTTACTGTTTTGTGTATACTGAACCAGCCTTTCAATGGAGGTTGCAGTAAGCCAAGATTGCACTGCAACCTCCATTGAAAGGTTGGTTCAATATACACAAAACAATAAATGTGATTCATCCCAGGGGTAAAACCTACTTGATTGATCACAGTGGGTTCACTTTTGATGTGCTGCCAGATTCCATTTGTTCATATTTTGTTGAGGATTTTTGCATCAATGTTTATCAAGGATATTGGCGTGACATTTTCTTTTCTGTTGTTGCTTTTCTGCCTGGTTTTGGTATCAGGATGATGCTGGCCTTGTGGCATGGGTTGGAAGGAAGTCTCTCCTCCTCAATTTTTTTGGAACAGTTTCAGCAGGAATGATACCAGCTCTTCTTTATATATCTGGTAGAACTCACCTGTGAATTCATCTGGTCTTGAACTTTTATTGGTTGGTACGTGTTTTATTACTGATTCTATTTTGGAACATTTTATTGGTCTATTTGGGAATGCAATTTCTTCCTGGTTCAGTCTTCAGAGGTTGTATGTGTCCAGGAATTTATTTATTTCTTCTAGATTTTCTAGTTTGTGTGCACAGAGGTTTTCATACAAGTCTCTGACGGGTATTTGTATTTCTGTGGGGTTGGTAGTAATGTCCTCTTTGTCATTTCTATTTGAGTCTTCTCTGTTTCTTTTTTATTAGTCTAGTTAGTGGTCTATCTTACTAATTTTTTCAAAAAAGCAACTCCTGGATTTATTGATCTTTTGTATGATTTTTTATGTCTTAATTTCCTTCAGTTCAGTTTTGCTTTTGGTTATTTCTTGTCTTCTGCTAGCTTTGGGTTTGGTTTGCTCTTGCTTCTCTAGTTGTTCTAGTTTTGATGTTTAGTTGTTAATTTGAGATCTTTATAACTTTTGGACGTGTGAATTTAGTGCTATAAACTTTCCTCCAAACATTGCCTTAGCTGTGTCCAGAGATTCTGGTATATTGTAACTTTGTTCTCATTAGTTTCCAAGAATTTCTTGATTTCTGCCTTAATTTCATTATTTATCTAAAAGTCACTCCAGTGCAGGTTGTTTAGTTTCTATGTAATTATATGGTTTAGAGTGATTTTCTCAGTATTGATTTCTGTTTTTTGCCATGGTCCAAGAGTGTGGTTGGTATGATTTTGAGTTTTTCTAATTTGATGAGTACTGTTTTATGTCTGACTGTGTGGTTGATTTTAGAGTACATGCCATTTGGCAATGAGAAGAAATTATATTCTGTTGGTTTGGGGTGGAGAGATCTGTAAATGTCTTTTAGGTCCATTTGGTCAAGTGTTGAGTTCAGGTCCTGTATATTTTGGTTAATTTTCTGACTAAATGATCTGTCTAATACTGTCAGTGGGATGTTGAAATCTCCCACTATTATTGCTTAGGAATCTAAGTTTCTTCACAGTCTCTAAGAGCCTGCTTTATAAATCCAGGTTCTTTTGTGTTGGGTGCATATATTTAGGATAGTTAGGTGTTTCTTGCTGAATTGAACCCTTTACCATTATGTAATGTCCTTCTTTGTCTTTTGCGATCTTTCACGATTTAAAGTCTGAAATTTGGATTGCAACCCCTGCTTTTTTCTGTTTTCCGTTTGCTTGATAGATTTCTCTCCATCCCTTTATTTTGAGCCTAACATGTGAGATGAGTCTCTTGAAGAAAGACAGCATATCATTGGTTCCTGGTTCTTTATCAAGCTTGCCACTCTATGCTTTTTTTTTTTTCCTGTGAAATAGCCCTCAGGAGAGCCTAAGAACATGTGCCCAGCACTCTATGTCTTTTAATTGGGACATTTAGCCCATTCACATTCAAGATTACTGTTGATATGTGTGAGTTCAATTCTGACATCATGTTGTTAGCTAGTAATTATGCAGCTTTGTTTGTATGGTTGCCTTAGAGTGTCAGTGCTCTGTATACCTGTGTTTTTGTAGTTGCTAGTAACAGTCTTTCCTTTCCATATTTAGTGCTCTTTTCGAGACCTCTTCTTTAAGACATGTCTCATGGTAATGAATTCCCTCAGCATTTGCTGGTCTGAGAAGGATCTTATTTCTCCTCCACTTATGAAGTTTAGTTTGGCTGGATATGAAATTCTTGGTTGGAATTTTTTTCCTTAGCAAGGCTGACTATAGGTCCCCAATCGCTTCTGGGTTGTAGGGTCTCTGCTGAAAGATCCACTGTCAGCCTAATGGTGTTCCCTTTGTAGGTGACTTGTCCCTTCTCTTTAGCTTCATTTAACATGTTTTTCTTTCATTTGGACCTTGGAGGATTTGATGATCATGTGTCTTGGGGAAGATCTTCTTGTTAATATTTTGCATGTGTTCTCTGTATTTCCTGAATTTGACTGTTGACCTCTGTAGCAAGGTTGGGGAAGTATTCAAGGATGATTCCCTGAAATATGTTTCCAATTTGCTGCCTTTCTCCCCATCTTTTTCAGGGATGCCAATAAGTTATATATTTGGTCTCTTTCCATAATTCCATATTTCTTGGAGATATTTTTTCCTTTTTATTCACTTTCTTAAAATTTCTGTCCGAGTTATTTCAGAGAGTCAGTCTTCAAGCTCTGAGATCCTTTCCTTTGCTTGATATATTCTGTTGTTAATATTAGTGATTAAACTGTGAAATTTGTATAGTGTATTTTTCAGCTCTATCAGATCAGTTTCATTTTTTTATGATGGTTATATTGTCTATCAGCTCCTGCATGCTCTTATTGTGATTCTTAGATTCCTTGGATTGGGTTTCATCATTCTCCTGAATCTCGATGATCTTTGTTTCTATCCATATTCTGAATTCCGTTTCTGTCATTTCAGTCATTTCAACCCATTAAGAACACCTACTGGGGAACTAGAGCAATCATTTGGAGGAAAGAAGACACTCTGGCTTTCTGAGTTGCCAGAATTCTTGCACCGGTTCTTTCTCATCTGTGTGGGCTGATGTTTCTTTAACTATGGTGTTGAGTACAGTCAGTAGACCTTCTTTTCTGGATGTTTTCAGAGAGCCTAGGCTTTGTGCTGGATCTTTATTTGTAGCTGAATTATTGTCCTTGGTTTAACAGGGGAGTTATATTAGCAAAGTATTTTTTTTCAGTTTTATTTTTATTGTACTTTAGGTTCTGGAGTCATGCGCAGATGATGCAGGATTTTTACATAGGTACCTACATGGCAATGTGGTTTGCTGCCTCCATCCTCCTGAGCAAAGTATTTTTGGTGTTGATGTTTCAGGCTGTAATCCAGTAGGTGACACTTAAGCATAATGGCCAGTAGACAGGCTCCTGGTCAGTCACATGGCTCCTCTGTATTTCCTCATGATTGCAGCCATGCTCCCTCTCAATACTCTGAAATTGTTCCCTCCCACTTGAGTGCTGGCTGCAGATCTCGGCTTAGCACTCCAAGGTTGCATACTGCAGTTCTGGGATGATATCAGGTTTCATGTTCCCTCCCAGCTTGCAAGCAGCAGGGGAAGGAAACTTAGAAGTGGTTGTGGCAGAGGGTCTTTCACTTGTCTCTTAGGGCTCCACCCTAGAGAGCTGCAGAGATGCATCAATCACTGCAACTGGTCTGAGATGGGGCAGCTGTGCTATGAGCCCAAATCAGGGGAGCCCTGCCTGGTGATGAGCAGGGGGGTGGGTAGGACTCAGGGAGACAGACTGGCCTCTTCTCCTTAGAGCAACTGCGGCTTGCTGGAGGTGTGGTTAAAGCACTCAGGGTCTTTGTTCCTTCCCCAGTCTGAGGCAGCAAGGGCAGGACCACTACACTGGTACTGGCAGAGGGGCTTCTGGGAGTTGCATTTCAGAGAAATGCAGAGCTGCTGCTACTCAGAATGCTCAGCCAGGTGGTGCGGCAGCTGAGCTGCTGACCAGAGCTGGGGACTCCAGTTGTTGAGGCGTGGCATGTTGAGGGCTCACAGGGAAGAGAGACTGGATTCCTCTCCGTATGGTCACTGTGGCATGCTGCAGATGCAGGTAAAGCCCTCAGGCTTTGTTTATTCCCCAGACCAAGGGCAGCAGGAGCACAACCACTGCTATGGCTGTGGGGGAGGGGGCTTTGGTTGCCCCTCCGAGCCTGTCCCCCAGGGAAACTCAGAGCCACTTCCAGTGAGTGTGCTTAGCTGTGTGCGAGGTGATTCATCTGCAGTCTTAAGCTGGGGGCCCTGCCTGGTGAAGAGTTGGGGGCGGGGACTCACAGGAAAGAGAGACTGGACTCCTCATGTGGTGGCTGGAGGTGCCAGCATATCAACTAGGCCCTTTGTTCCTACCCCAGCCTGAGGGTAGTTAGGGAAGTACCACTGCAGCTGCAATGGCAGATGGATTGTGGACTGACGCCCGGGATTTCCTCTTCAGAGAAATGCAAAGCCAACTCCAACTGAAGTGTTCAGGTAGGGGCAGGGTAGTTGTACTGGAGTCCCAGTCCCATCCAGTGAGAAGTGGGGATGGGGACCTCTATGAACAGTTTAGCCACTTTTCCATCGGGTGGCTGTGCTGTGCTGGGGGTCCGTGCCAGTCCCTAATCACTGTGTACTCTCCAGAGTCTGAAGCAAGAGTGGTGAGGGCTGCGGGACAGCAAAAATGGTGGCCTGCCTCTCCCTCCGGGAACTCTGTCCCAGGGGAGAGCAGAGTTGATACTAGCCTGAGAGCCCTGCCATGGGGTAAAAAGAAATTTTAAAAATCTTGAAACAAAGGAAAAGGAGCACAACATATTAAAACTTACAGGATGCAGCAAAAGCAGTTCTAAGATAGAAGTTTATAGCAATAAACACCCATGTGATGAAAGAGATTTGAAATAAACAGCCTAGCATTACATCACGAGAAAAGAAAAAGAACAAGTGATTCCCAAAGTTAGTAGAAGAAAGGAAATAATGAAGATCAGAGCATAAATCAAAGGAATAGAGACTAAAAACAATAGAAAATATACATAAAACTGAGTCCCTTTTTTGAAAGATAAAATTGACAAATGTTTAGCTAGAATAATTTTACCAAAAAAAGAGAGAAGAGACTCAAGTAAATAAAATTATGAATGAAAGAGGAGATATACAACTAATAGCACAGAAATGTAAAGGATCATAATGACGGCAGGGGTGGGCTGTCCAGAGTGCTGGCATTATGTTGGCTGCAGCAGGGAGGCACAGAAGGTGTGGACAGGAGCAGAGTGGTGGCAGTGTGACCCCTATCCTCCAGGTCCCCAAGACAGCCAGCCACGCCACCCCCCACCCCTGCAGGGCTAGGCAGAACCTGCTCCCAGTCCTGAAGCCTCTGCAACAGCCTCAGCTTCACTCCCTGTGACATCTTAGGAGCCTGTGCACATCTGGCTGAGGGTGCAGTAGACTCTTGGGGCTGGCTCTGAGAGCGTGGGTTCATTTGTGTGGGGTTAGACAGGGCCACGATGCCACCTTCACCTTACCTGCCGCCACTCTGGGGAAAAGGTGGAGAGGAGGTGAGCAGTCCCTGGAGCCCGCCTCTGGGAGCCCCATGGAGCTCGTCACCCTGGGAGTCACTGCGATGGGGCCGGACCAACTGGCCCACCAGCAAGTGAGCTGCTGCAATGGGACCAGGCTGAGTTGCCCACTGGTGGGGGAGCAGCATGGTCATGCATGGAGGGGCAGGCATTCAGGGGCCCTGAGGTAGAGCTGGGCCACTCCACGGACCTACAGAGCTGCAAGCAAGCAGAAGCAGCTGCCTAAGTTGCAGCTGCAAATCCAGACATCTCTGCACTCTTGCGGGCTCAGGAAGACTTCCCCCTTTCCCCTGCAGGCTTGGTGGTGTCTGCTCCCACTGCCTAGCTTCTCCCCATTCCCAGTGCCTGCTCTGATTTCAGAGCAAGGTTGGGGCTGAGCCGGGTGCTGTTATAGCCCGGCTGGGTGTGTGCATAATTGGAACAGTGCTGACACGCCAACCCTCTACTGCCTCGACCCCCTCCAGAGTTTGGGCACGGGAGCACGGGAGTGAGGCCAGGGGTTCCTGATAGCAGCTCAACACTGGCCTGCAGGCACCCCTTGGCATGAATAGCCTGGGTGCCATGAATGGCAGCAGGAGGCAGACAGGCTCCTGGGCAGAAAGGAGTGAGTCTCCAGTGAAGCCCCACCCAGAACTGGTCTGAAGCCTGGAGGCTAGGCTGGCAGTCCCATGGACCAGAGTGGGAACTTGTGTTGTTTTTTCTGGGTCCACCTATGGCCACCCATGGACCAATCAGTACACACTTCCTCCCCTCTGAGGCCCATAAAAGCCCTGTGGATTCAGCCAGCCTTGAAGGGACGACAGGACAACCAGCTGCAGAGAGGAGCTATCCACCCCAGGGTTCTCCTTTCTGCTGAGAGATGAAGGGATGATGGGATGACCTGCCTGCAGAGGAGATACCCTCTCTGCTGAGAGCTGAACACTCATTGGGACACCCGGCTATGGAGAGGAGCTGCCCACTGCAGGTCTCCTCTGAGCTGTTCTATTGCTCAATAAAGCTCCTCTTCATCTTGCTGACTCTCTACTTGTCTGTGTACCTCATTCTTCCTGGACACAGGACAAGAACTTTGGACCTGCCGAATGGCAAAGCTAAAAGAGTTGTAACACAAACAGGGCTGAAACATGCCCCTCGCTCGCCTTGTTGCAGATGACAAGAAGGAGAGAAGAGCTGCAGCCCTTTTAGGAGTCCAGATCTAGGAGCTCCCTGAGCCAGGGCTGTGACACCCTCTTTAAAGCTCTGTGGTTCTTGGTGTCTCCAAGCTTCCAGGCATCATTGCATTCTTCAGTGTCAGCTATGGAAGGTGCTTGTGGTACGCCTGATCCTGCCGCAGCCTCACAGGAAGCCAGTGCCCATACTGCTACCTGGAGCTGCCCACACTGCCACAGCCAGAATGCCTGACTGTGTGCAGTGGCCGGACCCCACACTCACTTACACACCCCTTGCTGCTCCATGCCTGGCTCACCCTTGGCAGACATGGGATCCAGGCCAGTAGCACAAGCTGAGTCTAGCCTGCCAGGCCAAGTGGGCAGAACGAGCCCATTTGGGGGGCCAAGCAAAGCTTGGGCAAAGGCACCACTGCTCACAGAGGTTTCTGGTTGGTGAAGCAACACCCCAAGAATCCTATAACAGTAAGAGACCACTATGAATAATTACATGCCCCCAAATTGGATAAGCTAGATGAGATGGATAAATTCCTAAAATCTTACAACCTACCAAGACTGAATCGCAAAGATACATAAAGTCTAAACAGATCAACAAGGAAAGATAATAAATTTATAATAAAAAAATCTCCTATCAAAGAAAAGCCCAGTACCTAATGGCTTTACCTGTGAATTCTACCAAACAATTAAAAAATAATGTCAATAATTCTTAAACTCTTCCAAAAAATTAAGGAAAAGGGAATAATTATAAACTCATTTTTGGAACCAGAATTTATCCTGATACCAAAGCCAGACTTTGGACATTTTAAGAAAATAAAATAATAGTCCAATATTCGTGATGAACATTGATGCAAAAATTATCCTAAGAGGCACTCAACCAAATTCTAGCAAAACAATTTCAACAGTACATTAAAAGTATCATACAGCATGATCAAATGGGATTCATCCCCAGGATGCAAGTGTGATACATAAATCAGTAAATGTGATATAGGACATTAACACAATGAAGGACAAAAATCATATTATTATCTAAATAGATGGGGGGAAGCATTTGACTAAATTCAACATCCTTTTATGATTAAAAAAACTCTCAACACATTAGGTATAGAAGGATTGCACCTCAACATAATAAATACCATATGTGACAAGCCCATAGCCACCATCATATTCAATGATGGAAACCTGAAAGCTTTTTCTCTAAGATCAGGAACCAGACAAGCATGTCCACTCTTGTCACTCCTGTTTAATACAGTGCTGTAAGTCCTAGGCAGAGCCATTAGGCAGAAAAAGAAATAAAAGGTACCCAAATCAGAACAGAAGTAAAATTGACTGTATTTGCCAATGACAATAATCTTATATGTGGAAAACTATCTCATCTTAGTGGAGATGAGACTCCACTATCTCATCTTTCCCTGCTGCTATAACAAAATACGACAAACTGGGTAACTGATAGATGATAGAAATTTCTTTCTTTTAGTTCTGGAGGGTGGAGAGTCCATGATAATGGTATCAAAAGATGAGGTACCTGGTGAAGACTTTCCCTTTGCCTCTGAGATAACATTTTGCTGCTGTGTTCTCACATGGAAATAGATAGAAAATCAAAAAAGACTGGGATGCCCCCCCTTTAAACTCTTATAAAGTCACTAATTCCCTTTATGAGAGCTTTACTCTTATGACCTAATCATCTCCTAAAGGCCCATCTCTTATTATTATCACATTGGCAATTAAGTTTCAACATACGATTTCAACACGTTCAGATCATAGTATGTACCAAAAAACGGTTAGAACTAAGAAACAAATTTAGCGAAGTTTCATGATAAATAATTAGCATGCAAAAATCAGTGGCATTTCTATACACTAACAATAAACTATTGAAAAAGAAAGTAAGAAAACTATACCATATACAGTAGCAATACCATTTTTTAAACCTACAAATAAATTTATTCAAGGAAGTAAAACATCTGTACATTGAATACTATAAAATGCTAATAAAATAAATTGAAGAAATCACAAGCAAAGGGAAAGATGTTCCATATTTTTGAATTCAAAGAATAACATTGTTAAAATATACGCCATCCAGAGCAATTTACAGATTTGATGCAATTCCTATCAAAATTTCAGTGACAATTTTTACAGAAAGAGAAAAGAAAATCCTAAAATTCATATGGAATCACAATAGATTCCAAATAACCAAAGCAATCCTGAGCAGGAAGAACAAAGCTGGAGACATTATACCACCTGATTTCAAAATATACTACAAAGTTATAGCAATGGAAATAGTATAGTGCTTGCATAAAATTAGATGTATAGACCAATGAAACTGGATAGAGAGCCTATAAATTGATCTTGATCTTCAACAAAGATGTCAAGAACACTCAGTAGGGAAAGGACACCCTCTTCAATAATTGGTGTTGAAAAAACTGGATACTTACATGTATAAGAATGAAATTGGGCCTTATCTCACATTACATACAAAATTCAATTCAAAATGGATTGAAGATTTAAAATATTATACCTGAAACAGTAAAACTACAGGAAGAAGATAGAAAAAAAGGCATCTTGACATTAATGTAAGCAATGACTTTTTAGATAGAACCCAAAAGCATAGGCAACAAAAGCAAAAATAAATAAATGGGATTATCATCCTAAAAGCCATTGAACAGCAAATGAAAGACTCAATAGAACGAAGAGATGGCTCTGAAATGGGAGAAAATCTTTGCAAACGATACATGTAATCACACATCAGTATCCAAAATACATAAGGAACTCAAGCAACACAATAGTAAGAAAACAAGTAACCTGAATTTTAAAATGGGCAAAGTACCTCAATAGACGTTTATCTGAAGATGACATACAAATGGTTAACAAGTATGTGAGAAAGTACTCAACATCACTAGTAATCAGAGAAATACAAATCAAAACCACAATGAGATATCACCTTACACTTGTTAGAATGGCTATCATCAAAAAGACAAAAAATAACAAATGTTGGTGAGGATGCAGAGAAAAAGAAGCCTTGTACACTGTTGGTGAAAATATAAATTGGTACAGACTTTATGAAAAACGGTGTGGAGGTTCCTCAAAAAATTAGAAATACAGCTACAATATGATTCAGCAATTAATTGTACCACTAAATATACATCAAAAAGAAATGAAATTAGTATGTTCAAGAGATGTATGCAGTTCTGTATTCATTGCAGCATTAGTCACAGCAACTAAAATGTGGAAACGACCTGAATGTCCATCAACAGATGATTGGATAAAGAAAATGTGAAACACAGATACACACGAATATCATTCAGCCTTAAAAACAAGAAAATCTTGCCTTTTGCAACAATATAGATGAAACTGGAAGACATTATGCTAAGTGAAATAAGCCAGACACAGAAAGACAAATACTGCATGATCTCACTCATATGTACAAGCAAAGAATAAGGGATTCCCAGGCATTTGGGGAATGGGGAAAATGGGCTCATGTTAATTAAAGGGTACAAAGATTCAGTTATGTATGAGGAATAATTTCTGGAGATCTGGTGCACAGCATGGTAACTACAGTTAATGATATTGTGTTGCATACTTGAAATTTGCTAGGAGACTATATCTTAAATGTTTTTGTCACACACAAAGAGACACACAAAAATAAAACACAAAGGTATTTAGTGTGAGATGAAGAATATGTAAATTAGCTTGATTGTGGTGATCATTTCACAATATATGCATATATCAATATATCATGTTATACATCCTAAATATATACCATTGTTATTTATCAATTATACCTTAATAAAGCTGGGGGGGAACAGAAAGTATATGATAAAAATGTGATCATCATGACAGTACAGGAGTTACAGTTCATATTAATATTGTGTGTATTGTTACTTTTAGTGACAGCTGTCAAGCATGTTGCAGTGGGAGTTCAACTTCAAGACTGATGTGAAGAATCTCATCGAGTGTCTTACAATGCAAGCTTTTACTAAATGATTATAGTTTAACTGTTTTTAAATTTCCTTTTCTTTCTCTTTTCATAAGAAACATAGGGTCAGTCTCAATTTACTTCTGTGACCCAAAGCAATTTTTAGTAGTGTTCCCTTTTACTCCAAAAAGTGTTACAAGTTTGTATAATAAGTTACATAGTCTTCTCAGGTATTGTTGCCTATTACGTGAATAGAGAAAAGGGAAAACAGAAAAAGGGAACAACATTTTGAGAGCCAACTATGTACCAACAGATTTACTACATGTTTTGTTTATATTTTTCATTTCATACTCACAATCATCAAGTGAGTCCAGGTTTTCCTCTCTCTCATACAGACAGGATTCAGCAAGGTAACTTTCCCAAAGTTTCAGAGATGGGCTTCAAATTCAAATCTCAGTAGAAGTAGCCTAGTTAGACTAGGTAAACAAGTCAAATTGCAGTAAAAATGAAGAAATTAATTCCTTAAATGTTTAAAATCTAATGAGCACAATTCTTAATCATTTTTATACACACAACGTAGGCAGCTTAGCTGCTCTCCATGAGCTTCTTTAATCACTCAATTAAGTATCTTCAGCACACCTGTTGCAAGCAGAAAACTTAAAAGACTCAAGTCAGTCTCCGAAAAATAATGCCACCTGTGTA
This sequence comes from Ateles fusciceps, assembly GCA_036589455.1. Lineage (NCBI taxonomy): Eukaryota > Metazoa > Chordata > Mammalia > Primates > Atelidae > Ateles > Ateles fusciceps. The sequence goes on from JAZHEH010001687.1 coordinate 756,659, forward strand.
TTTACTGAAGCAGCATTTCTCCTCATGTAGTAATAGCCCGGTACTTACAGTCTGTTACTTGCTGTGAAAGTCACACCTCACTTTGGCTTCTAATGGGGGGAAGTAAGAAGTAGGCTTCAGCATTGTTTTTCTTCCAGCTCCCATGCCTGTGTTCCTGCTGACCCATTCCATTTGTATGACCTGGCCTCTCCCTCCTACCCATCCTTCTGGGTCCAGCTCAGTTCTTCTCTCCTCCGTAAAATCTCCTCCCACAAGTTTCAGTCAACAGAAATATGTCTCTCCTTTGTGTTCCTATGGCACTTTTAGCCAGTTTTCAGCTGTTCCATATTTAACTGCTCCTTGCTTCATTATATATACAATAATGTAAGCACTTCCAACTATAAATACCTTAGGAGCAGGAACTATGATACCTATTTTATGTGTGTGTGTCCCCCCTCTTTGGGGGTCATTTGATATTCAGTAAATGTTTACCGATTAAAATAATAGTGTGACGACCACCAGGCAAAAAAAGGAAGAATGATAAACTGTTATGTGATAGACACACCTGACAGTGATAATTTGACTGAAGCATACCCTGAGAATGACCCTGTATGGCAGACGCACCTGAATGTATGTTCGGAGTTCTGAGCTAAGAGAATCCAGAAGTGGCAAACTCACAGATCCATTCCTTATCTATGAGGAGCCACACAGCCCTCCACCCACCGTTTCCCGATAGAACACTGGCCGTACAGACACTCAAGACCCTGAAATTTGCATTACATAAAGGCTGCCAGGTGGAAGTTGTTAGGGAAAGTGTTGAGTGAAAATGCTACTTAAACTGCATGCCTTTTGCAAGAGGTTGCCATTCTCCTGCCAAGCCTGCTGCTACCGGACTCTCTTCCTTGTACGTAACCCCCCCAGTAAAACCCCATGTCTCCTTTGCTGGCTCTAGGTTTCTTCTTCAGCCTCTTGAAACTGGTACCATGCCCACTGAAGTCAGCAGGGATTTAGCACAACTGTTATTGTTATTCTGAAACTTTTGAGTCTCTAGATTTTACTATTTTCAGGATGGGATTTATTTGTAAAACATTGTTTCCACAGGAGTTTAATAAAGAAAACGCATTCAGCTCAATGCATAAAATTATGCTGGAATGAATTAAAAAGCTAAAAGCTGAAATGAAAAATGAATATAAATATTAACAGAATATGAAGTTTTCTGTAAAAAATGTTAATCCATAAAATCAAAATGGCTTAGACTATGAATGTTTATTTTATTGTTTGAATACTTTCAGGATGGGGAGAAAAGGAGCTTTCCTAAGCAAATAATAAGGATATATCAGTCAATTAAAGTTTAGGGATTTCTCACAAAGGCATCAGATTAACTAACCTTATCAAATACAAGGTTCTGTACCTTCCAGACTCTTCTGCTTCTCCTTTCCCCCAAATTTTACCAAACCTACTTAGCATTTCATTCATTCATCTCTTTTTGAGTACTATTTTTGAGTACTTATGTTGAGTACTATTTTTGAGTACTTATGTTGAGTACTATTTTTGAGTACTTATGTTGAGTACTTATGTTCCTAGCTTCTAGGCATTTAACAACCATAATGACTGAACTGCATAACCGTAGTATTTGCTGTTAAAAGCAGTTGAGTTTCGTCTGAAAAACGTGTCTTCTGTATTTCCATAGAGCAATGAGCTGTAAACCTCTCACAGTTGTAGATCACGTTGGTGCTGCCCCTTAGTCACAACTGGTCTTTCAGCCTGATGAAGTATTTTGCAGCAGATGTGGCAAATGTAGGGGTGGAGCTGTTACGAGCATTTTCTATGTTAAGTGGTGGGGGTTTCCCCTGCTGTTCCCTTTGGCCGACTGGCTTCTCTCAGGGTGTTGCTGATGGAATTTGGTCCTTTGTCACATCAACTTCTGGGCTTTGCAGCAGCTACTCCTTCATGGTTTCTCATGCATGATCATGAGTTTATAGATAGAGTACCTAAATTCTGATGTTAAAAAATCCAGTTAACTGACACATTCCTCAACAGAACTCTGACCAATATGACCAACAGCAATCAGCTTTTGCTTTCACATAAATAGTACTTTGTTCCTTAGGCACACAAAAAAGCTTACTCTTCCTTTGATAACAAGTGTACCAAAAACTTACTTTTTCTTCAAGCATTTCAGTATGTCAGAATTTCTGCAGTTGCATTTAAGCCTATATTCCCTCTGCTGTACCACGAGATATAAAATAATCACGAGCTCTCACCACACATTTACACTAGCAGGGCCACCAATTAACACATTTCCAGCACACCTGTTACCTACAGTGCTTGGTATCTACATTCAAAACCTTTGCCTGATATATTCTAGTGAACTACCTCTAGGTAACTAGTCCATAGTGTTTTATCTTCGCAAATTGATAGGATTAATACAGCCTTCTATCCTTTCGTTAACCATTCAAAAATAAATATACCAGATATCTGGTGTATTCCTATCAGTGATTCTCTAAAATATCACCCCTAAAAATCAATATTTCTATCAGTGACTCAACTTACAATTTCTAGACTGAAAATCCTCTATTTTAATGCTGACTTTTTTCTGCTAAATGTTTTGTTTTTAGAGTTTGATAATTATCAAGTATTTCATAGATTTCTTTTTTACAAAGTTAACTTAAATAAAACAGCTATGATATAGAAGAGCCTAGAAAGGAAATTTGACATTTTTACAGCACAGGCTTACTTTGAAAATTGACTTAAATAACTTGTGAGTCCATAAAAATTTTACCTTTGATCTCACTTAAACTGCCTGGAACCTTACCTTTTTGTGATCCTGTGTTACAGTCTAACGTTTCTAACAAGGCTTTGCCTAGTTTCACAGATTCGCTTCATTATTGTGTTAGAATCTCAGACTACACGATATATTTTATGTGAATCAATGTGGATTGGGTCTCCCCCTCTTAGCCCTAGACAAGGCGGCGTATGTAGAAATAGGTGGAAAGACTTCCTCAATGGAATGCTACACATCCTCAAGAATAGAAACTTCTGTTTCTTCTTTTAGTCCGGTTACATCGATCAATCTGCAAAGTAAGTACTCAGCCAACGCCAACCAATGAGAAGCAAAACCATTTAGTTTTAGGCATGAGGGTGTGAAAGAAGAGCCATTAAAACACTCACTAAATTCACATATTGGTAACGTGGCTCCCTCAGTCATGGACCCAGAGGCAAGTAAAAGCCCAAGAAAAATCAGTCCTCTTTCCACCCTGCAGTACATCAGTCCTGAATGCACACAGCCCGAGTTGTTTACAACCATTCAGAATGTCGACATTTTACATCCTGTTTGAAAGCTCAGATGTAGTCCCAGCTGTCTTTCCCAACAAAATTACAAAGCAAAAGGAGATCCTAGCTGCATGGTAAGAAGGCGAGAGTAGGCTATAAGGAGAGTATCGTGTAAGTGGGGAAACTTGAGAAGAGCAGTCTCCTTTGGTGAGGGAGAAGGCAGCTGGAGAAGATACTGCAAGGAGGGAGTCAGACGAAAAAATACCTTGTTCATTCCCCCTCCTTCTTTGGATCTCCTGTTGAGGCTTTCTTTGGGTTGGATCCAACAAAAAACCAGCTGGTATAAAACTTATCTAGGCCAGGTGCGGTGGCTCATGCCTGTAATCTGTGCACTTTGGGAGGCCAAGGTGGGCGGATCACCGGAGGTCAGGAGTTTGAGATCAGCCTGACCAACTTGGTGAAACCCCGTCTCTACTAAAAATACAAAATTAGCCGGGTGTGGTGGTGCATGCCTGTAATCCTAGCTACTTGGGAGGCTGAGGCAGAATTGCTTGAACCCAGGAGGCGGAGGTTGCAGTGAGCCGAGATTGTGCCACTGCACTCCAGCCTGGGCAACAAGAGTGAAACTTTGTCTCAAACAACAACAAAAAACTTATCCAAGTCAGTCTCCCAGAGCAGACAGCAGAGTAAAGAAGACTAGAGAAGTCATCTGGAGGTACAAATAGGTGATATTCAGCCCATGGTTCATTTGTATTATTCAACATACTAAACTACTTCTACCCTTTTGAAGTAAGCAAGTTACAAATCCCATCAAAATTGATGTATACTAAAATAGCAGCAAGAATGCATTTGCTTATTTAACTTCATTTTTTTTCATCCAGCATTCAGATAGGCATTGAGGGAGAATCACTGAAAAGGAAAAAAAAAAATCTTTGTGACATGCTTATTTATGTTTTGTTTCTTCTGTCCTTCAGACTGGTTAAAGGCCAAATCTTGCCCTTCCTATTTCTGTGTCCTCACGTTCTATGTACTTATTTGAATAACTCCAAGAATGTTAAGTATCATACTCTCCTCCTATCCTGTATTTTCTTACCTCTGGGTCTTCTTGGGTAACAGCTCATACTGAATTGCACCATATACCAAGCTGTTTATGAAGTCTCAGTGTCCATGTCTTTTAAATGAAAAAAATACTCTTTATAATGTCCATGGAGCTAAAAGAATCAGACTCACATACTCTCCCTCAGACTGTCATTTAAAATGAAAAAAAAAAGGGGGAGACATAAGAGAGACTGTTATTTAAATATAAAGAATAAAAACGTTTCTCCACTCCCTCCTCAAATCCTGCTATAAGGATTGCAAAGAGGAAAAATGGCAAACATACACACAAACTAGAAGATATAATATATGCCAGCATATAAAAGATGAACTCTTGAAACAGAAAAGGGAATTGACTTAGCCGTCCAAAAGAAAGCTGAAATTTAAGAATCTATGTCCAAAAGATGAAAACCAGTTCCCATTCCAGATTTGTGGAAAGACAAAGAAATTGGAGGCAATGGGTACTTCAGAAAACAGGGCTGTGGATGAGACTGAAAGGAAGAGGACCTGAAAGCCTTTTAAAGTAAGCGGAATTTTAACCCTGATCCCTCCTACCTCATGCAATGAGACAAATATGACTTCCTTTCAGAAGATGCATTTACTCTCTACAGCAGTCAAACCATAGGGTTTCAAGTACATCTGAGAGAGGTAATGTGGAGGGGGGGGGGTAAAGTAAGAGGGGGAGACACCCCAAACTTAAAATGAGAATTAGTAAAAGTTGACATACTAAATGTTGCACTCTCTGGCTCCCTTTTCCCAAAACACTAGCAGCCATATCCGGACGTGGTGGCTCACGCCTGTAATCCCAGCATTTTGGGAGACCAAGGTGGGAGGACTCTTTAAGCCCAGGAGTTCAAGACCAGCCTGGGCAACAAAGCAAGACCTCATCTCTTTTAAAAAAATACACAATGCTTCTACCAGCATCTCTGGAAATTGGAAGATAATGGAAAAATGCCTTTAAAATTCTATACCCAACCAAACTATTAGCCAAGTATGAGAATAGAATAAAGACATTTTCAGAAATACAACCTCTTAAAATTTACCTCCCATGCTCTCTTTTCAAGAAAGCTATTAGAGAATGTGTCCCAATAAAACCTAAAAAGAGATACGAGATTCAAGTAACAAGGAATACCACTTAGGAAAAATGTAAAAGGAATTTGCAGAAAGACAAGAGAACAGAAATATCTTGATAACAGCAGTCAGTAGACATAGAAAAAGACCAGAATAGAGCAGTACAGAGGCCTCTAAGAGTAATATCTCTAAGACAAATATAAAACTGATGGAGTATAGCTAATATTTATGAACATGTTTAGAGGATAATTAGTTCTAATATTGGAATGAGATAATTGGTACAAAAACTAAGGAAATAAAAATATGAGGCAACTGTTTGCAACAAGTAAAAGTATGTGAAACAAACTATAGAATAAACTATATGACTCAGCTATATTATATGTCATTATATTGCATGTTGATTTATCTACAAATGTCACTATCACTACATAAAGAAGGTGAAATGAGGGGGAAGCTGTGATAGAGAAAGAAGATAGAGAAGGGCTGTGCAAAATAGAAAAATCCTTATCTACCATAGCAGAAAGTCAGTGGGTAATGTCCCTTGTCGAATTTCCCAAAAGCAGACTCTGAGATGGTGGCAACATGCTAGAAGTTTATTGACGAATAGTTCTTTGGAAAGGAGAAAAAAAGCAGAATTGGGCAGAAGGAGCATCTGGACTGTAGTAGAGTCTCAAAGAAGGCCTCTGCTAATTTTACAGGGAACTGTGATGCTGAATAGTTCCTCAAAGTTGTTTGTCCCAAGTTAGGGCAAGGGGACTAGTCATTTATGCTCCTGTCTATATATATATATCTTCATTGAATGGTGGCCTTCCTGGAAAGAGGTTGTGGCACTGGCAAAGGCATTTCTCTTCAGCAGATTGACACCTGAAAACTTAGGGTTGCCTGACAGAAGCACTCACAACAGCTAGGGAGGTAAGTCGTTTTATTCCTAAAGGTGCAGCTTATCACAGCATCCTCAATCAGTATACCAAAAAAGCTAATATCCAGAAGTTCCAGACTAAGCATACTTTCTTAAATTATGGAAATATATAAGATAAAAGAGCTAAAAAATAAACAAAGGTGCTAAGTGGAATGGGAAAAGGGAGTGGGGAAGAATGGACAGGTACTGACTGCTGTTTTTCATTGTAAGGCTAGTGCGATAGGACTTTAAAAGCTTGAAGGTCAGAGTTTTGGCCATTTTTTTTTAAGTACAGCTAAGGAAGTAGCTGTTGAGATGAATATCACTATAATGATCATGGTTCTCAATCCTATTAGAACTAGAGGTCACAGTGTAGAAAGGGATAATGGTAGAGTTTGGGAAAGGCGGAAAAATGAATAACTTAAAGCATTCTGCATAATAATGTGGAAGGTTAACTACATTCAACATGAGTAATTTAAACACTTTGCATAGTAAGGTAACAGCTAACTCTGTGGAAGGCGGGGTAGATAGCCTTGCAAAGGAAGAAGTTAGGAAAGTGATTTTCTTTCTCCTTAAATCTTAGAATAACATCTGTCGTGATTCAGAGATTACTATTTGGCTGGCACTGACTGCACTGAGCCTCATGAAGTAAAGGCAAAGAGTGTTTCAAATGCACTTCTCCACTTTGGCTTTTTGATGATATTTGGAGCACCAAAGCCTATCCTGGACTGGTCTGCTGAAGTTATTAAACTGAATACTGGCCAGCCGTGGTGGCTCACACTGGTAATCCCAACACTTTGGGAGGTCGAGGTAGGCGGATCACTTGAGGTCAGGAGTTTGAGACCAGCCTGGCCAACATGGCGAAACCCCGTCTCTACTAAAAATACAAAAATTAGCTGGGTGTGGTGGCGCCCCCTGTAATCACAGCTATTCAGGAGGCTGCAGCAGGAGAATCGCTTGACCCTGGGAGGCAGAGGTTGCAGTGAGCCAAGATTGCCCCACTGTGCTCTGTCCTGGGCTACAGAGCAAGACTCCATCTCAAAAACAAACAAACAAACAAACAAACAAACCAAAAAAAACCTGAATACCCAGGTTTAGGGATATGAACTGTAAGACAAAAGAGGCTAGATCCTGGGGTAATAGCAAACACAGGTAAGTATGCAGTTATGAATTCTCCAAAGGCAAGTAAAAACTTTGCACAGAATTTAAAGGAAACAAACCCCCTGGAAGGGCACAGGGACATAAATCACAAGTTAGAAACTGAGACTATCATCAGGATAATTCTAGATAAACTGATCGGCTTCTCTGGTGTTAGAACATGAGAAATGGTGTTTGAACCTCTGTGTCTCTTAAGCATGGGAAAGTCATAGCTAAGGGACCTTTTGTCTATTTATTTTGTTTGATTATTGTTTCCTTCAAACCTTTATGTCCCAGTACAATAAGCAATAGCTTTACATTGTTTCCTTCCTCTGCTGTGATTTCTTTTATTTTCCCTAATCTTCAGTAAAATTAAACATGTCTACCCTATTGTCAAGAATCTCCTTCTAGACCTTATGGCCCTTCTGCGGCCTTTCTCATCGCTTCAGAGTCTGCCGTGACCCGAGGGATACTGCGTAGGCTGCCCACCCAGCAAGGCCTCCAGAATATACAGCGGTCTTCCAGATTTAGATAGTTCTTATGCTTGTTCATTCTGGTGCTGCGGGGGATGATGAAACAGGAGACCAACAGGATGGCCCTGTGCCTCTGTAGCTCTCATCCATCTTGGCTACAAAACATGTTTGCAGTTACTCTCCTGAGAGAATTTGGGCATAGCAAGTAATCTCTAAATCTCTAAATTATCAGTTGGGGGTCATAAACAGGAAGCAGATGGCACTCTCAAATTGGGATCAAATTCAAGGAGGGTTGATTTACAGAGGGACTAATTGAGAAGGTGTGGCAGTGTTGGAAAGCCACAAAAGAACCTGGGCTATCAGCAGCAGAACTATCCCACCTCTAGGGCCAAAAGGCTGAAGGCAGAGATTATCAAAACCCCGGAGAGAAAATTAGATTGAGGAGAGCAGTGACCTTTAGAAGAGGGACATAGACAGCTCAAGGGAGCTCCTCAGGAGAAAAGGCAGGGCTATTGAGACCCTGTCCTCATTCTCGTCTCCCGGGAGAGATTCTCAGTGACTAAACCCTAAGGCTAGTCAAGAGGGAAGAGGCCCCTGTTGATTTAATCCATTGAAGTTGAGCCTCCCAGAGTAAGAAGCAAGGTGAAGGGTGACAAGAGGTAAAGGGACAAATGGAATCTATCCAGCACACCATAAAACCATTCAGATTCTGATAACTGACTGCAGTTATTAAGTAGTTCAAATTATTAATGATTAACATGTTTTAATACAGAATTTCTCTAATGAAGGTTAAAGAACACGCATGTGTTCCCACACACAAATGCTTTCCAAGAGGTATACAGGCAGGGATAAGTGAAAAAGAATCAATTTCTGATTTTCAGCTTTCACATGTACACATTTCTAAAATGTTCAGCTTGAAAATAAGCCTCTCATTCTGAAAGGCTAGTGCTGTATTTTACTTATCCAAAATCTTAAAAAAAGATATTTTACAAGGATATATAAAACTCCTTGGGCTCCAAATAAAGGGTGACCATTTCTTAATGAGAAAGACCCATAAATCTCTGGAGCTCCTGCCTTTTCCATTCTTACATTTATTTCTGTAAATAGGAAGCCTGTTAGAAACGGGGTATTTTGGACTATGTTGGGATATTATTAATTTAAATATATGAAAGAATGGATGGTTAAGGTGGTAACAATTTTTGTTATATAACTTTGCCTCTTCCTGTATTTAAAATGAGAAATAATTCTTTTTGGCCATTATCAACATGCATCCATATTAGACAGTTACTTGAAAAATACAGTTAGAATGTCATTACTTGAAAAGTAAAATATTTTTGAACAGTTGAATTACTGTAGGTTCATGATAACTCTTTTAGATATAGCAGAAATATTTCCCTTGTTAGAAGCCCCCCCCGGGGGGGGGGGGGAGCCCGGGGGGGGGGGACCCCAAAAAAAAAAAAAAAAAGAAAACGTATCCACATATGAAAATAAGGCAAAATGATAATTATGTATTTTTTAAAATAATTCTGGAACATTATCTTATAGACCAACCTAAAGAATGTCTAATTCTCTCAGGAAATGTACCTTTAATTTTTTTTTTTTTAACATTTTTATCTTTTTATAACAGAGGCAGGGGGTCTTGCTCTGTTGTCTAACCTGGTCTTGAACTCCTGGCCTTGGGTGATCCTCTGGCCTTGACATCCCAAAATGTTGGAATTACAGACATAAACCACCATACCCAGTCATGAATGCACATTGGACTTGCAACTCACTAATGTTTATGGCTCAAATTAGGTGAAGTTAAATGTTAATTTGTAGAACATTGATACAAATAACTTTTGCTTAGCAGAGATGAAAATAACTTGTTGGTTCAGGCACAGTGACTCATGCTTATAATCTGAACACTTTGAGATGTCGAGGCTGACAGATCAGTTGAGGTCAGGAGTTTGAGACCAGCCTGGTCAACATGGTGAAACCCCATCTGTACTAAAAATACAACAATTAGCTAGGCACGGTGGCACACAGCCGTAATCCCAGCTACTTAGGAGACTGAGGTGGGAGAATTGCTTAAACCTGGGAGATGGAGGGTGCACTGAGCTGAGATCGCACCACTGCACTCCAGCCTGGGCAACAGAGTGAGACTCCATCTCAAAAAAAAAAAGAAAATAACTTGTTCCAGGCAGAATGATAACCCCAAATTACAGTTTTATTGCCTGCAGATCATTTAACCAATCTTACACTGAAATTCTGCATTCTTACGTTAGCGTTATTTTTCTTGCATTGACTATATGTTCTCCAGTCTATCCTGTATTCCTTTAAACCAGCTTGCCCATATTCTGGTTCCTTCATTATTAAAATAACTACATGTTTAATGTGTGGTCACTACTTAAAACATGGGACTATCAAAAATGTCAAGACTCTAGATAAAACAGAAAGATAAATATTTTATCATGGTGTGTTATTCAATTGGATATTGAAACCTTCTTTACAAATTATATTATGAAATATTTATTTCATTTATAGTCAATTCTCATCTTATAAAATGTTTATTATCTTCTATGTCATATTAACAGAAAAATAAAATAATATTATAGCTGCTGGACTTGTAAGTTTTGACAATATATCTATAGTTCCTCTTCCATTAAATACTTAAGAAATGTTTGATTATAATATCCAGATAAAATAATGGAGTTATTCTTGATTTTTATATCTAATTTTCATCTAATTATTCCAAGAAATCAAACATTGAAGCTTGATATACTATATACATGCATACCCACACAAATTAACTAAAGGAATGACATACTTTATTTTCCTTTTCATAAATTAATAAAAAATTTTAACTATACTTCATATTATATTATTACTAAGTAATGACAAGGGGCATTTTTATTTATTGCTTTAGTAATCTGCAAAATTGATAAATTGTGTTTGTTTTTATAGAGACAAGGTCTCACCAGGTTATCTAGTTCCAAACTCCTGGCCGTAAGCAATCCTTCTGCCTTGGCCTTCCAAAGTACTGGAATTACAAGCCTGAGCCTCCATGCCCAGCCAATAAATTATGTTAAATACGCATTTTAATCTTGACGGCTTTAATAACATATTTATAAAACATGTTTAGCAATATATTCCTGAGTATTTTTTATGAAGTGCATTGAAATCCATACACATTTACTTGAAAAATATAGGTAGACACTTTATGACATATTTGGCTATAACATCTGGCTTTGGGAGGCAAAGCTTCAGAGATGGCGGTAAAGCAAGATGGCCCAATAGAAGCCTCCAGCAATCATTCCCTGCTGCAGGAACACCAAATTGAATACTATCCACACAAAAAGCACCTTCATAAGAATCAAAAATCAAGTGAACAATCACAGTTCCTGGTTTTAACATCAATATTAAGGAAGGAGGCACTGAAGAGAGTTGGAAAGGCAGTCTTGAATTGTCTACACCAGCTCTCCCACATCCCCTAGCAGTGGCTGCATGGCACAAAGAGAGAATCTGTGCTTTGCAGAGATGGAGAGCATAGTGATTGTGAGACTTTACATTGGAACTCAGTGCTACTCTGTCACACCAGAAAGTATCACAGGACAGAACTTAGCCAGAGCCTGTGGAGGGAGCATTTAGACCAGTCCTAGCCAGGGGTGATTTGACCATCCCCCGCCATCAAAACCTAAGTTCCAGCAAGTCCTGCCACCATGGAGGAAAGTGCTCTGGGATCCTAAATAAACTGAAAGTCAGTCTAGGCCTCAAGGACTACAATTCTTGGAGAAGTCTTGGTGTTGTCCTGGACTCACAGCCAGTGGACCTGGGGGTGGGGGCACATGACCTGCCCTGGGTGGCAAAAGGAGTACTTGCATCACCCCTCTCCCGAGTCCAGACAACACAGGTCGCAACTCCAGTGGAGAGTCCTTCCTCCTGTTGTGGAGAGTCCTTCCTCCTGTTGAGGAGAGGAAAGGGGAGAGGAAAGAGAACTTTCTCTTGCAACTCAGATACCAGCTCAGCCACAGTGGAATAGGGCACCAGGCAGAGTCCTGAGGCCCCCATTCCAGGACCTAGCTCCTGGCAACGTTTGTAGACACACCCACGGCTAGAAGGGAAACCTTTGCCTTGAAGGGAAGGACCCAGTCCTGGCAGGATTCACCACCTACTGAATAAAGAGCCCCAGGGTCCTGAATAATCAACAGCGGTGGCCAGGCAGTACTCACATGGGCCTTGGGTGAAACTCAGAGCAGTGCTGGCTTTAGGTGTGACTCATCATGTTCCCACCTATTGTGGCTACAGGGAGAGGCTCCATTTGCTTGAGGAAAGGAGAGGGAAGAATAAGGGAGACTGTCTTTCAGCTTGGCCACAGTGAAATAGTGCACCAATCTAGCTCCTGGGGTTGCCAGTTCCAGGCCTTGGCTCCTGGATGGCATCTGGACCTGCCCTGGGCCAGAGGGGGAACCCACTGCCCTGAAGGGAAAGACCCAGGCCTGGCAACATTCCCCAGAGCTGACTGAAGAGCCCTTGGGCCTTTAGTGCACATCAGTGATAGCCAGGCAGTAATTGTGGTAGGCCTAGGGCAGCGGTGCCCATGGGGAGAGACTCCTCTGCTTAAGGAAAGGGAAGAAAAGAGTAGAAAGAACTGTGTGTTGAATCTTGGGTGCCAGCTCAGCTGTACTAGAATAGAGCGCCAGGTAAATTCCTATGGTTCTGAACTGCAGGCCCTGACTCCCAGACAGCACCTCTGGATCTGCTTAGGGCCAGGGGGAATCTCACCACCCTTAAGGAAAGGACAGAAGCCTGGCTGGATTCACTGCCTGCTCATAGTAGAGCTTTTGGGCCTTGAATGAACATTGGTGGTAGCCAGGCAGTGGTCACTGTGTGCCTTGGGCAAGACCCAGTGCTTTGCTTGCTTTGGGTCTGACCCAGTACATTCCCAGTGGTGATAACCACAGGGGTGCTTGTGTCACTCCTCCCCCCAGCTCCAGGAAGCTCAGCACAGAGAGAGACTTCATTTGTTTGGGGGAAAGTAAGGGAAGAGAATGAGTCTCTGCTTGGTAATCAAGGAAATTCTCCCGGATCTTATCCAAGACTACCAAGGTGGTACCTCTCTAAGTCTCTAAGAGCCACAGTATGACTAGGCTTTGGATCCCTGCTAATGCAGATATAGATACAGTGATTAAAGACTTAGATCACAACACCTAAGTCCCTTGGGATATTTGGAAAGCCTCCGCAAGAAGGACAGGTACAACAAGCCCGGACTGTGAAGACTACAATAAATGCCTAACTCTTTAATGCTCAGGTACCAACAAACAAGCATCAGGACCATCAGGGAAACATGAACTCGCCACACAAACTAAATAAGGCACAGTGGCCAGTCCTAGAGAGACAGAGATACGTGACTTTTCAGACAGAGAATTCAAAGTAGTTGTTTTGAGGAATCCCAACAAAATTAAAGATAAGAGAAGAAATTCAGAATCCTATCAGATAAATTTAACGAACAGATTGAAACAATTACATAGAATCAAGCAGAAATTCCAGAGCTGAACAATGCAATTGGCATACTGAAGAAATATGAAGAGTCTCTTAGCAGAATTCATCAAGCAGACTAAAGAATTAGTGAGTTTGAATAGGCTATTTGAAAGTACAGTCAGAGGAAACAAGAGAAAAAAGAATAAAAAAGAATGAAGCACACCTACTTCAGGATCCAGAAAATAGTCTCAAAAGGGCACATCTAAGAGTTCTTGTCCTTAAAAGATAAGGTAGAAAGAGAGATCAGGTTAGAAAGTTTATTCATAGGGCTAATAGAGAACTTCTTAAACCTAGAGAAAGATATCAATATTCAAGTACAAAACGCTATGGCACGCCAAATTTAATGGATAAAGAAAATGTACTTATACACAATGGAACACTATTCAGCCACAAAAAATAATGAGATCCTGTCATTTGCAGCAACATGGATGGAACTGGAGGACATAATAAATTAAATAGGCCAGGCACAGAAAGATAAACTTCATATGTTCGCATTTATGTGTGGCAGCTAAAAATTAAAACTATTTGAATTCATGAGACAGAGAGTAGAATGATAGTTGCCAGGGGCTGAGAAGGATAATAGGGGGGTAGCGGGAGTGGGGATGGTTAATGGGTACAAAAATGCAGTTAGATAGAATGAATGAGATCTAGTATGTGATAGCACAATAGGGTGATATATTGTACATTTAAAAATAACTAAAAGAACATCATTGGATTGTTTGTAACACAAAGAAAGATAAATGCTTGAGGTGATAGATACCCATTTTCCCTGATGTGATTATTATGAATTGCACACATGTATCAAAATATCTCATGTACTCCATAAATATATACACCTACTATGCACCCACAAAAGAAAGATCTAGCTTTGCCAGTTAGGTTATATAAAAACACTTTTTATAAACTGAACAAGGCAAATATGCAGCTGTAACATTTTGTAATAAGAAACATTTTATTAAACTAAACAAAAAATGCACAAGTTTCATGAAATTAAATATTTCTATTTTCTCAAACTTTTCTTAGTATATAAAAATAAACAATGTGCCTTTAAGTGAATGGGTAACTAGTACAATTAATAGTACAGTGGTACTATTAATAGTACAATAGTATTTTTCTACAATAGTACAATAGTATTTTTCTAATTTCTGGAAACAACTATTTGGTATATATTTCAAAAATAGAAAAATGACTCTAATAACTAGCAGTAAATCACCTTGTACATAAGATGTTTTCCAGTTCATTGCTCTTAAAAAGGCAAAATTAATAAAATCCAATACAATTATTAGCTGATATATTATTAAAATAATTTTATTTTTAAATTGACAAAAATTGTATATATTTATGGTATACAATATTATGTTTGAAATATGAATGCATTGTGGAATGGCGAAATGAAGCTATTATAATTCACACACGCATTGTCTCACATATTTGTTTGTGATAAGAACACTTGAAATCTCTTAGCAACTTTCAAATATATAATACATTTATTAAAATAATCTTAAATTATCATTTTTTTATTTTGACATATAAATTGAAAGACAGTCAAAGAACTGAGTGCCATTGCTACAACAAACTTCCTTTTCCATCTATTTATTTGCATGGGCAATGAATATTTCAGCACTTCTATCTATAAAACCTCTTCAGGATGAAACTATGACAAGTTCAGATTGAATTCTGTTTCACTTTAGCAAAAAGTCATATTTATCCACAGAGACATACACTGTCTTTAAAGCCTATTAATTTTATTAAAACTTGCATTTCCATTAAAAATTTACTCATTTAATAACATATTTTTAAACTTAAAGAATTAAAACATTCACATTTAAATATTAATATTACCTTTCATAGCAAGTATTTATATTTCATTTTAATCCTTTTGTGCTAATCAAAATTCAGTCCAGAAAAAAGTTTAACACTATGTCTAATGCATGAAGCAATTTAAATAAAATTTTAATATCAAATAAATATTTGAAAATATTCGTATTTCATGTTGAAAATATGAATTTACGCACATTTTTGTTGAATAGAAGTATAATACAGTATACAATAAAGATTTTAAAGCTTCAAAATATATTACATTATGATAAAATGTAAATATGAACTTAAGGCAAAAAAGGGAAGAAGTTAAATTTCCACATGTAAAAGCAAAGCTTGTTCGTATATTTGTTAATTAGGTGAAAGTAGGGATCAAACTGTCATATATTTGTATTCTAGTTAATACATTTATGAAAGTTAAGTAAACAGGTTTTTCTGGTTGTTGTTGTTTATAGAGATGGGGTCTTGCTATGTTGCCCAGGCTGGTCTCAAACTCTCAGGATCAAGAGACTTTATTAAAATTAAAAAATTTTTTCATTGAAAGAGATTGAAAAGTAAAGGTACAGATTGGAGAAAAGTATGTATGTGTGTGTATATTCTCTTGTATTTAGATATTTGACATAGCTATAGCTGATCTACATAAAAAAATATGGCTAACAAGCTGGGTGCAGTGGCTCATGCCTATAATCCCAGCACTTTGGGAGGCTGAGGTGGGTGGATCATCTGAGGTCAGGAGTTCAAGACCAGCCTGGGTAACAAGGTGAAACCCTGTCTCTACTAAAAATACAAAAATTAGCCAGGCATGGTGGTAGGTGCCTGTAATCCCAGCTACTCAGGAGGTTGAGGCACAACAATCCCTTGAACCTGGGAGGCAGCAGTTGCAGTATGCCGAGATTGTGTCATTGAAATCCAGCCATGGCAACAGAGTGAGACTCTGTCTCAAAAAAAAAAAAAAAAAAAATGGCTAACATATATATACATATATGTCTTCATCTGACATATGTATACAATTATACCCAACATATATATTTCGTTATCTTACAAATGGCTCACATTCAAAATGTTTAAAAATCTCCTACTAAGCAATAAAAAAGAAACTCAGTAAAATAGATGAAAGACTTGAACAGTCACTTCGTAAAAGAAGATATCCAAATGAATAATAAGCACGTTTAAAAAGTGCTCAACATTATTTGTCAGCAGGGAAATACAAATTAAAACCAAAAAAATCTTACAATATATTTTTCATAAGACTAAAATTATAAAAAGATTGATAATACCAAGTGTTGGCAAGGATTCGGAACAACTGGAACTCATACATTTTGAGTGGGAATGTAACATGGTACAACCACCTGGAAAAGTCTTTGGCAGTATTTGTGGAAGTGTAGCATGCACAATACCCTACAACATGAAAAATTCCATTTCTAGGTGTACACCCAAGAGAAAGGAGTGTATATATCCACCAAAAGACATATACGAGAATGTTCATAGCAACTCTATACATAAGAGCCAAAACCTGAAACCAAACGTCCATCCATAGAAACTTATATAAATAAATTTTAATATATCAATATAACAGAATACTACTCAGCAATATAAAGAATGTACCCTTGCTATATGCAACAACATGGATGAATCTCATGGAAATAATATTGAGCAAAAGGATGTAGTCACAAGCATATATTCGGTATGATTCTATTCAAACGAAGCTGAATAATAGGGAAATTTAATCTATAGTGATAGACGTATTAATAGACATTGTAGAGAGTATTCACTGGGAGGAGGAATGAGGGAATCTTTTTGAGTGATAGAAATGTTCTAATCTAGATCTAAGTGGTGGTTACTTGGGTGTATATATATGTGAGAATATGCTGAACTGTTTTCTTAATATTCATATACTTTACAGTATATAATAACTCAGTTAAAAGGTTAAAAGATTATCAAGTATAAATTCTTGTCTTCCTCTTTTCTGTCACAAAGTTAACATTTTCCACATTCCCAAATTACCATATAGAGGTACACTATTTAAGATGGCAGAAGATCTCAGTTTATAATGGCAGATATGTTCTAAAAGTCATAGCCTCTTAAAGATAGAAAAGGCCTAATATAAAAGAACAATATCATATAAGTACAATAGTACATAAATCAGTGAAGAGGAATCCTTGGTCCATCATACATATACAGTGGTACATACACAATTTTACATTCCCAGGTTTAGCAGTAATTCATTCAAAATGAAACGATGATGTACACTGAGGAGGAAAGATAAGGGAATACTGCAGATCAGCCAATTAGAGTTCAAAGAGGAGTCTATTTTTGGGACTGTTTCTTTAATGATTAGGCTCACCCCAGTCTGTGGGGGAGAGGCCAGTGAATTGTAGAGAATTAACATTCTTTCTATTCTCATTCTGGATTGGAATTCTTAGAATGATCATATGGGACGGGTGGAACAATTGCAGCTGTAGGCTGAGGCCATTTCTGTAATCCCCAGCTGAATTGCACAGACTTTGGAGAGAATGAGGATCTACAACTTCCTAGACCAAGGTTACTTCCAAGCAGCAATAGAGATGACTGAACCAGGCAAAATATATTCATATTCAATCACAGAATTTATTATCTAACCTTAGTCAGTCTTCAACATCCCATAGGCACTTGAGCATGCAGGCTTTATTTTACCTCTTTAACCTATAACTTCACTTCTTTTCTTCATGATTTAATCTCTGTCTGTAGCACCAACACCTCCCAGACTAACCCCCCCTTAACTAGACCATGCGTTGCTCACTTATAATTACTATTTGCTTAATTTGCATGTATCTTCTTCGTTTTAACGTCATTAGCATGGGGAAGAGGCCTCTGCAAAGGCAACTAGGAATGCAGTATTTTTAATTCAACCTTTACTAAAACCTGAATCTACTTGGGTACTTGGCTCACCTTAGCTCTCTGATTCAAAGAAAGTAAATATTCTAGTTTCTTTTCCTGATGTTCTCTGTTTCTCTCCCAGCGTTGGTAACCTACTTATACTCCCCTGAAGTCATACATTTTCTTTCTAGTCATTAACCCTGATACAATATCCTCCCTTCTGACCAAGACAACCAGTTCAGCAAAGGGAATCTGCAGCAGGCTATCTCAGGGCTAAGAACTCTGACTAGTGCACAGCACTGAATTGCACAGTTCACTTCTGACCAGTTCTTAACAAGACTGCAAACCCAAGAGGAGAAGAAACAAGAAAGAAGACTAAAAAATATTATTCACCAATTATGTAAGAATCATATGTTAAATGTATCAATGACTTTCTATGAATCCTTTTACAAAACAAAATTTTTACACACACACATACATATAAACACATACATACATATATACTTATATACATACATACACACATACATAGATATAATCACTCTCTAATTCATCTCTTTTATATGATGTTTTCCAATTTCATGACTCATCTTTACAGCTGATACATTATATCTAGAACTGACAATACTACAATGGCCAATTTTCTACTTTAAGACAGAGTTAAAGTATTTCCTCTCTAATCTGTACCAAAAAAAACTACAGTATGTACAATTTTAAAAAATTTTGCCATTTGAGTCTTTGTTGCAACTTACACAGTGCCTCAGAATCCCTAAAGAGGATCTGATTTCCCTGAGATTTATTTCAACATAAAACCCTAGAATCAGATAATCCCCACCCAGATGCTACCATGCTGCTGCCTTGGGGTTTGGGATTTAGCCTTGGGGGCTGTGGCAATATTCTGATTTCCAGAAATACATGTTGGCAACCAAAAATTTCCTGGACTTACAGTTAATTATCATGCTTTTCTTTATATCGAGTCCTTATCCACGTTTAATTATTTCTTTGCTGGGTTAAAGAGGGGCTATGTTCTAGTGAAAAAGAAAAGTTGCCCGAAGATAGATGAAAATATTTAGGGAGATTAGGTGAAGATGAAGAATATTAATAGGCTCTGTGTTTGTTTTTCTTGTCTTTTCCTTCTCTCTACTTGGCTAATCAAATTAATATTGTCCAAATTTAGATCAAAAACAAGTTTAAATAAAATGGAGATCAAACAAGTTAATAATACAATGATTTTTTCAATCTAAAATTCTCTGTGTTCTATGCCCACCAGTTCATTTACTAAACCATATTTTAGAAACATGTAAAAGAGGCCCAAGAATTACTGCCTTCCTGAATTTCAGCACAAAAAGCCACTCTTCTATATCTGATGTTGAGAGTGGCAAACGTTTGCCACTCCCAAGAAAGCGTGGTCTTGGAATATAAACTGAACTATAGATAGGTTTAAAAAAATGACAGATGCCAAAAAAAAAAAAAGAAAGAAAGAAAGAAAGAAAAATGAGTAAGTGGGAAAATAAAGCTATGGAAGAAAAGCTAAAAAATAAATATGGTATCACTAAAACAAATGTAATGTTTTCAAAGTAGCTTTCAAAATATTTAGTTGAAATAGCCAGGTGTGGTGGCTTACACCTATAATCCCAGCTACTTGGAAGGCTGAGGTAGGAGAATTGCTTGAACCCAGGAGGTGGAGGCTGCAGTGAGCCGATATCATGCCACTGCACTGCAGCCTAAATGACAGAATAAGACTCCATCTCAAGAAATACATAATACATAGATAAATAAATAAAAGTATTCAGTTGAAATTAATCTACTGTTATTCATTATTAAAATGAGTTATCATTAGTGTTAAAATGAACTATATATTAAAATGAAATAGGGATTTCATTAAAGAATAAACATTTAAGTAGAGCTTAAAATAGCTGATTATTAAAGGATCACATTTGATATTGTCTTATTTCCTATGGCTGCTGTAACAAATTACCACAAACTCAGTGGCTTAAAACAACACAAATATGTTATCTCATAGTTCTGGAGGTCAGAAATCTGAAATGGGTTTATGGGGCCAAAATCAAGATTTCCAAGGCTGTGTGTCTTCTGGAGGCTCTTGGGGAGATTACATTCCCTTGCTAATGACCCTTATAGGAAGAACCTGTTCCCTTTCTTTTCCAGCTTCTAGAGGCCACCTGCGTTCCTCAGCTCATGGTCCCCCTTTCTCTGCCTTCAAAGCCAGTGGTGTAGAATCTTCAAATCCCTTTCTCTCTCTCTGTCTGACCTCTGCTTTTCTGTCATTGTATTTCCTTCTCTGTCCCTGATGTTCCTGCTGCCTATTATAAAGACTCTTTTAATTAGATTATCCCCACCTGGCTAATCCAGGGTAACCTCCTCTTTTCAAGACAATTTAATTACATCTGCAAAGTCTCCTTTGCCATGCAAGGTAACATATTTACAAATTCCAGGGATTAGGATGTGGACACCTATGGGAAGATGGGGGAGATATTATTTTGCCCACCACAGGTATATTCATAGTCTTAAATGAAATACAGTATAATGTTTTTATTAAACACTGTACATTTGAAAAACACTTAATTTTACATTTGTCAATCAGTAGATCCCAACATAGTTTTAAAAACAGATTATACCATAAAATTACACATGCTGTATGACATAACCATTCTACTCCTAGATATATAGCCAACACATTAAGTATGTTATGTTCATCAAAATTATGAACTCCAATGTTTAGAGCAGAATTGGTCAAATACCTCCAAACGAGAAGCTATCTGAATTCCTAACAATTGACAAATAAATAAGTTGTGACATATTCATATATGGAAATCTTATATAGCAATAAAAAAAATCCAAATCTATACATAACAGAAACATAAGTTTGAGTACAAGAATCCAAACTCAAGAAATTAAATAGTTCAAAAACAGGCAATTTATTCAAAAGGGTGATTACCCTTAGTAGGAGGTAGTGACTAAAAGGTGGCATGGCAGGAACTACTGAAGTTCTGATAATGTCCTATTTCTTAATCTGGATGAAGGTAACATGAATGTGTTCACTTTGGAAAGGTTGCAGAGATGTACACCTATGATTGATGCATTGTTCTGTAGCTGCATTTTATTTCAATAAAGAGCTTAATAATGTAAAAAGTATTGCTCTTATTTTTTCTTTTCTTTCTTTTTTTTTTTGTTTTTATTTTTGAGACAAAGTCTTGCTCTTGTTGCCCAAGCCGGAGTGCGATGGCATGATCTTGGCCCACTGCAACCTCTGCCTCCCGGGTTCAAGCAATTCTCCTGCCTCAGCCTCCTCAGTAGCTGCGATTACAGGTGCCTGCCACCAGGCTCGGCTAATTTTTGTATTTTTAGTAGAGATAGGGTTTCACCGTGTTGGCCAGGCTGGTCTTGAACTCCTGACCTCAGGTAATCCACCCACCTCGGCCTCCCAAAGTGTTGGGATTACAGGCATGAGCCACCACGCCCAGTTACTTTCATTTTTCTTAAAATATAAATAAATACAAAGTGTCTTCTTTCAAGTTGTAAAACTTAATGCCAACAGTTATTGCTAAGATTTTTTTAATGCTATTTTTACATGTTCAAGTTATGTACAGTGTACCAAGAAAAATAAGCAAGTTAGCACTCACAGTTTCATATTTGTCATAAATAAGGCTGCAACTGAAATTCTATCCCACACAGGGCATTTATGAACAGTCTAAGAAATATTTGCTAATATTTTTGAATATTAGCAAATAAAATTGGAAAACAAGGTCTCTTGTTCTGATGTAGATATTAACAATTGTAATATTAGTATTAGTTGAGCAGAACCAAGCAACCAGTTTTTAGACAACAATATCCAAAAGGATTTGATAGAGTCTATTTATTGAGCAAATAACTAACAAGGATATTTAGGACTTGAACTCAGCTCTGAACGAAGCAAACCTAATGGACATCTACAGAATTGTCTATCCCAAATCAACAGAATATACATTCTTAGCAGCGCATTGCACTTATTCTAAAATTGACAGCACAATTGGAAATAAAACACTCCTCAGCAAATGCAACAGAATGGAAATCATAACAGTCTCTCAAACAACAGAGCAATCAAATTAGAACTCAGGATTAAGAAACTCACTCAAAACTGCACAACTACATGGAAACTAAACAACCTGCTCCTGAATGACTACTGGGTAAATAATGAAATCTATAAATGTAATCCATCACATAAATAAAACCAAAGACAAAAACCACATGATAATCTCAATAGGTGTAGAGAAAGCCTTCCACAAAATTCAACAGTGCTTTATGCTACAAACTCTCAATGAACTAGGTATCGATGGAACGTATCTCAAAATAATAAAAGCTATTTATGACAAACCCACAGCCAATATCATACTGAATGGAAAAAAACTGGAAGCATTCCCTTTGAAATCTGGCACTAGACAAGGATGCCCTCTCTCACCACTTCTATTCAACATAGTATTGGAAGTTCTGGCCAGGGCAATCGGGCAAGAAAAAGAAATAAAGAGCAAGAAAAAGAAATAAAAGAACTTAGGAAAAGAGGAAGTCAAATTGTATCTATTTGGAGATGACATGATTGTATATTTGGAAGACCCCATCATCATTGCTCAAAATCTCCTTAAGCTGATAAGTAACTTCAGCAAAGTCTCAGCATACAAAATCAACCTGCAAAAATCACAAGCATTCCTATACACCAATAACAGGCAAACAGAGCCAAATCATGAGTGAACTCCCATTCACAATTGCTACAAAGAGAATAAAATATGTAGAAATACAACTAACAAGGGATGTGAAGGACCTGTTCAAGAACTACAAACCACTGCTCAAGGAAATAAGAGAGGACACAAACAGATGAAGAAACATTCCATGCTCATGGTTATGAAGAATCAATATTGTGAAAATGGCCATACTGCCAAAAGTAATTTATAGATTCAATGCTAACCCCATCAAGCTACCATTGCCTTTCTTCACAGAATTGGAAAAAACCACCTTAAACTTCATATGGAACCAAAAAAGAGCCCACATAGCCAAGACAATCTTAAGCAAAAAAGAACAAAGCTGATGGCATCATGCTACCTGACTTCAAACTATTTTACAAAGCTACAGTAATCATAACAGCATGGTACTGGTACTAAAACAGAGATATAGACCAATGGGAAACACCCAGAATGAGAATGCCTCTCCTCCTACAAGGGATCACAACTCCTCACCAGCAAGGGAACAAGGCTGGATAAAGAATGAGTGTGATGAATTGACAGAAACAGGCTTCAGAAGGTGGGTAATAAAAAACTTCTCTGAGCTAAAAGAACATGTTCTAACCTAATGCAAAGAAACTAAGAACTTTGAAAAAAGATTTGACAAAATGCTAATGAGAATAAACAGCTTAGAGAGGAATATAAGTGAATTGATGGAGGTGCAAAACACAACACGAGAACTTCGTGAAGCATACACAAGTTTCAACAGCCAAATTGACCAAGCAGAAGAAAGGATATCAGAGGTCAAAGATCAACTCGATGAAATAAAATGAGAAGGCAAGATTAGAGAAAAAAGGGTAAAAAAGAATGAACAAAGTCTCCAAGAAATATGGGAGTATGTGAAAGACCTAATCTATGTTTGATAGATGTACCTGAATGTGACAGACAGAATGAATCCAAGCTGGAAAACACTCTTCACGATATTATCAAGGAAAACTTCCCCAACCTAGCAAGGCAGGCCAATATTCAAGTCCAGGAAATACAGAGAACACCACAAAGATATGCCTCAAGAAGAGCAACCCCAAGGCACATAATTGTCAGATTCACCAGGGTTGAAATGAAGGAGAAAATGCTAAGGGCAGCCAGAGAGAAAGGTCAGGTTACCCACAAAGGGAAGCCCATCAGACTCACAGCAGATCTCTCAGCAGAAACCCCCACAAGCAAGAAGAAAGTGGGGGGCCAATATTCAACATCCTTAAAGAAAAGAACTTTCAACCTAGAATTTCATATCCAGCCAAATTAAGCTTCATAAGTGAAGGAGAAATAAAATCCATTATGAAAAAGCAATTACTCAGAGATTTCATCACCACCAGGCCTGCTTTACAAGAGCTCCTGAAAGAAGCACTAAACATAGAAAGGAACAAGCAGTACCAGCCACTCCAAAAACATACGAAATGGTAAAGAGCATCGACACAATGAAGAAACTGCATCAACTAACGGGCAAAACTGCCAGCTAGCATCAAAATGGCAGGATCAAATTCATACATAACAATATTAATCCTAAATGTAAATAGGCTAAATGCCCCAATCAAAAGACACAGACTGGCAAATTGGATAAAAAGCCAAAACCCATTGGTGTGCTGTATCCAGGAAACCCATCTCACATGCAAGGATACACAAAGGCTCAAAATAAAGGGATGGAGGAAGATTTACCAAGTAAATGAGAGGAAAAAAAAAAGCAGGAATTGCAATTCCCATCTCTGATAAAATAGACTTTAAACCAACAAAGATTAAAAGAGACAAAGAAGGACATTACGTAATGGTAAAAGGATCAATGCAACAAGAAGAGCTAATGATCCTAAATATATACGCACCCAATACAGGAGCACCCAGATACATAAAGCAAGTTCTTAATGACTTACAAGGGACTTAGACTCCCCACACAATAAGACTGGGAGACTTGAACACCCCATTGTCAGTATTAGACAGATCAACGAGACAGAAAATTAACAAGGACATCCAGGACTTGAACTCAGACCTGGAACAAGCAAACCTAATAGACATTTACAGAACTCTTCACCCCAAATCAACAGAATATACATTCTTCTCAGCACCACATCACACCTACTCTAAAATTGACCACATAATTGGAAGTAAATCACTCCTCAGCAAATGCAAAAGAATGAAAATCATAACAAACAGTCTCTCAGACCACAGTGCAATCAAATTAGAACTCAGAATTCAGAAACTAACTCAGAACTCAGAAACTAACTCAGAACCGCACAGTTTCATGGAAACTGAACAACTGGCTCTTGAATGTTGACTAGATAAACAATGAAATGAAGGCAGAAATAAAGATGTTCTTCGAAACCAACGAGAATGAAGACACAACATACCAGAATCTCTGGGACACATTTAAAGCAGTGTCTAGAGGAAAATATATAGCAATAAATGCCCATATGTGAAGCAAGGAAAGAGCTAAAATCGACACCATATCATCAAAATTGAAAGAGCTAGAGAAGCAAGATCAAAAACACTCAAAACCTAGCAGAAGCCAGGAAATAACTAAGATCAGAGCAGAACTGAAGGAGATAGAGACACAAAAAATCCTTCAGAAAATCAATAAATCCAGGAGCTAATTTTTGGAAAAGATCAACAAAATAGACCACTAGCCAGATTAATAAAAAAGAGAGGGCTGGGCATGGTGGCTCAAGCCTGTAATCCCAGCACTTTGGGAGGCCGAGGCAGGCAGATCACAAGGTCAAGAGATCAAGACCATCCTGGCCAACATGGTGAAACCCCGTCTCTACTAAAAATACAAAAATTAGCTGGGCGTGGTGGCATGCGCTTGTAGTCCCAGCTACTCGGGAGGCTGAGGCAGGAGAATTGCTTGACCCAGGAGGCAGAAGTTGCAGTGAGCCGAGATGGTGCCTCTGCACTCCAGCCTGGTGCCTGGCAACAGAGTGAGACTCTGTCTAAAAAAAAAAAAAAAAAAAGAGAGAGAGAATAATCAAACAGATGCAATAAAAAACAATAAAGGGGATATCACCACAGATTCCACAGAAATACAAACCATCATCAGAGGTATTACAAACAACTATATGCACATAAACTAGTAAACCTGGAAGAAATGGATAAATTCCTGGACACTTGCATCCTCCCAAGCCTAAACCAGGAAGAAGTTGAAACCCGGAATAGACCAATAACAAGGGCTAAACTTGAGACAGCAATTGATAGCCTACCACCCAAAAAAAGCCCAGGTCCAGATGGGTTCACAGCCGAATTCTACCAGACATACAAACAGGACCTGGTACCATTCCTTCTGAAACTATTCCAAACAATCCAAAAAGAGAGAATCCTTCCCAAATCATTTTATGAGACCAACATCATCCTGATACCAAAACCCAGCAAAGACTCAGCAAGAAAAGAAAACTTCAGGCCAATATCCATGATGAACAAAGATGCAAAAATCTTCAACAAAATACTGGCAAACCGATTGCAACAGCACATCAAAAAGCTTATCCACCATGATTAAGTAGGCTTCATCCCGGGGATGCAAGGCTGGTTCGACATACGCAAGTCTATAAACGTAATTCACCACATAAACAGAACCAAACACAAAAACCACATGATTATCTCAATTGATGCAGAGAAGGCCTTTGACAAAATTCAACAGCGCTTTATGCTAAAAACCCTCAATAAACTAGTATCGATGGAATGTATCTCAAAATAATATCCAACAGCCAATATCATACTGAATGGGCAAAAACTGGAAGCATTCCCTTTGAAATCTGGCACTAGACAAGGATGCCATCTCTCACCACTCCTATTCAATATAGTATTGGAAGTTCTAGCCAGAACAATCAGGCAAGAAAAGGAAATAAAGGGTATTCAATTAGGAAAGGAGGAAGTCAAATTGTCTCTATTTGCAGATGACATGATTTTATATTTAGAAGTCCCCATCATCTCAGCCCAAAATCTCCTGAAACTGATAAGCAACTTCAGCAAAGTCTCAAGATACAAAATCAATGTGCAAAAATCACAAGCATTCCTATACACCAATAACAGATTTAAAGAGGGCCAAATCAAGAATGAACTGCCATTCACAATTGCTACAAAGAGAATAAATACCTAGGAATACAACTAACAAGGAACATAAAGGACCTCTTCAAGGAGAACTACAAACCACTGCTCAAGGAAATAAGAGAGGACACAAACAGATGGAGAAAGATTCCATGCTCATGGTTAGGAAGAATCAGTATTGTGAAAATGGCCATACTACCCAAAGTAATTTACAGATTCAACGCTATCCCCATCAAGCTACCAATGACCTTCTGCACAGAACTGGAAAAAAACACCTTAAACTTCATATGGAATCAAAAGAGAGCCTGCATAGCCAAGTTAATTCTAAGCAAAAAGAATAAAGCTGGAGGCATCACACTACTGGACTTCAAACTATACTACAAGGCTACAGTAATCAAAACAGCATGGTACTGGTACCAAAACAGAGATATAGACCAATGGAACAGAACAGAGGCCTCGGAGGCAACACAACACATCTACAACCATCTGATCTTTGACAAACCAGATAAAAACAAGCAATGGGGAAAGGATTCCCTGTTTAATAAATGGTGTTGGGAAAACTGGCTAGTCATGTGCAGAAAGCAGAAACTGGACCCCTTCCTGACACCTTACACTAAAATTAACTCCAGATGGATTAAAGACTTAAACATAAGACCTAACACCATAAAAACCCTAGAAGAAAATCTAGGCAAAACCATTCAGGACATAGGCGTAGGCAAGGACTTCATGACTAAAACACCAAAAGCATTGGCAACAAAAGCCAAAATAGACAAATGGGACATAATCAAACTCCACAGCTTCTGCACGGCAAAAGAAACAGTCATTAGAGTGAATCAGCAACCAACAGAATGGGAAAAATTTTTGCAGTCTACCTATCTGACAAAGAGCTGATATCCAGAATCTACAAAGAACTAAAACAGATTTACAAGAAAAAAACAAACAAGCCCATTCAAAAGGGGGCAAAGGATATGAACAGACACTTTACAAAAGAAGGCATACATGAGGCCAACAAACATATGAAAAAATGCTCATCATCACTGGTCATTAGAGAAATGCAAATCAAAACACACATCTCACGCCAGTTGGAATGGTGATCATTAAAAAGTCTGGGAGACAACAGATGCTAGAGAGGATGTGGAGAAACAGGAACACTTTTACACTGTTGGTGGGAGTGTAAATTAGTTCAACCATTGTGGAAGACAGTGTGGCCATTCCTTAAGGACCTAGAAGTAGAAATTCCATTTGACCCCGCAATCCCATTACTGGGTATATATTCAAAGATTATAAATAGTTCTACTATAAGGACAAATGCACAGGAATGTTCATTGCAGCACTGTTTACAATAGCAAAGAACTGGAACCAACCCAAATGCCCATCAATAATAGACTGAACAGGGAGAATGTGGCACATATGCACCATGGAATACTATGCAGCCATCAAAAACGATAAGTTCGTGTTCTTTGTAGGGACATGGATGAACCTGGAAACCATCATTCTCAGCAAACTGCACACAAGAACAGAAAATCAAACACTGCATGTTCTCACTCATAGGTGGGTGTTGAACAATGAGAACACATGGACACAGGGAGGGGAGCATCACACAATGGGGTCTGTCTGGGGAAAAAGGGAGGGACAGCGGGAGGTGGGGGAGTTGGGGAGATAGCATGGGGAGAAATGCCAGATATAGGTGATGGGAAGGAAGGCAGCAAATCACACTGCCATGTGTGTACCTATGCAACAATCTTGCATGTTCTTCACATGTACCCCAAAACCTAAAATGCAATTAAATAAAACAGAAATGCAAGGTCTCTAGAGGGATTCCTGGCTTTACATTTCTATCAGTCAATCAATTTAGCTATCATCCGTCAATCAAGTTATACTCAATCCTTAAAAACTACGTATCTAAAAGTTAAAATAAATGTATATATTTAAATCATAGAATGTAATGTTTTGACATATTTATAAACTTGTGAACCCCTTGCAACAAAAATAATGAACATATCCTTCACCTTCCCCCCAAGAAAAAAAAAAACCACCAAAAGCAACGACAACAAATGCCAAAATTGACAAATGGGATCTAATTAAAGTAAAGAGCTTTTGTACAGCAAAAGAAATTATCATCAGAGTGAACAGGCAACCTACAGAATGGGAGAAAATTTTTGCAATCTATCCATCTGGCAAGGGCTAATATCTAGAATCTAACAAAGAACTTAAACAAATTTACAAGCAAAGCACAAACAACCCCATCAAAAAGTGGGCGAAGTATATGAACAGACACTTAAAAGAAGATATTTATGTGACCAACAAACATATGAAAAAAAGCTCATCATCACTGATCACTAGAGAAATGCAAATCAAAACCACAATGAGATACCATCTCACACCAGTTAGAATGGCGATTTCCTGACTTTAAAGGCAGGAAACAACAGATGTTGGAGAGGATGTGGAGAGACAGGAACACTTTTACACTGTTGGTGGGAGTGTAAATTAGTTCAACCATTGTGGAATACATTGTGGTGATTCTTCAAGGATCTAGAACCAGAAACACCATCTGACCCAGCAATCTCATTACTGGGTACATAACCAAAGGTTTATAAATCATTCTACTATAAAGACACATGCACACCTATGTTTATTGTGGCACTGTTCACAATAGCAAAGACCTGGAACCAACCCAAATGCCCACCAATAATAGACTGGATAAAGAAAATGTGGCATATAGACACCATGGATTACTGTGCATCCATAAAAAAGGGTGAGTTCATGTTCTTTGCAGGGACATGGATGAAGCTGGAAACCATCATTCTCAGGAAACACAGGAACAGAAAAACCAACACTGCATGTTCTCACTCATAAGTGGGAGTTGAACAATGAGAACACATGGACACAGGGAAGGGAATATCACACACCAAGGCCTGTCAGTGGGTAGGGGGTTAGGGGAGGAATAGCATTAGAAGAAATACCTAATGTAGTTGATGGGTTGATGGTTGCAGCAAACCACTATGGTACATGTATACCTATGTAACAAACCTGCACGTTCTACATATGTGTCCCAGAACTTACAGTATAAATTTTTTTTAAAAAAGTGAACTAGATATACTCTTAATCATTCCTGCTAATCAAACTGATGCCCAGTATTTTAAAAATGAGAATTCATATATTGGATTTTTTAAGATGTTCTCCCTCTCCATACACTAAGCTTTTGCTAGGTCAATATAAATTAGCTGTGTATCAGTGATGCCTGTCACAAGTTGAGGCTGGTGAACCAGAAGAACTCATCCATGGCCAACCAGGTATTCCCACAGTCCGGTCCTGAGAGCGGTGTAGAATTCTAACTCATAAAATTTAAAGGCTCCTGAAAGTTAATTTTGATCCAAACTAGCAGAGATATCCAAAAACTACAATGGGTGGCTTTTCAAGGAAGAGAAGATTCTTGTTATTAGGTGGGTCTGAGAGTCACCATCCCATAGAAATCTGTCTTCACTGGTGTGAGGGCCAATCCATAGTTGGAGGATCCTGAAATTACCATCTAGAACTCGGGTGAGGGAAACTGAATTCTGGTTAAACTGAGAGAGTAAGAATTGTGGTTCACAGTGAGGCCACTAGACCCGAAGAGATCTGAATTTAAATCAGAAATAAGGCAAAGAGTTATTGAAATCTGACACGTAAAATAGCCATTATATAGAGAAGTTTAAGGTCAACGCTTCCTCTGTTGCTCAGGAGATAATGTATATAGTGGTAATAATAATATTAAAAATAAAGACATATGATAGTAGCTAATATACATTGATTAATTATATAATAATCATAATCACTTATTGGGTGCTTTCTATATGCCAGGTACTATTCTAAGTGTTTTACTTAAATTAATTTAACCCCCACCAATCTGTGGGGTAGACAGTGTGTTTTACCTCTATATTGTAGATGAGGAAACTGAGATATGAAGAAGATAATCAACTTACCTAAAATCAAATGGACAACAGTTAGCAGAAGTAGAATTCAAACTCAGGCATTTTGGCTCCAAAGTGTGCTTTTAACTATTGGGTTATGTGTTACTTCATTTACTCTTCACGGCAACCCTCTAGGTTAGTTACTATCATGAATCACATTTTCTAAATGAAGGAATTGAAACTTAGAAAGATTAAGTAATTTTCTCAAGATCATACAGCAGGATGCATAATCCAAAGAAAAGTTATTTGATGACAAAGTCCACAGTCTTAACGATTACAGTGTGGCAACTTCTATGGCACATTTGATCCATGTTAATTTCAGGTACAGGAAGGAGGTACAAATACATTGACAAGACCGCTTTCATTAGCCCCGGGTGTGGGCAAGGAGTAAACAGAGCCTATGGATGACATCATCATGGGCTCTGGACAAAGCTAGGGTAGGCGGGATTTGTGTCTTAGATAAGAATCTAAATGTTAAATTTTAATTTATCAATCCTACATTTTATATTACTTATTTTGGCCCAATTTTCCAATCTGTAACATTTTTTAAATCATGCTATCTCGCTGCTCTGCTTACGGAGTAGTCATTCTTTAGTCCTTTACTTTCTTAATAAACTTGCTTTCGCTTAAAAAAATCATGTTATCCCTTCCAAATTTTGATCTTCTGAACATTTAACTTATCAGTGTTTTGGGGTTTTCATTCAAAAACAAAGAACACTCAGGGCTCGGCACGGTGGCTCTTGCCTGTAAACCCAGTACTTTGGGAGGCTGAGGTAGGTGGAGGAGTTTGAGATCAGCCTGGGCAACATGGCAAAACCCTTTGTCTACTAAAAATACAAAAATTAGCCAGGCATGGTGGCTCACCCTATAGTCCCAGTTACTCACAGGAGCTGTGGTGGGAGCATCACTTGAGCCCAGGAAGTCAATGCCGCAGTGAGCTGTGGCACCACTGCATTCCAGCCTAGGCAACAGGAGTGAGAATGTTTCTTTTTTTTTCTTTTCTTTCTTTCTTTTTTTTTTTTTTTTTTGAGACAGAGTTCTGTGACCAGGCTGGAGTGCAGTGGCGCGATCTCGGCTCACTACAACCTCTGCCTCCCGGTTTAAGCGATTCTCCTGCCTCAGCTTCCTGAGTAGCTGGGACTGCAGGCGCCCACCACCACACCCGGCTAATTTTGTAGTTTTAGTAGAGACAGGGTTTCACCATATTGGCCAGGCTGGTCTCGAATTCCTGACCTTGTGATCCACCAGTCTTGGCCTCCCAAAGTGCTAGGATTACAGGTGTGAGCTACCACGCCCGGCCAAGACCCTGTTTCAAAAAAAAAAAAAAAAAAAGAGGAAGAAGAAAGAAAAGAAACAATCAAAAACTTTCCCAGCTATTGTAACTTTAATTAAATTTTCTATAAAGTTGTGTCCAGCCTCCCTAAATTAATATAGAAGAAGCAATCCTTTTAAAATTTCTCTCCTTCAACTTCTTTCTCCACTCTTTCTCTATGGACTTCATTTTTCTTCCCATCCCCCCTCTTTATTTTGCCATTTCCCCTCATCAGGTCACTGACTCCTGAAGCTGAATCCTGTGAGTCAGAGAAATGTACTTCTGGCCTTACTTCTGACTAATAACGTTTCCCTGAGGAGGTAACTTCCTCCTGTTTTTTGTTTTGGTTCCTTGATCCTAATGATGGCCACAATAACACAAGATATCCTAAATATCTCAAGCAATGATATAAAAAACAGAACCACTGCATTACTGAAAGTAGTAGTTTTCCTCGTAAAATTTAGATTTAGAGTTCATCAGGTGAGCCATTATGATGCTTCCTGGGTTGCCTCTTGGGGCTATAATATTCCATTGTAAGCTGCACTTTGCCTTGCAGCAGAATAATCATTCCATTTGAGGAATGCTAGTATAACAAGGTTCCATTCAATTATCAGGTCAGATTCCTTCTATTTTTTTTTCCACATAGAAATGTGGTAAAATGCACAAAATTGAATTAAATTTATTTCAATTAAATATCTTACCCAACGTCCCTTGAGTCATTGCTATATATTTTAAGCATCTTTCTAAGGAAAATAAAATCACTTGTCAAAGACTTCCGTTTTGGGTAAGACACCAAAGCAGTATGGGGACACACACACACAGACACGCACACACACGGAGAGGGAGAGAGACAGAGAGAGAACAAAAAAGCCACTTACATGAATTCCTTAATATTTATTTATACCCAAGAGATATACTAAATTTGAGTACTTGAAGTATTTTCTCCCTCTCCTCAAGGTAAAGCATATGCTACATGAAATTCTTCACTTTTCTTCTGTCAGCTCCCTGAATGAGAAGGTTGCTATCAGTTTTTTGAGCAGCAAATGAACTGAAATAGCAATCAGAAAACTTTGGTCCTGGGGTGATACGGATGGTTGTGTCCATACCCAAATCTCATCTTGCAGTGTAGCTCCCATAATTCCCACGTGTTGTGGGAGGGACCTGGTGGGAGATACTTGAATCATGGGGGCGGTCTTCCCCATACTATTCTCTTGGTAGTGAATAAGTCTCACGAGATCTGATGTTTTCATAAGGGGAGACAAGCCTCTTTTTTTTTTTTTGGCTCTCCTTTCTTGTCTGCCACCATGTAAGATGTGACTTTTGCATTCTGTCACGATTGTGAGGCCTCCCCCAGCCAGGTGGAACTGTGAGTCCATTAAACTTCTTTTTCCTTATAAATTACCCAGTCTTGGGTATATCTTTATCAGCAGCATGAAAATGGATTAATACATTGGGTTTTGCTTTTTGTTTTTTGTATTGTCAGGTTTTCTATCAGTCAAATAGCATACTTTTGGATTCAGCTAGCATTTGTTGAACCTCCTATGTGTCAAGCACATTTTGTCATTTAATCCACAAAAGCAAGCTTAGGACTCCTCTGTTACGAGGTATCAATCTCTACTGTACTGTCCCTTCTTGGCCTCATCAAAACTATAATCAACTCATTATTAATGCAATTGTTTGTTTAGTATCTATTTCCCTCCATAGGTTGTGAGCTTTACAAAGACAGAATTTGTGTGTAAATTTCTCATTTCTGTCACTTCAGTGCCTAACTCAGGGCACACAGTAAATACGGATTGAATTAATGAGTTGACAAAAACAAAAAAACAAAAACTGAAGCTCAGAGGTTAAAACTGTATAAGACCACACTGTCAGATGGCACAGCTGTGTCTAGAACTCAGAGCTTTACTCCAAGAGGAGTTCCCATTCTCTAGTTACTTTCACTTGCATTTATCACTTGCTTTTCAGAGATTAATTAAGAGAATACAAGAAAGAGCACGGAGGCGAAATATGGCATCCCTGGCTTAACGAAGCAGCATAGTGGGTGCTTTATTCTCTCTGATTCTCCAAACTCCAGGTCACAAGTCCTATGTAGACTATTATTTATTATATTTATGTATTTATTTATAGAGACAGAACCTCACTCTGTCATCCAGGCTTGAGTGCAGTGGTATGAGCATAGCTCACTGAAACCTCAAACTCTTGGGCTCAGATGATTCTCCTACCTCAGCCTCCTGAGTAGCTGGGACTACAGGCAACACCACCCAGTTAATTTTATGTTTTGTAGACGGGCAGGGTCTCACTTTGTTGCTTCGGATGTTCTCAAACTCCTGGTGTCAGGTGATCCTGCTGCCTTGGCCTCCCAAGGCACGGGAATTACAGGCTTTAGCCACTACACCTGGCCTTTTCTAGACTTTTAAATAATACTATTTCTGCAGAAAAAGACCTTTGGACTTGCACACTCTACTTACTATAGAATAAAGTGGAATTTCTCAGGTTCCCTACTGTACACTGCCCAAAGAAATCAATCAGGAAAATGCCAAAAGTATTTCACTTGTAATTTGTCTCTTTTATACTGTGGGGTCCTAATTATAGGAGGTTCTAGGTTAGCCTGACTTGCTACACCAAGTTTAACACTTGAAATCGGAAATGTTTAAACTATAAACATTAGTAGATTCTAAATTTATTATGTGTTTTTATTTTAAAGCATTTCACAGAAATACATTTATAACATTCTTCAAAAGAAAATCTTTATAGTGAGAAAAAGAACTTAAAGTTTTAACAGCACACAATAAAGTCTGAAATTGTTTTATAGTATAAAATCCTTCAAAGTCATTCAGGAATAAGCATCATTTTTCCTGCAAGTGAGTCAGGGATAAACATTATAGTAAAAGATATTGTAGAGGAGTTTGTGGGGCAAAGCCTTCCACTTTGTGCTGAGTTAAGATTCTGAAATATTCTCATCCACAGCAATGATTGCCAAAATATAGGGTCATTTTCCAAGAAATTTATGTTTCTTGGACTTTCTGCCCCAGCTGGTGTGTTGATTTCACGGTGTTCTGTTCCAAATCTCAGTTCCAGCTCATCACCAATTCAATCCTGTAGTGATCACAAAGGACCGGTGGTACAGGGTCTTAAGCATGCGGAGGAGGGAAGAGGAAGGGAGGTGAAATCCATCTTAACTTTGAAAAGCCCAGTGTTGACCTGCATTCTTTAGGGTGATATAGTCATTTAGACATGCTGATTGAGTACAGATCCTCCCTGCTTCTGTTTTTTTTTTCCATGCAAGAGAAGACAAGCTGTTTATGCAATAACCTTTCTTACTTCTGCCCACACTGGTGTCTCCACTCCATGCTTTAAATCACTGTGTTCATGAGGTTTAAGTAAACCTCCTTTCAAAGCTCTTCAAATTCATTGGCATATTGTAAATCACATGCTGGCTTTTTCAATTGCCTGGGTATTATTTTGAGGGTCTACGACTATTTTTTTTTAAGCAGCAGATTTGTGGCAAAAGCTTGCCTGAATATTCTTTATCATTTGCCAGATTTTAAATTTTAACCACAGAATTTCCATTAATCTCAGTTGCAGTTTAATGGATGTACTCTATCTCCTGTTCACAAAATAATCATTTCATTTCACTAATTATGACATTGTCCTTCAGACACTTCTCGGGACTTACAATGCCTCACAATGACTCCTAATCAGGTTCAAACTTTTTATGTGTTCTTCTAAAGCCTAGCACTATGAAATCAAATGATTACCAAGCTTACCTCCCACTTCTGCAAAATTGCTTTCGCCCTTTCAGGGCCACCGTCCTTCACATACAGCATGCTACTCCTACTTTCATGCTTTTTCCTGGTAGTCTCTACAGCTTCCTAGTATGCCATCCCCCACCCTCAAGACCCATTCAGATGCCGCTACTGGGACCCATATTGGATTCCAACTCAGATTTCTCTTTCTTCCGATTCTTCTCTTTATTGTCCAGATACATTTTAGCTCTCCATTATGTATCAGCTTGGGCACCAGACAGACGTAGTTTGAAGTATATGTTCTGTCCTTACCAGTGTGACCTTCTTCACATTATTTCACACCGCTCACCTTTGCCCAGCATCTTTATCTATGAGAACAGTAATAGATTATTATGAGAATTATATGTGTAACTTGGGCAAAATGCCTAGCTCATATTATGTACTAAATATGTGAATTCCATTCCTTTTTATCCTATAATTTACTTTGTTTTATGTGTCTACATCTTGGTATTTCAATAGAATCCCCCAAAGGAGGAGACTTAGATCCACTTTTTTTGCAACCTACAAAAAGCCTATTTTATATGGAGGCACATAGAACATGAGGAAAAATAATTAACTGGGATAGAAATTGTTCTGCTTCCTAAAAACAAATAAATGAAGAGTGTTCAAAGCCTGTGGACACTGGGCCATGAGCTCTTACGTAGGCGAGGTACCGAGTGAAGGTTGCTGATTCTAGTAGGGGTTGCTCAAGACTCTGGAGCCGCACTGCCTGCCTGAGTCAACGGTGGCTCCACCACCGACTAGCTGTGTGCCCTTGGGCAATACCTCTGCGCCTGTTTCCTCTTTTGTGAAATAAGGATAATAATGATACTGATTTTATAGGTGTGTTGTATTAAATGAATTTAGACACATATAAACATTGTGTGCCACATAAATGCCATATAAGTGTTTGCTGCTATTATATCACTGCTATTGTTGCTGTTGTTATTATTGGAACTTGGTAAAACGAGGCAGCTGTGGTTAATTTGAGAAGCAATGTAACATAATGGAAAGAGAACAGCATTTAGGTTCAGATAGACCTTGGTTCTGAAAGGCCTTGTTTCTTGCAAGTTAAAGTCTCCAGGTCTCAGTTTTCTAATACTTAAGGTGACACTGATCCTCATACATTTTTCTGATGATTACTTTAGTTAAGATACTAATTGTAAAGTACTTAGCACAGTGACTAGTACAAAGAAAGTTCTCAAAAATGCAGCTGGTATTTTTGTCATTAATATTGCGTACTTTTTCCTAATCTATTATAAAACGAACTATTATTTTGTGTCCCACCAAGAACAAAAGGAAACATTGCCAACTAAATAATGATGAGCCATCAAGGTAAATTTCATTTCAGGTGAATAAAAATGTGAACAAATATTAAAATAGATGAAATGTACTAGTTTTGCTAAGTGAGGGATCACAATACAGCCAATTTCAGAGGCGCCATGGCTTAGGTGGCTTAGGAAGTGGAGATAGTCTGTTCTTGTTCATAGTGAGAATCCTATGTTCCCATTTCAGTGACACCCGAATTGTTTGTTATGTTTATTATCTTCAGGGAGGAGGGGCCCCATTAAAGGGTGAACTTGTAATAAATTGGAATTTCAAATAAACCTCATGTACTTGTGTTTATAAAGAAGAAAAAACAAAGGAAGTGAAGATAGTGTGAAGAAATGTGTAAAGGGCAGTCCCTTGGCTTGTCTGGGGTTTCAAGGCCTGAATTCTTAGATTTATAGGCTAAGCGTGTGACAGGACATCATGTTCATGGCCATATGCACCGTAGAAAGCTACCAGGAACTCATGACTTTACACACATTCTTTTTTCTTTCCCAAATATCTGGCCATAAAGAGTTTCAACTAAGTAAACACTACTAAACTAAACTCTCTGTAAGATATTTTATTATTGTCTCTTCTCAGGCATCTCCACTTTAAATTCAAAAATAGCCCAAACACATAAATTGCATACAGGATTTCTTAGTTTTCGAGGTTTTTCTTTTTAACTACAGCTGCACAAGATTTTCATTCCATTTCCTCTGAGTGACCATGAGAAAAGTCTCTCCTTTGTCTTTTTCTGGTTCTAAGACCCTAGAGAATAAATTGAGTTTTTGGGACACTGCCAGATGTGTGATAGGTCCACAAGGAAAACAATAAGCAATCTTTTCTGTTTGGAAAGACTAAATTCAGAGACTACTGCCCTGACAGGTTAGATATAAAACTAGTCCTCTCTCCTCTCCTCCAGCCCCTCTTCTGATTAGCTTTCCTTTGAAGGTTGACTGAGATGAGTTAGAGTATCTTTTCTAATTCAGATCTAGGGGATGTGGGGGTGTTAACAATTTACACACAGAACTAAAAACTTTGCAATGCCAGATTCTAAATCATCACTATCACTGAGTTTAGTCTAGTGCCACTGACCTCAGCAGACACATATTTCTCTCTGTCATAAGGGATTTTTGGTCAGCTTATTTTAAAGTTTTAGAATACAACTGTTCCGTTTTCATTCCTACACATTCTTCATTCAATATTAATCTAAATCGCTTTTTAAAAACTGTACCTTATTTTATTGCCGAGAAATGCTGCAATGTTCATTCCTATTCCTATTTCTAAACATATGGCACTCATCTTCTTACCACTATAGAGAGGGGGAGGAAAGGGCTTATTATCAGAGATCAGGAAAGGGATTTCAGAACAGTAACATGTGTGGTATAAAGAGAAGAGGCCTCCACGCATATTTGCACAGCCTTTCTGTTTATAGATGCAACAACACTTACGCTGCCCCCAGCAAATGAACGTGGACATGGCTGATGTAGATAGGGGTGTCCCAGCTAACTAGCTAAGTACTGGAAGAAACTTTTCCACTCCCGTAACAGTCACTTCCTACTGCCATTTTGAAGTAATGTGAGAAAGATTCTGTCACCAATAAGGAAAGATTTCTCCCCTTAAGTAAATCTAGAGATGGTCATTTTCTAGATGTAATGGTGTTACCAGCTAAAACTGAAAATAAAAAGTTTTTAAGCAAAGCTAATTTGATCAAACTGAACAAGATAGAATTCAATCACTTGGTCAAAACATTCCTACAAAGTATCTCTGCCTTGATTCTAGTTTGTAAGATTCTTAATAGCAAGGATAATTTTACTTGTATTTGAATTTCTTCCTGTTTTAGAATGACATCCGGCAACTTGTGAGTTCTCAACAAATGTTTGTTGAATTGAGTAGAATTAATGTTCAAGCTCCTAGCCATTGCTATAAACACCCATTCTAAAGAAACATTCTTTTTTACATAACACATAAAAGTAGAATAAGTTGATTATAGATCAACGATAAAATATAGATAAGTAAACAAAGATTTCAGACACAATTTTAGCAACCAAAAACAACTTATTTCCTTTCTTTCTCTCCTTCCTTTTTCTTTCTTTTTCCCTCCCTTCCTCCCTCCCCTCCCTTCTTTCTCCTCTCTCCCCCTCCCCTCCCTCCCCTCCCTTCCCTTTCTTTCTTCTTTTCTTTTCTTTTGGAGACAGGGTTTCACTCCACCTCCCAGGCTGGAGTGTAGTGAGGCCATCACGGCTTACTACAGCCCTGACCTCCCTGGCTCAGGCACTTCTCTCCCCCTCAGCCCCATGTAGTTAGGACTACAGACACGTGCCACCATGACCAGCTAAGTTTTTGTATATTTTGTAGAGATGGGGTCTCATCACGTTGCCCAGCTAGTCTCAAACTCCTGGGCTCAAGCAAACCACCTGCCCCAGCCTCCTGAAGTGCTGGGATTACAGGCTTGAGTCACTGCATCCAGCCGTGACAACTGCACCTAATATTTCAGCAAATAATTGCTTTTAGAAGTGAGTCTGAATTCAGTGTTCAGAATTCCAAATGCAGTGGAATTGTACACAATCCCTACCATAACATGATCCTATTCAGCAATTCCAACGAAAATGCAGTGGACTCATACCATAGAACTGTTTAACTAATAAAGGAAAAGTCCTGTTCTAACTCAAAGTCATAGAGATTGGTGAAGGTGGGGTTCCCCAGGAAACAGACCCTGAGATGAAGTCAGGTGTGCAAAAGTCTTATTGGGGCTTAACATCTAAGAATGAAAAAAGAGAGGGCAACTGGGCTGCCAAACTGAAGGAAGATTTGACACAGTTTCTACGAGCCCAAGGGAGACTCCATAGCAAGGACTGCCTATCTAAGGAATCCTGTGTTGGGTGGAAATGGCTTGAACACTGACTACCACCTTGCTCACTCATTGTCTGGTGGCCTCTGCAAGAACAGCATGAATGTGAGCTAAAGCAGAGGTAAATCCAAACAAAGCTAATAGCTAGAGGCTGACAGCTTTCCACATTCCATGCAGCTGGCCGATGAGACCTTTCTTGAAATTGGATTTGGGCGATGCCTCCTTGGTGGCCACATAGATATCCTCTTACATTTTCTTTCAGAAGAAAAGTGTGGGCTGGGTGCAGTGGCTCATGCTTGTAATCCTAGCACTTTGGGAGACCAAGCGGGGGAAATGGCTTGAGATCAGGAGTTTCAGACCAGCCTAGGCAACATGGTGACCCTATCTCTACAAACATCTGAAAAGCTAGCCAGGCATGGTGGCATGTGCCTGTCTTCCCAGCTACCTTGGGGATAGAGGGGCGTTGCTGAGGTGGGAGGATCTCTTGAGCCTAGGAGGTCGAGACTGTAGTGAGTCATGTTCATGCCACTGCACTCCAGCCTGGGTGACAGAGTAATAACTTGTCTCGCTCAGTCGCTGCTGCCAGCTTGAGTACAGTGTTGTCTCGCCGCTCCGCTGCCCCACTCCTCTGCCGGTCGTAATGGAAGAAGAAATTGCTGCACTCGTCATTGGCAATGGTTCCAGCATGTGCAAAGCTGGCTTTGCTGGGGATGATGCCCCCTGAACTGTTTCCCTCCATTGTCGGGCGCCCTCGGCACCAGGGCGTGATGGTCGGCATGGGCCAGAAGGACTCCTACGTGGGCGACGAGGCGCAGAGCAAGCACGGCATCCTGACCCTGAAGTACCCCATCGAGCATGGCATCGTCACCAACTGGGATGACATGGAGAAAATCTGGCACCACACTTTCTACAATGAGCTGCGTGTGGCCCCGGAGGAGCACTCCATGCTGCTGACCGAGGCCCCCCTAAACCCCAAGGCCAATAGAAGATGACTCAGATCATGTTTGAGACCTTCAACACCCTGGCCATGTACGTGGCTATCCAGGCCGTGCTGTCCCTCTACGCCTCTGGGTGCACCACTGGCATTGTCATGAACTCTGGAGATGGGGTCACCCATGCGGTGCCCATTTACGAGGGCTATGCCCTTCCCCCACGCTATCCTGCGTCTGGACCTGGCTGGCTGGGACCTGACCGACTACCTCATAAAGATCCTCACCGAGCGCGGCTACAGCTTCACAACCACGGCCAAGCAGGAGATCGTACGCGACATCAAGGAGAAGCTGTGCTACGTCACCCTGGACTTCGAGCAGGAGATGGCCACAGCCGCATCCTCCTCCTCTCTGGAGAAGAGCTATGAGCTGCCCGACGGCCAGGTCATCACCATTGGTAATGAGTGGTTCCGGTGTCCGGAGGCGCTGTTCCAGCCTTCCTTTCTCGGCATGGAATCTTGGGGCAACCACGAGACCACCTTCAACTCCATCATGAAGTGTGACGTGGACATCCGTAAAGACCTGTACACCAACACTGTGCTGTCTGGCGGCACCACCATGTACCCAGGCATCGCCAACAGGATGCAGAAGGAGATCACTGCCCTGGCACCCAGCACCATGAAGATCAAGATCGCTGCACCCCCAGAGCGTAAGTACTCTGTATGGATCGTCGGCTCCCTCCTGGCCTCACTGTCCACCTTCCAGCAGATGTGGATTAGCAAGCGGGAGTACGATGAGTCTGGCCCCTCCAACGTCCACCGCAAATGCTTCTAAATGGACTACGAGCAGATGCCTAACATTTGCTGCAAGGGTTAATTCGGAAGTATAAATTTGCCCCTGGCAAATGCATACACCTCATTCTAGCCTCACGAAACTGGAATAAGCCTTCGAAAAGAAATTGTCCTTGAAGCTTGTATCTGATATCAGCACTGGATTGTAGAACTTGTTGCTGATTTTGACCTTGTATTCAAGTTAACTGTTCCCCTTGTTATTTGTTTAATACCCTGTACATATCTTTGATTTCAGTCTTTAGTACATGCGGCTTGGTCACTTCATGGCTGAGGTAAGAATGTGCTTGTGGGCAGACAAGTCTGGCTTGGTGAGTCTGCATGGCCAGCAGTCTCCTATCTGTGCAGCGTATTCATGTGTCTGGGCTGAGTGTTCTGGGATTGCTCTAGAGGCTGGAAAGGGCTGCCAGTCTGTCAGGGTTGGAAAGTCCAAGCCATAGGACCCAGTTTCCTTTCTTAGCTTATGGTTTCCTGCCAGAGCACGTCGGCTGTTACTTGCCTTGAGTTGGAAGCAGTTTGCATTTACACCTGTAAATGTATTCATTCTTTTAACTTATGTAAGGTTTTTTTTTTGTATGCAACTCTCGATTCTTTAAAGAGATGACAACAAATTTTGGTTTTCTACTGTTATGTGAGAACATTAGGCCCCAGCAACACGTCATTGTGTAAGGAAAAATAAAAGTGCTGCCGTAACAAAAAAACAAAAACAAAACAAAACAAAAAAAAAAGACCTTGTCTCATAAAAAGAGAGAGAGAAAGAGAGAGAAAAAAAAATGAAAAATGTGGGAGTTCATGACCAATGAACCTTGGCAACAGAATGAGACTCCATCTCTACAGTAAAATAATTTTTAAAAAATGCACTGTCCTTTGATTTCTTTAATCAAATATTGGAAGAATATATCCTCAATTTTTATGCTATTTGCAATCAACATAAGGACTATAGACATGAAATAGTTTTTATTTTTTTATTTTGAGACAAGGTCTTGCTCTGTCAACTAGGTTGGAGTGAAGTGGCACAATCACAGCTCACTGCAGCCTCAGATTCCTGAGTTCAAGTGATGCTCCCACCTCAGCCTCCAGAGTAGCCAGGACTGCAGGCCTGTGACATCACACCCAACACATTTTATTTTTTTATTTTGCAGAGATGGGGTCTTGCTGTTTTGCTGAGTCTGGTCTTGAATTCCTGGCTTCGAGCGATCCACCTGCCTTGGCCCCTCAGGGTGCTGGGATTACAGATGTGAGCCATCACACCCAGCATGGCATGATATACTTTAAAAATTAATCTGCATTATTAACATTTTCCCTCACTTTCTCAAATCTACACCACCAACAAAACAGTAAATTAAGTCCTGATTTGTATTATAGTAGTGTTCAATTTCTGTGGTGTAAATAACCTCATCATGTTAATTTCAAGTTACCAATGTGATGCCACTCAGCTCAGAGTTGTGAAGAGATGAGCAGTAGCATGCTGTTATATAGTATTTCCTCCATGCAGATTTGCAATAGATATACATAACCCCAAGAGCACAGATAGTTGTAGTATGTACAACAGGAACATAGTAAATTGGAGTAAAATAATTAGCAAGTGATAAATTTTAGGTATTTATTACTTTTGTTTTTAGTATAATTTACATAATTATAAGTTTATATACGTTAATTTTTAATAACTTTTATTTTTAATAACCACCTTACAGAATTCTGACAACTTAATAGACTCCCATGAGACAGCATGAGTTAACCTGAGCACGCAACTGCAACTCAGAAATTTCTCTTTTAAGTGCCTACCCTGGAGTAACCTGAGTCCATATGCATGAGGACTCAGGCACAAGAATATTCATTGCAATGCTATTGATAATAGGAGAAAGTAAAATTGACATACTTGTGCATAAGGAAAGATATTGATAAAATAAAGTGGGATTCATTCATATAATGCAATATTAAACTATAGTTTTAAAAGATCAATTATATTCTAATACACTGACATAGATCAAACCCAAAAGAAAGTTGTAAATGCCTTCATGCAGTGTGATACCAAATGTGTAAAAACTTTAAGTATAAAGACACTTCTTATTTTTAGACAGAATCTTGTCCTATTGCCCAGCTGGTGTGCCGTGGCATGATCTTGGCTCTCCGCAGCCTCAACCTCCCAGACTCAAGTGATCCTCCTACCTCAGCCTCTCAAGTAGCTGGGACTACAGGTATGCATCACCACACCTGGCTAATTTTTTAACTTTAACTTTTGCAGAGACAGAGTCTCACTATGTTACTCAGGCTAGTCTCAAACTCCTGGGCTCAAGTGATCCTCCTGCCTAGGCCTCCCAAAGTGCTGGGATTACAGGAATTGTATCTGACTGTGAACACAGTGTAAATCTAGTTTATAAACATCTGCATATATAGCTCAGATGTAAAAACATGTATGAACACAAAACATACAAATTTCAGAATAGTATTTACCTCGAGGGAGGGAAAGATGGTGGGATAGGACTTTAATGGTATCTATAGCATTTTACTTCTTTTTTTTAATATATATATATATTTTATTGCATTTTAGGTTTTGGGGTACATGTGAAGAACATGCAAGATTGTTGCATAGGTACACACATGGCAGTGTGATTTGCTGCCTTCCTCCCCATCACCTATATCTGGCATTTCTCCCCATGCTATCTCTCCCCCAACTCCCCACCCCCCGCTGTCCCTCCCCTTTTTCCCCAGCATTTTACTTCTTTAAAGAGAAGATGATAAAGAGAAAACGCTCAGATGATCTTAGCAGTAATCATAAGAGAAAGACAAAATCAACATTATATGCCCCAATAGAAGTACACAAGGTATCTATGAAATATCCTTGCTTTAAAAAGAGAGCTTATATCCACATAAACATCTAGATTCAACCCCCAATTCACTGAAAAACGGGACAAAGAAAAGTGTAAATGGAGCTACTTGGATGCAATCAGCAAAATTTGGAATGTACAAATCATGAGAGCTAAGCAGCCTATCAACTAATTGCAATGTACGGACCTCACTTTGGTTCTGATTCAAACAAACTTATAAATTATGAAGAAAACAGGAATG
Organism: Ateles fusciceps; assembly: GCA_036589455.1. Taxonomy (NCBI): domain Eukaryota; kingdom Metazoa; phylum Chordata; class Mammalia; order Primates; family Atelidae; genus Ateles; species Ateles fusciceps. The sequence continues at coordinate 801,620 of JAZHEH010001687.1, forward strand.
TTTGAATACTGAGTGAATACTCAAGGATATTAAAGAATTACTATTATTTAGGTGATATATGATAGTGTAAGTCTATTTTAAAATTAATCCTTTTATTTTAAAGATTGATGTTAAAATATGTATGGATGAAGTAATAATTATGTCTACTCCTTGCTACCAAATAATATCAGGAGATGGAGAAGTGGGTATGTATATAGATCAGACAAGATAGTTTTCAAACAATCTTTTCCAACAGATATGTTTGAAATGTCACATTAATAAGTTTTTTTTTAAAAAAAAGGAGGAGGAGGAGAAAGAAAACTGAATGCAAGCAAGAAAAATGTAAACATCTATTACAATTAAGTGGTTTAACATGTATCATATCTAAGTGGGTGTCATTTTACTTTTTGTATATTTGGTGAGTTTGAAATATTACATAATTTAATTTTTAAAACATATAAATTTGTATAAATACCTCCATAGTATCACAAACATAAAATATACTCTGACTATATTTTAAATAGCATGATCCATCCTCAGTGCAGGGAGACAGATATGTTATCAGGAGTGAAATGAGGGCTTCCCACAGCCTGCTGCTCATACACACCAGACACTTTTGATTTACCCTCCTACCAGATTCCCCCGGCCCCTCCTCAGATACAGACCCACCACTATCTAGTGCTATGAACCAGAAATTAACCCTTTGCATCTAGAACCCTTAGTTCTAGCTGAGCAGCTTGACTGTCTCTTTCAGTTAAATTTATCTTCAAATTATTTATACTTTGCTCCCCGGGGAATGTCAGAGTTACAAGATTAGTTCATCAAAAACAGTATTTGGTCCCTAGAACAAAACATGCCTTGTTCTTGTGTATGTGAAGAGGGTATTTTCATGTTCTGTTATGTTTGCTGCAGTGTTTATAATTTAGGTATTTGAGTTGACGATAATGGACCCCCATCATAAGTTTTCTATAAATTAATCACATATTCTAAGTCTGTCCAGCCATCTAGGATGAGAACAGAACAGTAAAACATCTGGTATGTTACTCTGAAGTGTTATCAGGCCACTTAATTGTTGCTGAATAGTTTCAAATTCTAAAGAGTGATTTAAACATTCCCTATGCCACACATACTCTCATATTCATTAGAACATATTAAAGACTATAAGATATTCTCCTTCATAGCTATGTATAAAGAGAATAAGTCAGGCATCTTCCACATTAAATTAATTTAAAAGAAAACAATACTGGTCAGAGGCAGAGAACAGCCTCCATATCCTTCCGAAGACATTATGCTTAACTTTTTTTTTAATGTAAAAAACTTCTTTCTGAGCTTGGAATCTTCAGAACCTCGTTAATCTAGTTTTCTAGTAAAAACAAAGAATTTTCCATTAATCTGCAGATATACAGAGGTGCCCGAATGCGTCTCCACGTGAAAACCCAAAAGGTACACAGGCCACTGGATCAGGCTACTCTGTGATAAATGATTCACTGGAGAGGCAATATGGAGTGATTCAGAGCGCAGATTTAGAAACCAGAATGCTTGTGTTCAAATTCCGTCTGTATCATTACTAGTTAATTGACTTGGGAAAGCTACCAGACCTTCTTGTGTCTCACTTTCCCTTCTTTAATATGGGGATAATAAAGTTCATATATGTAATGTACTTAGAACAATGCTTGTCATATAACAAATGCTACATAAGCATTAGCTATTGTCATTTCATTCTCCAAATGAATAGCACCATTTTAGATAAAATAACTAGCTTGTTCAAGATTAAAAATGTAATAGTAGCAGAACAAGGGTTTGAATCCAGGTTCTGTCTAAAGCCTGTGTTTTCTTCACTGCACATCCCGCCTTCCATGTCTTTGTGAGTACATACGAAGCTCCTAAGTCAACAGAAGAGCCATGCTTATGATATGACATGACATTTAACTTAAAACTTAAGTGACTTTGAAATATTTTAGAATAAGGGAACTGAAAATGACAAAACTTAATTGTTCAATTAATAGATTGAGAGATTCTGATCAGACATTGAGAGAGATTTGGAAGAGAGTTTGGGTATCAGATGATGAACACTTTGATGTAAATGTTCAGAATGTTTAAACTATTTCATAATGGTTTTAGTAAATAAGTTGTATTTCACATACTAGCAACAAATATTAATGGTTCCAGGATTAAATATGAGACAATTATGAGTCATAATAATTCCCTTCAATTCATCATGAGAAGAAAGATGTATCGTGAAAGAAACAACAGGTTTGAAAACAAATGAGAAAATATAAGAAATAGAAGAGATAGACAGAAGGGAAAATACTGTGTGAAGAAAGAGGCAGAAGGGTACATCTGCAAGCCAAGGATCATCAGGGATCTCTACAACCACCAGATGCTAGAAAAAGAGACACGGACAGATCTCTTTCAGGAACTTCTGAAGGAACCACACCTGCTGTCACCTGGACTTTGGACTTCTAAACCCTAGAACTATGAAAGAATAAATTTCTGTTGTTTAAAGCCACCCAGGATGTGGTACTTTGTTAGGGAACCCCTAGGAACCTAATGTGCATATATAGATAGTCTAATTCAATGACCACTACCAATAAATAATCAATGATTTAATAGAAAGTTTCTGCACGGAGAATACTCTTCTTAACGAATACACTGTTTTTAGCTGTTCTCATTTGAAGTGTGTCAGAATAGTTTAAAACACACAGACAAACATGTACATATAAAAACTGCATTTGAAGACCTAAGAGATGACAGAAGTATGATGTGGCATTAAAGACTATGTAGTATTAAACACATTAAACACGCACCATTCATCAAGTAAGTAAATCAGCATGCTGATGAGAATAGTGCAATCATGAGCACATTAAAAAAAAAAGACCAAAAAAATGCCTGCTGACAGAAAATATGTAATTACTTGAAGATGCCTTTTAAAACAAAGGCTTTAATTATTACTTAAAAAATCTTATAAAAACATAAACACTGGAGAAATAACTTGAACCTAAAGAGTAAAGATTTTATCAAGTTATCTTCTACAGAGCATCATCTGAAGCCTTTTAGTGAAAAATTTGATAAATTCCTGACAAGTTGCTTGCTGCCTAGGGCAAAAAGAAAGAAAAGTATCTTTAAGGGGCACCACTCAGAGAGGATTCATACTTTGTTTCCCGTGCTCTCTGCACGTAAGCTATACACTGAGAATCTTTAAATATAAGCAAATAAATACATAAATCAATTCTGTGTTTGCTTGTTTATATACATTACTTAAAGATGCATATGGCTACTTGCAGTGAACATAAATATGGAAAAGGTAAATGTAAACATAAAAATTATACTTCTGAGGTTTGCTTTTAGACTTCTTTTTGTATTTGTTGTGTTTTTCTTTGAATTAATTCTTTATTTCCTTATCGACAAGCCAGGGCTTTAACATGTTTAAGATTTTCAGTGAAGAAATAGAAATAGAAAACTCATGAGAGGGAAAAAATTTAAACAGTATCTTAGGGATTCAAATCCAATAAGTATAGAGATGTAGGGTTCATACATTCTAAAAGACAGAAGAACAGGAATCCAAAATCTATACAGTTCTCTTTTCAGCAGATACTACAGTGTCAGGCGAAAGAGATGCACATAAATCTCTTGTGCAACTTCAGAAATCAGGCCTTTCAACACATCAGAAATATTCTGTTCAGGAAAATGACATGAGAACACACTATACAAATGGTCCCTATGAAAAGACAATAAAAATTTGAAAGTACACAAACTTATTTTTTCTTCCATTAAAAAATTAAGCAATATTAAGCATAGAGGTATATAATTAATGCTGTCAAAAGTTCTCATAGCATTTGTACCCAATTAATTTAATCTCCTATACTTTGTAGTATTTGCATCAGATGCACTTAGTGAATCTTTACATATGTATATAGTTTACCCTTGAACAATTACAGTACCAACCCTTGCATAGTCAAAAATTGGTGTATAAATTCAATTCCCGAAAACTTAACTACTAATAGCCTACTGTTGAACAGAAGCCTTACCAATAATATAGACGATCAACACATATTTTGTTATATGTATTATATACTGTATTCTTATAATGAAGTAAGCTAGAAGAAAAAAATATTAAGAAAATCATGGGGAAGAGAAAATGTATTTACTATTTATTAAATGGAAGTGGATCATCATAGAGGTCTTAATCCTTGTTTTCATGTTGAGTCGAGGTGACAGAGATGGAAGAAAATCCAAGTATATGTGGACCTGTGCAGTTCAACCCCATGTTGTTCAAGGGCTAACTGTTCATGGAGTAGTGATTTTACGCAGAGTTGACACTATATTGGGTCCTCTAGGAAGCAGATACCGGCATAGGGTTAGGAGAGCCAGCAATTTATTGGGAAATAACACTAGTGAAAGATTCAAACAAGGAGGCTGAAGAATTGGTCAGGGAAAGCCTTCAGAACATGATGCTCATGTGAAAGGAAAGGGAGAAAGGAAGAATTTGCCTCAAATCAGAAGGCATGTCTGGTTAAGTCTCAAGCAACCCAATGGATAGCTTGGAGAAAATATTGCCTGTTAGAAGAGTTCCATGTTGGACAGAAATGGCAAGCTCTCATTACCTCTTCAGTGTTCAGTTACCGGTTGGAAGCTGCCCAGGAAGAGCATTTCCTCAGCCCCAAAGCTAAGATGTGTCCTGAAAGCACTGCAACTGGAGGTTAGGAGCTAGCAGTACTCCTTTTAGCTAAATTTATTCTTGAAGGTAGAGCTCAATAATGCCTGGCTGCTACACATAGAAAACCTTGCAGCTCTCCCGCCTATACCATTAGAGACTTGACCCCACACCCTGTCCTGCATCCCCTTTATAGGCCTACCCCTAATATTCTCATTCTTCTCAGCCCTCTATAAATGTTACCATTAGCATTGTTTATTAGAAAGAACCCACTTTTCAGACACTCCAAACCTCTCCTTACCTCCACTCTCATTCATATACATGTTGAGAACAACTGAAGACTGGACAGGCTCTCAAGTATTGGAAGTTGTATTACAGCTAACTATTTATGGGCTAAAAAGGCTTTTGCCAGATGGTCTAGCATTGCACTTTTGGTAAAGACGTTGTCCAATCTTTTAATAAGTAACAAATAATTTCATACCCAGCCCACTTGCGGGTAAGTTAGAGAGAAAAAGAACTTCCTACTTCCTATCTCATTTATTTGACATATATCTATTTATATCATCATTAAAATAACTGTATTTTCAAATAAATTGAATTAATTTTCTTTTTCTTTTTCTTTTGTTTTTTTTTGAGATGGAGTCTCACTGTCGCCAGGCTGGAGTGCAGTGGTGTGATCTCGGCTCACTGCAACCTCCGCCTCCCGGGTTCAAGCAATTCTCTGCCTCAGCCTCCCGAGTAGCTGGGACTACGGGCGCCTGCCACCACGCCCAGCTAATTTTTGTATTTTTAGTAGAGACGGGGTTTCACCATGTTGGCCAGAATGGGCTCGATCTCTTGACCTCATGATCCGCCTGCCTCGGCCTCCCAAAGTGCTGGGATTACAGGAGTGAGCATAATTTTCTATTTTTAAAAAAGGGCTCTGCAACATCACTGATTATTAGAGAAATGCAAATAAAAATCACAATAAGATACCATCTCACAACAGTCAGAATGGCTGTTACTAAAAGGTAAAAAATAACAGATGTTGGTAAGGTTGTGGAGAAAAAGGAACACTTATATACTGTTGGTGGGGGTGTAAATTAGTTCAACCATTGTGGAAAGCAGTGTGGCAATTCCTCAAAGACCTGAATACAGAAATACCATCTGATCCTGCAATCCCATTCCTGGGTATGTACCCAAAGGAATACAAATCATTCTATTATAAAGACACACATATGTGTATGTTCATTTCAACACTATTCATGATAGCAAAGACATGGAATCAACCTAAATGCCCATCAGTGGTAGAACTGGATAAAGAAAATGAGGTACATGTACACCATGGAATATTATGCAGCCATAAAAAAGAATAGGATCATGTCCTTTGCAGGGACATGGATGGAGCCTGGAGGCTATTATCCTTAACAAACTAACACTGAAACAGAAAACCAAATACCACACGTTCTCACTTATAAGTGGGAGCTAAAAGATGAGAACACACAAACACTTAGAGGGGAACAACACACACTGGGCCCTTTCAGAGGTTGGAGGGTGGGAGGAAGGAGAGGATCAGGAGAAATAACTGATGGGTACTAGGTTTAATACCTGAGTGATGAAATAATCTGTAAGACAGACCCCCATATTACAAGTTTACCTATGTAACAAACCTGCACTTGCACCTCTGAACTTAAAAGTTAAAAAATAAATAAATAAAATAATATTTGAAAAATAAGAGCTTTGACTTTGAACTAATAACTATAGTGGTTTACTTCTTATGCAAATGAGTCTATTTTACTCTGCTCTCTTCATTCCTGGGACCATATCAGAGAAGAAACCTCACGTCAACTTTTATACAGTAGCAAGTTGGTGGCAGGGTAAATTATCTCATGATGCCTGAATCACAGCTCCCATCCTACTACTGATAAACAGTTTGGCTTTCAAAATCTGGTTGCATTTTCAAAATCCTATTTAGATTTTACCCATTTTTTACTAGCTTTTAAAACTACAAAGGAGGAGTTGAGCAAACATTTTTTTTCCTGGTTATTCCAGAAAAAAACACTTATTGGGAACTCACTGTTTGTGTCCTACGTGTTAAGGCAGGAGTTGCAAACTCAAGGGCTCATGAACTAGGTAGGTATCTTAAATGAAAGAAACAGGCAGTATGGATGGTGGGTTCAACAGTGAACTCGGCACAATAGTGAACTTGGACCAGTCGAAAGCCTGAAACTCTTGTTCAACTATTGCACATTGTTACCTAGTAGCAGTTTAGGCCCAGAATGGCCAAACTTTCAATTTTCCAAGAGAAAACAGAAATACAGATTTTCATGTGGCAAACATTTTTGGAAGACAGTTTGTCAATCTAACAAATTATAAATTGTACATTCTCTTAATGTATCCTGTAGAAAAACCCTATCAGCTACACAAGGATATATGTAAAATTGCAGTTATTTATAATAGTGAAAGTGGTGGAAAAGTTAAAGGGGAAAAGTCAAAGGGTCACCAATAAAGAATCGAGGAAACAGATCGGATATACTACAAAATGAAAAACCTATATAAACATATCTATCAAAGCATTTTAAATTTTTTCTTCTTTCCTTTCTCTTCCTTTCTTCTTTCCTTCATTCTTTCTTTCCTCCCTTCTATCAGTCTATAAGTGGAAGCACATAAATTTTGCTCATTAAAGCATCTGTCTTATAGAATAACAACAAAAAATTGTTGCCTCCAAGCTGACTTTCCTTTTCTGCTAGCCTTCAAGTACTACTATTTCGTTATGCAAAGAGGCACCTGCTTTTGGAAAGTATAACAGCACCTTTTATTTAACAAGGTTGCCCTTCTTCCTGGCACATAAAGAACCAACTTGCCTTAGATACCACTGAGAAGGAGTGATCTGTACCCCAATTTTTATTCTCTGATATTCAAAGTCTACAAGACTTGTGGAAAAAAAACAGGCTCCTTCCAAGACACAGTGGTAGAGCAGGGTGGTAAAATCCTAGAAATAAATTTACCTTGAGATAACAAAGAAATAGCATGGATAAGCCAGCCCCCCAACTAAGTCTTTGAGAAAAGGGAACTGTAGTTCTTGGAGTGTTGCTTCAGCCCTCCTGAGGCTGACTTCAGCATTGGGCCAAGTGACTGTGTGGAAAGTCAGGGTGAGTCATCAAGAGCTAGAGGCCTTGTGATCCCAGGTGAGCTTTTCTTTCCCTGAGGAATTACTTTCCCTCCCAGGGCTGCTCTGGAGTGGCAGGGCCTTGCCCCAGTATCTGAGATAGTGGCCAAAGCTGGGCACTTAGTTGAATTCTTTTTAAAAAATAGCAACTTTTATATTAGATTCAGGGGGTACCATAGCAGGTTTGTTACAGGGATGTTGGTTACATATGTGATGCTTAGGTTTGGTGTATGAATGATCCAGTCACCCAGGTAAGACAGCAGAGTACCCAACAGTTTTCTAACCTTTGCCCCTTTTCTTCCCTTCTCCCTCTAGTAGTCCCCCAGTGTCTACTGGTCCCATCTTTATGTCCATGAATACCCAATGTTAAGTGCCCATTTATAAGCGAGAACATGTGGGACTGGTTTTCTGTCCCCTGCATTAATTTGCTTAGGATAATTGACTGCATAAAGAAAATGTGGTACATATACACCATGGAATACACAGACATGAAAAAGAAAAAGTCACGTCCTTTGCAGTAACATGGATGCAGCTGGAGGCCATTATCCTAAATGGAATTCTTTATGCTGTGGATTACACCCTTGAAGATGGCTGCTCCTTCAGACAGAAAAATTCCTATAGGCTGGAACATTTGGAGACATTTTCAGGAAGTCCCTGGGCATTTGAACAGAGTCAAACACTAATCATCCCAAGAAAATACTTAAGCTTTAAGTATTTCACAAAGTTTGACCAAAATAAGTAAAAACAACCATGATAAATTTAATTCAATAAATATTTGTTGAGATAACAACTGAGTCTGCTAAGTATAAAGCTGTATACTAGGCATGACGGAATATCATGGGGTAAAAAAGATAACCAAAAGTTGGTCACTGGCTTCAGGGAACTTACTCTCTAGAATTAGGCTGTCCAATATGTAGCCTTCTGTCCCATGTAGCAATCTAAACTTACATTAACTAAAATTAAGTAAACTTTAAAATTCAGTTTCTCAGTCACAGTAACCACATTTCAAGTGCTTTATAGCTACATTAATATCACAGAAAGTTCTATTGGACAACTCTAGTCCAGAGTTAGGGGTGGTGGCTGTGGTTTTCAGCTTTGCAAACCATCAATCTCTATTGTAACTACTCAGCTCTAATGTTGTGGCACAAAAGCGGCCATACATAATAAGTAAATAAATGAACATGGTTATAGCCCAATAAAACTTTATTTTCAAAAGTAGGTGGCAGTCCAGCTTGTCTTGTGAGCAATAGTTTACCCAGCTGCTATCTACAGAAGGAAACCACTAACTATACTTAATGGTTTATAACTATAGCATAAGGCTGCAAGGTAAGAATAGAGAATTGAGTAATTAACTTTCTGAGGGAATTCAAACAGTCTTTGTGGATGCATTACCTACAATAATAAAGTATTTTTGTCTTAAGCCACTGGCTTTGGGGTGATTAGTCAGGCAGCAACAGATAACAGAGTTAACTATGCTATGTCCTTAATACCTTATATAAACAACTTTCTGAATACCAAAATATCGTATATTTACCATATTTTATATCTCCCAATGCTCAAAATTCACATCCTTTATGGAGCCTTTACCACTTCTCCATGCAAATCTGTGAGTCTATCCTCAACATTTTAAAATTTCCACTACTGCACATTGAATTCTAAGTATTAGTTATATGCCTTTCTCCCTAGGTGTGGAAGTAAGCTCTTCAAGAAGAGAGCTTATGACTTTTTTACCTTTAATCCTTAGTGTCTAACACAGATTTGCTACTTAGTAAGCATTCAATAAGTGTTTGTTAAATTAGTATAGGCAATGACTTGATATTATTGTCAGCAGCCTCAGAGCTTTCGTACTCAGCATTTTATAGAACTTTTGCACACTAGGTAAATAATAATGCTTATTTAGCCATTGCTAACATCCTTGCAATAGCTCAATATTTTATATGTCCAAAGAGTCACTGAAGGCCAGGCATGGTGGCTCATACCTGTAGTCCCAGCACTTTGGGAGGCCAAGGCAGGCAAATAACTTGAAGCCAGGAGTTCAAGGCGAGGCTGGCTAACATGGCAAAATCCCATCTCTACTAAAAATGCAAAAAAAAAAAAAAAAATAGCTGGGCATGGTGGCACACGGGTAATCCCAGCCATTTGAGAGGTTGATGTACCAAAATCACTTGGACCGGCGGGGCAAAGGCTGCAGTGAGCTGAGATAGCACCACTGCACTCCAGCCTGGGCGATAAGAGAGACTCTGTCTCAAAAACAAACAAATTAAAAAAAAAAATCACCGAAACCATAAATTTCTGTGTATTGTGCTTCATTCATCTAGATTTTCAATCCATGCCCTTTTTGTTCATAAATGTAACACTCTCGAAAGAAATTACAGTTACAGTTTTTGTGTTTTGGGTTTTTTCCTGAAAAAAGTTATGCATATTCATTTTATAAAGTGGTATGATTTACGTTTTGGCATTAGCTGAAAGGTAGTTTTGTTTTTACCTAAAGCTGCTGTGAATATATTTACTGAAGTGAATTTAATTTGCATATTAAATTTGCATTTTTATCACCAGGAGTTGTGATTGAAAACAAGAGAATTAGACACACAAGAAAATGAGAATTATTTCCTGCTTAATAATTCAATTGTATCTAGTTAGGAATCCTTCTAATATAGTAAAAGCAGTCACAGTGTTAGATCATAAAATATTACCAGATTAAATGTATTTTCACAAGAAACAGCACAAGTAAATGATTATATTTATCTTTCAGAGTGGAGAAACACATTCTGTTGTAAGTAATTTCATTATGTTAAAAGTCTCGATAAATAACCAGACTCATTTACTATTGAACAAATAAATAAATGGCCTCCTCCTTAAAACCATAGTGTTTCTTAAAAGGAATAAAGTTCATTATCTGCTTGATAGAACTTTAAAACTTTGATTAATGTTAAATAACAAATCAGAAAGCAAATATAAGAGCAAAAACATTCATATTATAAGGGATACATTTTTAAACACACACTTATTACTTCAAAATAGATATTAAAAAGCAGCCATTCATAATGGCCTTCCAGAATCACACAGAAATATGAATCAGATAAAACAACTCTAGACTGTATTTATTTTCTGTGTATTAAATTCAAATATTAATTTGTATCACATATTATTTACTCTTAAAATTTGCAAATTATTGAATATATGTATCAGAAAAAAAGCAGTCAAGAAATAAACATTTAAGTATTCAATTGTCTAAAAAATACTATCACATTAAATGTTTTCTATGATTTGTAAATAATTGTTTTCATTAATTGGTGGCTCCAGTTATAGCAACTACTATAGATGTGCATTTTTCCCGGAGCAAACTGATAGCACTGGCACATGACATGCAGCTATTGATGCGGTAAATACTTTTATTCTTTGCTAATCAAAAACAAAGAAGTTTCTTTCTCCTGGAAGGAGAGCAGGATATCTTTTCTATCTTGTTCCACAGTGGTGACAACTCACTGGTTCTATGCCACAATTGAGCTCATGGAGACATTTATTATATTATCATTTCACAGGAGCTCATGCTGGTCCCTTACACCGATGTCAATGTAATGGCAGATATGCATGATGCCTTGATAAACTTCTTGTGTGCCAGAGCGGAAGATACCAATTCCACTAAAATACAGGGATCTGCCACTTCCATAAAATTTCTGAAGAGCCAGTGAAATTGAGCATGCCAAGATACCTTCTCCAAAGGAAAGGAGAAGTTCTTATACCTTCTTACTGCCTACTATAAAAAAAGGCACAGGGCTTGGTAAACATCTTTTGATTCTGGAAGTAACTAATATCATATTTAAACATACTGTTTATATCCATTTGTCAGATTTGCCAAAATCTGAACAAATGGATATTTTTGAGACAGAGTCTGGCTCTGTTGCCCAGGTTAGAGTGCAGTGGCAGGATCTTGGCTTATTGCAAACTCCGCCTCCTAGGTTCAAGCAATTCTCCTGCCTCAGCCTCTGGAGTAGCTGGGATTACAGGTGCACACCATCACACCAGCTAATTTTTATATTTTTAGTAGAGACGGTGTTTTGCCATATTGGTCAGGCTGGTCTCAAACTCCTGGCCTCAAGTGATCCGCCTGCTTTGGCCTACCAAATTGCTGGGATTATAGGTATGAGCCATCACGGCCATCCAAGACTGAATACTTTTAATGGATCCCAGCGTAAGTATAAACTGAACAAAAAATGTAATGCAATTACAATGAAGCTTTAATAATACTTAAATGTCTATGATCAGCTATGGCACTTTTGGCAAATCTGGAGGGGGAAAAATCTAGTGTTGGCTCCCAAGGTCTTAAAGCAAAGCCATGTATTTTAGCAATAACAGTTCTCTTTTCAGAAACAGATCTTCACTTGATTGGTCCCTGGCAGAGAATGAAGTCTGACTTTCGTATGTTCATAATGTTACGTTCAGAAATAAAAATAACAACAAAAAGTAAGTCTGACTTTGGAACATCAGGTGGCAACATGACACCATTGCTATAAAAAACTGGGGTTATTTGACTTCCTAGTCATAGAGTTAAATATACTCAATGGCATTACATTATTCAAATGGAAGTGAGATATATGGGTCCAGATAAAGTAGACTGTGAAAACACAAGTAAATTGAGTTAACAACTCATTTTCATTCCCAACTTGCCTATGTATTTTGCTCTGCCACCCTCCTTCAATCTCTATTTATGACTCATGGGGAGTTTCTTATTATTAATTGACTGGAAGGGGGAAAAGTTCAAGCCTTATTTACAGGTATTACTACATAATTTACTGGCACCAGACAGAAATTCACAGCTGCCACTTTACAGCCCAATCCAGGGTTGACCCTTTAAAAAGTATGTGTAGGAGAATATGAAGACAAAACCTTTTAATGGTTTATCTTGTCCCCTTTGCCTTGAAGGAGAGATAGCCTTAGGCAAATACCTATGCTTTTCTTTGCTTGAGTAATCACCTTCCCTCCTGGGACTTCTCTGGGTCCTGTCCTAGCATCTGCAGTTGTGGTCTAAGCTGGGAACCTAGTTGGAGCCTCCATGTGAAGAACTAGAGGTTTGTAGGTGACATACTTTCTGTTACGGTTAATCTAGGATCTATCCTTTTTGAAGTTCAACACTGAGGGAAGAAATGCCTCCTCTAGGTACAAATGGTACTATTAAACTGGAATCCAAGATTACCACCTGGATATTTCAGATTCTTCATGCCTTTAAGCAAATAGAACAAAAGTGAGCTGGTCTTTATTACTGGCTTGGATAATTAATCCTGGTTATTAAGAGAAAAAGAAATGCTAGAGATAATGGGTTATGAAGCTGTATAGACAGAAGCCAGGGAAAACCATAGAAGGTCTTCAACTTACAGTGTTAAAAATTAATGGCATTTTAATTTTGACTTCAAAGTTAAACAACTGGAAAACTAGATAATATTACATGAAATATTAAATGACAAGCAGTGTAGAACAATAATCTTAAAAAAAAGAGAGAAACAAAAGAAACAAGCCCCTTACAATTACCCCAGTTTATTGTTTAAAAAGAGAGCTTCCGGGCTATAGTAGTGAGAAGAGGCCCCCAAACAGACCTTGACACTAGTGCTGATTTGAAAAGACAGAATTCAGAGTTAAGAAAGGCAAACCGGCTAGATTTCTAGGTGTAAATTCAGGAAGAAGAGAACTGCACACACAAAAAAATGGGCTCCAGAGATCTGTACAGGTCTAGGAGTCTGCTTTAGTCTATGACAGAGAACTGATCTGCACATGGAGATTGTGGCGGAAACAACATAAAGCTTGAGAAAGGATCAACGGAAGGGAATAGGTGGACTCTTCCCTAAAGATCCAAGGGATAGGGAATATTTCATGTTCTAATCAATCTGAGGGGAAAGACCCCTGATTAAGTAGGGAATTGAGTAGACTACTTGGAAGGTTATTACCTCTGAGGTGGAATCGCGTAAGTCCTCCGAGGAACAGCTGTTCTGGACCTGCCCTAACAAAGCTTGGAAAGAAGACTTAAAGGGTGAAACAGCTTCTAAGCAATTTAGCAGCATCCTAGAACAAAATTTAAAAATATCTAAGGAAATTCAGCAAAATACAGCAGCAACTATAATGTTTGGAATCCAATCAAAAATTTGCAGTAGAAGCAGGGAAGTGTAAACCCTAACCAGGACGGGGGGAAAAACTATGAAACAGAAACAGATCCCGAATGACAGAGATAATGGAATCATCAGAGAAGAAATGGTTTTTAAGAAAATTATTATAAATATACTCCATATATCCAGGAAGATAAAAAATTATCTTTGAAGGAAGGAAATTTGAACATTAAAAAGACTAAATTTGAAATTCTAGAGATTAAAAAATATATTAGTATCTGAAATGAAAAATATACTGAATGGGATTAACAACAGATTAGGTATAGCAGAAGGAAAGATTAGTGAACTTGAAAACAAAGCAATTGAACATCTAAAATAACACACAGTGGCCCAGCGCCATGGATCATGCCTGTAATCCCAGCACTTTGGGAGGCCAAGGTGGGTGTATCACCTGAGGTCAGGAATTCGAGACCAGCCTGGCCAACGTGGTGAAACCCTGTCTCTACCAAAAATACAAAAATTATCTGGGTGTGGTGATGGGCACCTGTAGTCCCAGCTATTTGAGAAGCTGAGGCAGGAAAATCACTTGAACCAGGGAGGCAGAAGTTGTAGTAAGCTAAAATTGTACCACTGGACTCCAGCCTGGGTGACAGAGTGAGGCTCCATCTCAAATATAATAAATAAATAAATAAATTAATTAATTAATTAAATGACACAGAGAAAGACAAACGATGGAAAAAATCAGTAGCACATTAATAACCTGTGAATCAACATCAAGTAGTCTAACAGAATGTAATTGGAGTCTAAGAAGAAGGAGTCAGGTAAACAGAAAAATAAATGGCAAAAATATCCCCAAATTTGGTGAAAAATACAAATCTATAGATTTAAGCGGCTTAATGAACCCAAACAGAAAAAAAAATGAAGAAAACCACACCGAGAAATCATAGTTAAATGGCCAAAACCTAGTGATAATTAGAAAATCCTAAAAGTAACCAAAGAAAAAAAGTTAAATTGCATAGAGAGGACTAAAGATGGAGTGACAAAACTGAGATACCATTACATACCAACTGGCATGGCAAAAATTAAAACTGTAAAAATAAATTAACTGTTTTCAATACTTTTATCATTGCTAGTGGGGTTAGCACTGTCATTCTGAGATGTCTGTGTATATATTGAGAACATGGCAAATAAGCAAGTATGACATAGTCTAATTATATTGTCCTTCATGGCCTTGAGAATTGGGATTATCAGCAGGATAAAGGATATATTGATGTGAAATAGAAGCACTACAGATGTAAGACAGCCCTGACTCTGAATTGAAAATATAAATATGAGCTGGGCGGAGTGGCTCATGCCTGTAATCCCAGCACTTTGGGAGGCCAAGGAGGGTGGATCATGAGGTCAGGAGTTCGAGACCAGCCTGGCCAACATGGTGAAACCCTGCCTCTACTAAAGACACAAAAAATTAGCCAGGCATGGTGGCGTGCACCTGTAATCCCAGGTACTCGGGGAGGCTGAGGCAGGAGAATGGCTTGAACCAGGAGGCAGAGGTTTCAGTGAGCCGAGATCATGCCATTGCACTCCAGCCTGGGTGACAGGGCAAGACTCCGTCTAAAAAAAAAAAATTAATATATATATATATATATATGAGCTCATAATATATTTCATTTGAAAAAATAATCCCTACTGTGTTCACTGAAAAGGCCTAGAAGTAGTCACCCTAATAGAACTAAAAACCCACTTAAAAAGAAAAAAAAAAGACACTAAAAAGAGCCTTGGCTAGTGATATGATTTGGCTGTGTCCCCACCCTAACTTCATCTTGAATTGTAGCTCCCATAATTCCCAAGAGAGAGCTGGTGGGAAATAATTGAATCATGGGAGCGGTTTTCCCATACTATCCTCATGGTAGTGAGTAAGTCTCACAAGAGCTGATGGTTTCATAAGGGCAAACCCCTTTCACTTGGTTCTCATTTCTCTCTGTCTGCTGCCATGTAAGATGTGCCTTCTGCCTTCCAGAATGATCATGGGGCCTCCCCAGCCATGTGACTCCATTAAACCTCTTTTTCTTTATAAATTACCCTATCTTGGATATGTCTTTATCAGCAGTGTGAAAATGAACTAATACAGCTAGTTCAAAGATAGAAAAAGTGCAAAATGAGTGTGGGATACCTTGTCATACCAAATAGCAAAGAAACCATCAAAGCTTACTAAGATCATGTCAACAGGACTCATACCATTTAGAACACTGGCCAAGAAGAGCATCATTAAGAATAACACCTGCAGGCTGGGAGCAGTGGCTCATGCCTGTAATCCCAGGAGGCCAAGGTGGGGGGACCTAATCACCTGAGGTCAGGAGTTTGAGACCAACCTGCTCAACATGGTGAAATCACGTCAATACTAAAAATACAAAAAAATTAGCTGAGCATGGTGGTGGGTGCCTGTAATCCCAGCTACTTCAGAGGCTGAGGCAGGAGAATCGCTTGAACCTGGGAGGTGGAGGCCGCAGTGAGCCAAGATTGTGCCATTGCACTCCAGCCTGGGCAACAAGAGTGAAACTCCATCTCAAAAAAAAAAAAAAAAAAAAAGAATAATAGCTGCAATGGCTTGAAACTTAACAAAAATATGTTTAAACCCATAAGTGTGTAGTGATAAAAGAAAAAAACACTTAAAAACCTAATAAATCACTGTTGGATGATTCTAGGTAACAAATTCATTTAAAAATTGGTAAATAAAGGGATACAATCAAACATTTATCCTGCTTTCTTTATATGAACTGTAACACTGAGTAACTAAATGATAGATAAGTAGAATTTTTCTCTCTACAGAGATATTTCAGCTAATAAAGAACAAAGGTTACAATTAGAATATCATTATTTTGTGATAAATTAATGGAAGTGGATACTAAGCATTAACAGTCAATAACATCACAAAAAGAGAGCCAAATATTGTGTGCCTTTTAATAAAATACAGTATCTATAGAGTGTCTTGGCAAAAAAAAAAAACTAAATCAAAATCTGATCAGTCTCTAGAGTCAATCTCCAATTTACAAGAAGTAAACACAACTCAGTTTCTTCAACAAATAAATTTCAAAGGGGAAAACAGTGTACCAAGGAGAAATTTATACATTAAACACTATAAAAATTATGCCACTTAAGAGACAATTAGGAATTTTAACAGTATCTATGTGTTGATATTAAGAAAATATCCCTCTTTGTTTAGCCACACTTATAGTATTCTGATTATGTTTTAAAAGAATTCATACCTGGTGGCGCGCGGAGGCTCACGCCTGTAATCCCAGCACTTTGGGGGGCCGAGGAGGGCGGATCACGAAGTCAAGAGATCGAGACCATCCTGACCAACATGGTGAAATCCCGTCTCTACTAAAAATACAAAAAAAATTAGCTGGGCGTGGTGGCACGTGCCTGTAGTCCCAGCTACTCGGGAGGCTGAGGCAGAAGAATTGCTTGCACCCGGGAGGTGGAGGTTGCAGTGAGCCGAGGTCGCAACACTGCACTCCAGCCTGGTGCCTGGTGATGGAGTGAGACTCTGTCTCAAAAAAAAAAAAAAAAAGAGTTCATACCTTGTAGGCATAAGTACTGAAACATTTATGGTGTTTGGTATCTGCTACAAAATATGTTTGGAGGATAGATGGCTGTAGATGAAACAAGAATTGCTATGAGTACATAAATGTTGAAGCTGGGTGATGGAAACATGGGGATTCATTATATTTTTTCTGTATGCTTTTATGTTTCTACAGTAAAAATTTTAAGGTATTAAAAAAAGGAACAAAAATAGAACTCAGAAAAGTAATGGAAGACATGGCCAGGCTCAGAGGCTCACACCTGTAATCCCAGCACTTTGGGAGGCCAAGGTGGGTGGATCACTTGAGGTCAGGAGTTCGAGATCAGCCTGGTTAACATGGCAAACTCCATCTCTACTAAAAATACAAAAATTAGCAGTGTGTGGTGGCATGTGCCTGTAGTCCCAGCTACTCGTGAGGCTGAGGCAGGAGAATCACTTGAACCTGGGAGGCAGAGGTTGCAGTGAGCTGAGTCCCGCTACTACACTCCAGCCTGTGTGACAGAGTGAGACTCCAATGCAAAAAGAAAAAAAAATAAATGAAAAGTAATGGAAGACAATAGGAACCATAGAAAGAGTTCACTCAGAAATCAAATCCTTCAGAAATGGTATAATTTGTTCAACCACAGAATTTACATAATTTTTTAAAACTAAAGATATATTATTTTAGGAAAAGAAATTTCAGTTAGTTTATCTATACAAATGTTTAATAATAGTTGTTACTACTACATGAAAAAAATCTTGGTTATGTTTGCCTCTCTTTAATGAATTTCAATTAATTAATGTATTTTATTCTTTTTTGCACTTGTGCACATAAAGTCAGAGTCAAAATATTCTAGTTTTCTTTTAGAGCACATGCCATTATTGCTTATCATAAGAAGAAATGCTGCTGCTGCTCCTACTATTTATCAAAAAGGAAGTAAGGAAGGAGGGAAGGAAGAAAGGAAGGAAGGAAGGAAGGAAGGAAGGAAGGAGGCATTTGGTTTTTGTGTTCTTTCTGAACAACATGGTCTAGGAAGCGCTGTCACTAGAAATGGCAGAACTTTACCCTGTATGAGTCAAAGGGGCTGTATTCTGGTTAAAAATAGTTTTTTACAATATATTTTTAGTGTTTGAGGTGAAAAAGGAAAAAAATGAACTGCTTTTTTTGTATCACTTTCAGTCTTATTAAACATTTTGACTTGTAATATGTTTCCATTTTTGCAAAAATACTTTTTTTTGACGTGAAGTGGGAATAAAAAAGCATAAGGAAGAAAGTTATGGAGGAGACAGAGGAAAGAGGGATAAATAATAAGGACAGGAAGGGAGAGTGGGATTATTTTTCTCAAGAAATCTGTATTGTGCCAGAAATCTCAGAAGGAACCAAGTCTCCAGCCTTAAGACATAAAACGTTGATAGGAAAGATGAACATAACACCATTATATTTTCAAAGTCCCAGTCAAATCCATCAGTGAAATGCATGTTCCTATTGTGCATGTATTGTAGTAGGGACATTTCTGTAATTACTAAGTTCTTTAATTAAAATTATTTCCTTCTAGTTTTTCATTCCAAAAAATTTCATTTATTGCATGTAAAACAATGCAAAAACATACATAGAAAACACTGATTCCCTCTTAGCCCCAGTACTGAGCTAACTAAGCTCAGTGACCCGGTGACCACCCTCACTTCTCCTCTACTTATCAAAGCGTGCAGAGGCAGTCTGAAGTTTTTGTTTGTTTGCTGTTTCAAACATCAAATATACTATAAATATTATGTTGGAACTTGCTTTACTCACTTAACAGTACATCATGGACCTCTCATGTCAATAGGTAGAAATATAAATCATTTTTTTAAATAGTCAATAATATTCCATGGTAAGAGCTTACTGCATTTAAATATGACCCTATTGATAGACAATTATATGGTTTCCTTATTTTTACTACCATAATTAATGCCACAATAGAGTTATCTTAATGTGGCCTTAAATATATGCTGTGTGTGTGTGTGTGTGTGGGTGTGTGTGTGTGTGTGTATGTGTGTGTATGATGATACACATACAGGAAAGCCATTTAAAAGTGAAGCTGGCAGGTCAAAGAGAATATATATTTTAAATTATAATAGACATCGACAGCTTTCTTTCCAAAATGTTTGTAGCGTATAGTCCCACTAACAATATAGTACAGAGTCCATTTTCCCATTTATGTCTTACCAACAATGACTATTATAGCCTTTTTTAATTTTTGCCATCAGATAGGAAAGATTGCAAATTATCAAAAGAACTGTTCTGCAGTGTTTTCCTCAAACTGAATTCACAGTCTATCTGTTTAGGTTTCTGGCATCTATAGTTGGTTTGCTTCATAAGGTCAGCGTGTAGACTGGACTTAAGCAGTGGTTTTCTTTGCCGTACTCTGAGGTCCCAGATTGCCTACAGGAGACTGTGTCATTGAAATTGAACTACCAGGAAAAAAGCATGTTATATAGGTTAATACCACCATTGTCAATATGAAAGATATCTTGATATTCACTGGAAACAAAAAAACAGAAACACAAATCTGAGGGGTTGAAGGAGCTAACCAATGCTTGAATCTTAACTATAAAATCTCTACCAATTTATTATTTCACCTCTGCTTAAATTCCTCTAATGATGGAGAACATACAAGAGCAGACAGCCTATTCCATAATAACAAAGCTAACTTTTATTGAACGTTTATTCTGTACCAGACACAATTGTAAGTGCCCGGCAGGAAGTATCTCATTTAATCCTCACAAAAACCCAATGGGGGAGGATTTACCATTACACCTATTTCACAGAATAAACCAAGGCACAGATCACACAAATACCGAGTGTATTTGTACTGGATTTGAAGTCAATGGGAAGCCATACTCAACCTCTACACCCTACTGCCTCCCAGAGGCAGGTTTATAAAACTGTGAATGCTAACGCTTTCTTTATACAAAGTTGAACATTTCTTCCTGTAGCTTTGTTTCATTGCTCTCACTTCTACTGTGCTGGTTTCCAAGAATTCTCTTTAAATCTTTTGCATATGAAAATACGGACCAAACAAAGGGGCCCAGGATACTACCAATATTTACAAATAGCTATGAGATTATCTATTTGTCTTTAGTTCTAGAATCAAGAGTGTGTTTAATGGAAGCCTAAGAAAGATCAGTTCATAGAATCCACCCAATGGCAAGAGAGAGAAAAGATTAAGTGACCAAATCTCTTACTTATTACAGATCCCAAGTCAAGCTAGCTATGAGTCTTCATAGGAAATAGAGCCAAAAATTTCAGGAAGAGGAACCAAGTCTCCAGCCTTAAGACACAAAACATTAATGGGCAAGATTAACATAAAACCATTATATTTTCAAAGTCCCAGTCAAATCCATCAGTGAAATCCATGTTCCTAAAAGGACTTCCAAGAATACCTCAAATACCAAAGGGTTAAGGTCCTTTAGGAGTACAATGACAAATGAGAGTATGGCGTTTTTAAGAGACAAGTTTAATAATGTTCCAGTTAGAGGAATTCAAAGATAATGGAGGGGTACAATAATAAAATTAAAACAACCAAAATTTCCACGTTTATCACAAGAGAATGGATTCAGTAGAGATTCAAATAGAAAACAAACAAAACCAGATGGCATAATAAAAGTAAAGTGTGCCTGTGTTGAACATCTGGAAGGTCAGTCAAAGATTCAGCAAGAATATACTAATGTAAGGCTGACCTTACTAATGTAAGGTCCTCTTCTCCTCTCTCTCTCTCTCTCTCTCAACATATGCTTTTTGTTGTTAAAATACCTGAGATTTAGATCGTATTTTCCATTTATAATCTCTTTGGTCACAGAATTTTTCTTCTCACTTTTTTCTCTATCCTTTGCACTTTCAGAAAAGAGAATGAAATTAGCATTTTTCTTAAAAATTTTCCAGGCCACATTAACATTATAGCTCTTTTATTTTGGTAAATTAATTTGCACACATGTGAGGTCAAGAGCTCATGGAGCTTTATTCCTGCAACTGCCTTGCATTTTTTTACTGTTTATTTTTCAGTGCATTCATCATCACTTCTTTACATTCAAGAAAACAGCCTTTTATTGCAGTCTTGCATTGCATTAATTTAGAACTAAACACTAAATACTCCCCCAAACACTAAAATGAAAACTACAAAGGAGGTGTTTTGTTAAGTGGTTACAAATTTTTTGTGTGTATTCCATTTATCTGTAATTGGTAAAATTTTTAGTAATATTTATGAAAACTTGGTTTTACTAAGTAGTGGACTGTTAATTGTTGAATCTATTTGAATATACTTTTTATTGGTTTTCTTTGAACTTGATTATTAATTATTAGTTAAATAAATTGAAGACAATTTAACCAGATACTATTGCTTTGGAGATTTTAAAATGTTCTGTTTTCTAAATTTAAGTGAAGTTGATAAGCTTTTTAAAGATATGGACTTTAATGAAAAATAATATATGTAATTTCAACTTCTGAACCATTATACTACAGATGAAACATAACCATTGATGTATCTATTTATTTCATAAATTTAAAACAATTTTTTGATAGAATATATAATAAAGAATTAGCCAGCTTGAAACAAACATTTTAAATACACTTACAGAATAATTGTTTTCCTCTTTGCACCAGAGAATGTTAAGGTTAAAAAGACTTAAAATTTTTTAAAGTTGTGCTATTCTTATTACTTGGTTTCTTTTTTGTCAGGTCTTTTACCTATTCTTCTATTGGCTGTCAGTATTTTACTTCATGCTCTATAAAAAATTTTAATGTATACTTTGGAAAACTTGACATATTTACTAAAGCTGATGTATTAGTTCATTTTCATGCTGCTGATAACTGGGAAGAAAAAGAGTTTAATTGGACTTACAGTTCCATGTGGCTGGAGAGACCTCAGAATCATGGCGGGAGGCAAAAGGCACTTCTTACATGGTGGCAGCAAGACAAAAATGAGGAAAATGCAAAAGCAGAACTCCCTGATAAAACCATCAGATCTTGTGAGTCTTACTAACATGAGAACAGCATGGGGAAAGCACTCCCATGATTCTAATTATCTCCCACTGGGTCCGTCACACAACATGTGGGAATTATGGGAGAATAATTCAAGATGACATTTGGGTGGTGACACAGAACCAAACCATATCATTCTACCTTTGACCCCTCTAAATCTCATGTCCTCACATTTCAAAAACAATCATGCCTTCCCAACAGTCCCCCAAAGTCTTAACTCATTTTAGCATTAACCCAAAAGTCCACAGTCCAAAGTCTCATCTGAGATAAGGCAAGTTCCTTCTGCCTATGAGCCTGTAAAATCAAAAGCAGGCTAGTTCTTTCCTAGCTACAATGGAGGTACAGGTATTGGGTAAATACAGCCATTCCAAATGGGAGAAATTGGCCAAAACAATGGGGTTACAGGGCCCATGCAAGTCCAAAATCCTGCAGGGCAAATTTTAAAGCTCCAAAATGAATCTCCTTTGACTCCATGTCTCATATCCAGGTCATGCTAACGCAAGAGGTAGGTATCAATGGTCTTGGGCAGCATTGACCCAGTGGCACTGCAGGGCACAGCCTCCCTCTTGGCTGCTTTCACAGGCTAGCATTGAGTGCGGATTTTCCAGGCACACAGTGCAAGCTGTCAGTGGATCTACCATTCTGGGGTCTGGAGGATGATGGCCCTTTCTCACAGCTCCACTAGGCAGTGTCCCAGTAGGGACTCTATGTGGGGGCTCTGACCCCATATTTCCCTTCTCCTTCTGCATTGCCCTAGCAGAAGTTCTCCATGAGAGCCCTGCCCCAGCAGCAAACTTCTGCCTGGGCATCCAGGCATTTCCATACATCTTCTCAAATCTAGGTGGGGTTCCTAAACCTCAATTCTTGACTTCTGTGCACCCACAGGCTCAACACCATGTTGAAGCTGCTAAGGCTTGGGGCTTTCACCCTCTGAAGCCATGGCCCAAGCTCTATGTTGAACCCTTTTAGCCATGGCTGGAGCAGCTAGAACACAGGGCACCAAGTTCCTAGGCTACACACAGCTCAGGGACACTGGGCCTGGCCCATGAAACCACTTTTTCCTCCTAGGGCTCCAGGTCTGTGATGGGGAGGGGCTGCCATGATGACTTCTGACATGCTCTGAAGACATTTTCCCCATGGCCTTGGGGATTAACACTCAGCTTCTTGTTACTTATACAAATTCTGCAGCTGGCTTGAATTACTCATCAGAAAATGGGATTTCTTTTCTATCACATCGTCAGGCTGCAAATTCCCAAACTTTTATGCTGTTTCCCTTTTAAAACTGAATGCCTTTAGCAGCACTCAAGTCACATCTTGAATGCTTTGCTGCTTAGAAATTTCTTCTGCCAGATACCCTAAATAATCTCTCTTAAGTTCAAAGTTCCACAAATCTCCAGGGAAGGGGCACAATGTTGCCAGTCTCTGCTAAAACATAACAAGAGTCACCTTTGCTCCAGTTCCCAACAAGTTCCTCATCTCCATCTGAGAGAACCTCAGCCTGAATTTCATTGTCTATATCATTATCAGCATTTTTGTCAAAGCCATTCAACAAATCTCTAGGAGGTTTCAAACTTCCCCCACATTTTCCTGTCTTTTTCTGAGTCCTCCAAACTGTTCCAACCTCTGCCAGCTACCCAGTTCCAAAGTCGCTTCCACATTTTCAGGTATCTTTTCAGCAATGCCCCACTCTACTGGTACCAATTTACTGGATTAGTTCGTGTTCACGCTGCTGATAAAGACATACCCAAGACTGAGAAGAAAAAGAGGTTTAAGTGGGCTTATAGTTCCACGTGGCTGGGGAGGCCTCGGAATAATGGTGGGAGGCAAAAGGCACTTTGACCTGGTGGCAGAAAGAGAAAAATGAGGAATATGCAAAAGCGGAAACCCCTGATAAAACCATCAGATCTCATGAGACTTATTCATTACCACGAGAACGATATGGGGGAAACCACCTCCATGATTTAAATGATCTCCCCCACTGGGTCCCTCCCATAACACAAGGGAATTATGGAAGCTACAATTTAAGATGAGATTTGGGTGGGGACACAGGGCCAAACCATACCAGTTGAACATACGCATATAGTGTGATCCAGCAATTATTTCTACTCATGGCTTTGTACGCAGCAGAAATGTGTGTGTGTCACCAAAAGACATGAACAAGAATGTCTATAACAACATTATTCATAATAGCAAAACTGGAAACTAAATGTCCATAATTGTAAATACATAACATTTAGGAGAAAATAATCAATTGCTATTGAAAGTGGAGATACAGCAGCTAGGGGCATAAAGGAGTCTGGAAGCTATTGGTCATGCTTTGTTTCTTGATCTAGGTACTGGTTAAACAGGTGTGTTCAGTCTGTGAAAATCTGTCAATCCATACAATCTGTTTACAATCTATACAATCTATTTATGATATATACATCACAAATCCTTAAAGGTCATCTGGTACAAACCACTTTTTCAGGTATTTATAAATTATTCACTTATAAAACTATTAAGATTTGATGCCCATTTTGCAAACAGAAATTCATATGTATTAAATAAAGATCACTTTCCTGTAGCTTAAAAGAGAATGGATGGGGTGATTGAGTATCTATCTGACTTTGGCTTTTGTTTTAACTTTTAGGTAAAGATTTTATGCAGTCAACTTTTCAAGGTTTTACAGCTAGACCCGCATTCAAATCCTGAGCTTACTACTTACAATCTAGATTTCATTACCTGAAAAATGGGGGTAATAACAGCTAATTTGAAGGTTATTCAAGAAGTTAAAAATAATGTTTGCAAAATGTCTGCCACAGGTAGGCAATCAGTAAAGAGTAGGCATTAATTTTAGAGAGTCTCACCCAACAAAGAACAGCCCAAAAGAATGTAGCCGGAGTGTACTAGTGAAGCAGAGAAATGGTTTCTTTCAAATGGAATCTACAAACAGACAAAAAGTACACCTACTAATACATGTGCTTAAACCAAAATTAGATCACCAAGGAAGAAAAGATGAGATTACACCATCCTTCTATCATTTATTATTTGGGGAGAGGAAACTAGGAGGAATAAATATTTCCAACATATTTTCTTCCACTGAAAATAAAAGGTTATATGATAACAGAGAACTGACACATACATTGTTTTGAACTAATAAACTTCTCTAGAAAAAGAACATTGTTTTAGAACAATAGGGTGTTTTAAAAGTTATTTTTGTGGGAAACATTCATAACGTAAAAATTATCATCATAACCATTTCTAAGTGTATGGTTCAGTGGCATTAGATACATTCACATTGTTGTGCAAATATCACCATCATCCATCTCCAGAACTTTTCATCTTACAAAACTCTGTACTCATTAAACAATAATTTCCCATTCCCCATCCACCCAGACCTTGCCCACTACCATGTTACTTTCTGCCTGTATAAATTTGACTACTACTCTAGCTAGCTAATGTAAGTGACTCACAATAGTTGTCCTTGTGTGAATGGCTTATTTCACTTAGCATAATGTCTTCAAGGTTCATCCATATTGTATCATGTCAGAATTTCCTTCCTCTTTAAGATTAAATAATATTCCACTGCATGTTTATACCACATTTTGTTTATTCATCAATCTATGGACAGTTGGGTTGTTTTTACCGTTGGCTATTGTGAATAATGCTGATATCAACATGAGCATAAAATTATCTCTTTAAGTTCCTGCTTTCAATTATTTTGGGTATAAACCAAGAAGTGGAATTTGCTAAATCATATGATAATTCTATTTTTAATTTCTTGAGAAACTGCCATACTGTTTTTCAAAGCAGCTGTACCATGGTACCTTCCCACCAATAAAGCATAAGAGTTCCAATTTCTTCACATCCTCACCAACACTTATTATTTTCTGTTCATTTTATATCAGCCATCCTAATAGGTATGAGGTGGCATTTCCCTATGGTTTTAGTATGTATTTCTCTAATGATTTGTGATGTTGAGCATCTCTTCATGGGCTTATTGGCCATTTATATACCTAGTTTGTAGAAATGTCTATTTAAGTTCTTTGCTCATTTTGGAAATGAATTGCTTGGGTTCTTTGGTTGTTGAGTTTTAAGAGTTCTCTATATATTCTGGATATTAATCTCTTATAAAATAGATGATTTGTAAACATTTTTCCTTTGGTTGTCTTTTTACTCTGTTGATAGTGTCTATGCACAAAATTTTTACATTTTGATGAAGTTCAATTTTTTTCCTTTTTTTTCTTATACCAAAATGGGAGCTTGCCATGTTGCACAGGCTAGTCTTGAATTCCTGGGCTTAAGTGATCCTTGCAATTTGGCCTCCAAAAGTGCTGGCATTACAGGCATGAGCCCCACACCTGGCCATTAAATTCAATTCGTCTTTTTTTTTTCCTTTTTTTTTGAGACAGAGTCTCACTCTGTTGCCCAGGCTGGAGTGCAGTGACACAATCTCCACTCACTGCAACCTCTGCCTCCTGGGTTCAAGCAATTCTCCTGCCTCAGCCTCCTGAGTAGCTGGGATTACAGGCACGCACCACTGTGCCCTGCTAATTTTTTTTTTGTATTTTTAGTAGAGATGGGGTTTCACCATGTTGGCCATTCTGTTAATGTGGTCTAATACTTTGATCAATTTTCATATTTTAAGCCATTCTTGCATTCCAGAAATAAATCCCAGTTGGTCAAGATGAATAATCCTTTTAACATGCTGCTGAATTTGGTTTGCTAGTACTTTATTGAGGATTTTTGTATCAATACTCACAAGGGATATTGATCTATAGTTTTATTGTAATGTAATTTTCTGCCTTTGGTATCAGGGCAATGCTGGCCTCACAAAATATGTTAGAGAGTGTTTCTTTCTCTTCATATTTTTAGGAAACATTTGAGAATGATTGGTATTAGTCCTTCTTTAAATGTTTGGTAAAGTTTACCAGTGAAGCCATCAGGTTCAGGGTTTTTCTTTGTTGAGCGATATTTGATTACTGATTTAATCTCCTAACTAGTAGAGGTCTATTCAGACTTTTTGTGGCTTAGTGGTAATAGGGTTTGTATTTCTAGTAATATGTCTATTTTACAGGCTTTTCAGTTTGTTGACATATAATTGCTAATAGTATTCTCTTCTTATAATCCCTCTGTTTCTGTGGAATTGGTAGTAACAGTTCCACTTTCATTTCTCATTTTAGTAATTTGAGTCTTCTTTTTCTTAGTCTATTTGTCTGATATTAGGATAGTCACCCTTAATCTCTCTTGATTACTTGTTAAAGATTTGTCAATTTGGTTGATCTTCTCAAGGAACCAACTTTTGGTTTCATTGATTTTTCTCTATTATTTTCTATTCTCCGTTTCATTTAACTCTGCTTTAATCTTTATTATTTCCTTTCTTCTGCTGGTTTTGGGTTTACTTCTTTTTCTGGTTCCTTAAATTGTGAAGTTAGGTTGTTGATTTGATATATTTCTTGTTTTTTAATATAAGCATTTATAGCTATAATTTTTTCTCCTTAGCATTGTTTTCACTGTGTCCTATAAGTTTTTGTATGTTATTTTTATTCTCATTTGTCTCTTAATAGTTTGTATTTCTCTTATAATTTCTTCTTTGATTCAGTGGTTAAGAGTATTTTGTTTAATTTCTACACATTCATAAACTTTATAGTTTATCTTTCATTATTGATTTATAATTTTGTGCTGTTGAGATCAGAGAAGATACTTTGTATGATATCTATCTTTTTTAAATCTATTGAGACTTAATTTGTCTCACGTGGTCTACTTGAAAAATATCCTATATGCACTTAAGAAGACTACGTACTCCGTGAGTAGAGTGTTCTATATATGTGTTAGATCTAGTTGGATTATTGTGTTGTTCAAATCCTATGTTTCTTTACTTACGTTCTGTCAGGTGTTCTTTTTTTTTCCCCAAAATGGTATTTTACTCTGTCACCTGGCTGGAGTGCAGTGGTGCAATCTCGGCTCACTGCAGCCTCTGCCTCCCCAATTCTAGCGATTCTCCGCCTCAGCCTCCCAGGTAGCTGGGATTACAGGAATGTACCACCAGGCCAGGCTAATTTTTATACTTTTTAGTAGAGATCAGATTTCTCCATGTTGGCCAGGCTGGTCTTAAACTCCTGATCTCTGGTGCTCCACCCACCTTAGCCTCCCAAAGTGCTGGGATTACAGGCGTGAGCCACTGCACCTGGCCTTCTGTCAGGGTGTTCTACCAATTCTGAGGATAGGGTATTGAAATATCCAGCTATTATTGTAGACCTGTCTATTTCTCCTTTCTATTATGTCAATTTTTTCTTCATATTTTGATGGTCTATTATTAGGTACAAAAATGTTTATAAATGTTACATCTTTTGCTGTATTGAAACTTTCATTTATTAACGATGTCTTTTGTTTCTGTAATTTTTTTTGGATTTAAAGTCTATTTTGTCTGATACTAGCATAATCATCCTTAATCTTTCCTAGTTGCTAGTTGCATGGCATATGAAAAGAAAATATCCTTTTCCATTACTTCAATTTCAACCTATTTGTGCATTTGGATCTAAACTGAGCCTCTTATAGTCAGCATATACTTTGCTCATTTTTTAAAAATCCATTCTGCCAATATCTGTCTTTTGATTGGACAGTTTAATCAGATTACATTTAATTTCTGATAAGAACGGGATTACTTCTGACATTTTGCTATGTGTTTTCTATATGCCTCATAGCTTTATTGTATTCATTTGCGCATTACTCATTATTCCTGCATTACTGTCCTCTTTTGTGTTCAGTTGATGTTTTACAGAGCAGCTTTAAAGTTTTTTTCTCATTTCTTTTTGTGTGCATTCTTTCATATTTCTTTTTTTTTTGAGTGAATTCTTTTTGTTTACTATGGGGAATATATTTAATAGCCTAACATTGTGACACTCTAATTTGAATTTATACAAACATAATTTCAATAACATACAAAAACTTTGTTTCTTTAATAGTTCTGTCCCTACTCTTTTCAGGTGTTGATATCATGAAATTACATCTTTATACACTGTGTGTCAAAAAAATCTAACCTAATAATTTTTCAAATGAATTAGTCTCTAATTATGTAGGAAAAAAAATGTGGCGTTACAAACCAAAGTTACAATACTAGCTTTAGATTTTAAATTTTAAAAATGGTATTTATCTTTTAAATGATGTGAAAAAGTGGAGTTACACACCATTGTTATAATAATACTAGCTTTTATAATTGTCCATATATTTACCCTTACTGAGATGTTTATTTTTTCCTATGGCATCAAGTTACAGCCTAGTATCCTTTATTTCAACTTGCAGGACTCACTTTAGCATTCCTTGTAGGGCAGTTCTCAGGGGTTTGTTTGTTTGTTTGTTTGTTTGTAGCTTTTGTTTTTGAGACAGAGTCTCACTCTGTTGCCCAGGCTGGAGTGCAGTGGCATGATCCTGACTCACTGCAACTTCCACCTCCGGGGTTCAAGTGATTCTCCTGCCTTAGCCGCCTGAGTAGCTGAGATTACATTCGTGTGCCAACACGCCCAACTATTTTTTTTTTTTGTATTTTAGTAGAGATGGGGTTTCACCATGTTGTCAGACTGGTCTTGAACTCCTGACCTCAAATATACACCAGCTTCGACCTCCCAAAGTGACGGGATTACAGGCATGAGCCACTGCTTTTGAAGAACAATTTTTGCCAAACATAGGATTATTGGTTGACAGGGTTTTTTATTTTACCATTTTGCATATATCGGCTCATTGCCTTGTGGCCTTCAAAGTTTCTGATGACAAATATGCAGTAATCTTATTAAGAATCCCTTTTAAATGTTCATTAAGAATGTTGGGAAAAGATCTGAGGTTCATTAAGGCTTTCTACTACCAGTTGGGTGACATCAGGCAAGTCATTGAATCTCTTTTAAATCTAATCCCCAGGAGTGTGTGTGTGTGTGTGTGTGTGTGTGTATGTACTAATATATATAATATGTATATATATATATATATATACATATGGCATATATATATGGCTTTGGGAGTAAAAATTTTTAAAGAAAAACAATCATCTCTTCATCTGTGCTATGAGCTTGAGGTATTTTGTAAAGTATGTTGTGGATTTTGAGGTATACCTTGAAGTATTTTATAAGTATAGAAGTACATTACTTCAAATTGCCCCTAGAAGCAACTGCCAAGATGGAGTTAGACATGCAAGAGATTCACTGGAGAAAGGAAATGCTGGTTTAACATGAGTGAAAGGAGAGAGAAGGAAGGGGGAATGGATGAGATGAGTGATACAACTAGTGGGGCCTTTGGTTATGGTCACACTCTCACATCTCTTTCTTTTTCTTTTCCTAACTGCTTTTACTTTTTAAAGAAACTGCATGTTAAAAATCTTTTTAATGCATATATTTTACTTTAGAACATTTGGAATGTAAAAAGAACTTCCAAAATTAAGTAACCTCACCAAATTACAGAAAGTAAAGATTAAATTTTTCAGAAATTGTTCACTGCAAATCACTTTGCTTTTAAATTGTTTTGGAAAATTCAAGATATTAACAAGTCTCAAATGACAAAAGTATGTTGTTCACTTTTTGGCCTCATGTCAGTTATTGATAGAACAAAATAGAATAATACTTTAATATTTCTAAAAATCTTTTTAGATACTTTTCTATCTCCAAGAAATAAGGCAAGTTACTACATTCATATCTTTCACACTCCATACCAGTTGACAACAAGGTAGGTCAGCTACTTGAATAAAGTCATAGCCTTTTTATATATCTAAGAATAAGGGAAACTTAGTGGATTCAGATCTTCACCCCTTAAAGTAACTTAAACTACCTATTCATGTTTCTCTTTGTTTTATGCCAGTTGTAGAGATAATGAAATGAATCAACCACTTGAATAAAATCATATCCCTTCCCTACCTTTAATAAAGGAAATTAAGTTCAGATCTTTTACATGTTAAACCTTATCTAGCCTATCAGTTTACGTAAATTTATTTATAAACACATCTACAAGTTTAACAAATGCTGTTAATTAGAATTTAGCAAACATCTGAGCAACAAAAATTAATTTGGAACCACACAAGTTTTGATAAAAGAACAAAACAAAGTACTAATGGAGCCCTTGTTCAAAACTTGAGGCATCTCCTGAGTAGCTCAGTTTAAGTAAAAAACAAACCATGACAATCATTTTTCAAAAACGCAGCAAAAGGCATTCACAAAGCATTTCCATCACATAAACTCCAATTTTATCTGAGTAATCCAATATATTTATAGGGAAATGTGAAGACTCCGAGCTAGTCTAGTCTACGAAATTTACTTTTCCCGGAATACGTGAAATCTAAAATTTCTATTTGTATCCCTGCGTTATTCGCGACATGACCAATTCTCAGCTGGTGAGGCAGGTAAAGACCTTGAGGACAAGAGGTTAGAGCTTATCCAACTTACGTCACTCGGGTAGTACAAGGCAGGTGTTTTCCTGGCAATTTCTCTCCCATCCTATGAAAGAAACAACGAAGGAATGAGAAGGTAGAATCCCAAGGTAGGAAGGTGGAGGCGGGGGAGGGCGGGGGCCGAGGGCAATTTTGAGTAAAAGAAAAACCGGGGAGAAAGCAACGGGCGCGCCTGGGGAGCGGAGGTTGGGCGGGAGAGGCGGTGGAGGGGAGGGGGAGACTGCGCCTCCTGAGGAGACGCCGCGGCGGTGATGACGACAGCAACTGCGACAGCAAGGCGGGAGGTTTTCGGCGCCATCCGGCCCGGAAGAGGAACGGAGTCGCACCCTGACGGCGCCGGCCTCCAGCGACTTCGCGGAGCTGTAGTACTCCCCGGGGTTGCGGGCGTGGTGCGGGTGGACCGGGGTGAGCGGCTTCTTGGCGGACTCCTCCCTGATGACGACGACGAGCCAGTCGGGCCTGGATCGCCTCGATGGGGGGACCTCAGGACGTGTGACAGGACCCTCAGCCCTGCCGCCTCCTCGATGGCGGACCGCAGGACGTGGGACAGGGCCCTCAGCCCCGCCGCCTCCTCAATGGGGGACCGCAGGACGTGTGACAGGGCCCTCAGCCCCGCCGCCTCCTCCATGGCGGACCGCAGGACACGCGACAGGGTGCTCAGTCCCTGCGGCCTCCTCGATGGGACCCCAGGACTACAGCCCTCAGCCCCTGCTGCCTCTCGATGGTGGACCACAGGATGTGGGATGGCCCTCAGCCCCTGCTGCCTCCTCGATGGCGGACCGCAGGACGTGCGACGGCCCTCAGCCCCTGCTGCCTCTTCACCACACGCTGAGCACGGTGTCGTCACAGTAACTCATGAAGTCATTGCCACCATAGGCATCGAGGGTTCCGGGGTCGCTCAAGTAGGGCAGCAAGCGGTCGGTGTGGCTCCACGTATAGTTAGCCGTGCAGCCCACGCTGGCTCTCTGCAGACATCGAGGACAGCAGCTGGTCTTGGATAGCAGGGTACATGCATGGCAGTCGGCTGGGATCTCTTTCATCTCCAGATTCCTGGCCCCCAGGAAGACAACGAGCTTCTCCTCCTCCTCACACCTGAAGCTAGCCAAGTGCTGCATCTCAACCTGGAAGATCCTCTCCTGGGCTCCCTCTCCAGGACCACCATTCTTTCTCACATTCTCTGTTCCTCCAAGAGATGGGGAGGCTGGTTTTCCAGATCCGTCTTGGCTAGATCTTCAGTGACAGAATCGAGGTTGCTGTTGTCTTGGAACTTCCCCAACTCCTGCTGGTGGTTCTGCTCTGTCTCGGCCACGTCTAGGAGCAACTGCTTTCTTTTCTTGTCACTCTTGAGAGTTCTTCATGGTCTAGATATGGGCCTGTGGCTCTTTCTTCTTGCACTGGTGGCATCGCCGCATCCGCTGGTGTTCACTCGGCAGATCTTCCATGATGTTTAATGGCAAGCGGGAGTCTATCTAAATTTGGTGCCAGTTGTACCAGGCAGACTGCAGGTCCTCAGCCTGCCCTAACCATTGCTCTTTCCCACACCTCTTTCACTGTGAAGTGAGTCCCTTAGTCAGATGCTATGTTGCATGGGATTCCAGGACCTATGGATCAGGGATTCTGTAAGCCCCTGGATTATGGTGCTGGCTGAGACTCAGTACAGAAAAGCAAGTTAGAATGACCTAATACGTCCCTGTGAGGATACACAATTGATCCTACAAACATGAAAGTAGCACAGTATACTTGACATGCCACCAAGGAACCAGCTGGTGTCCTTGAGGGGTACTGCCATATCAGGAGCTCGTGCTAGTCTCTGTTGCTGACAGGTTGAACATTCAGAGGCAGCAGTAACCAGATCAGTCTTGTAAGTGGTAGTCTATTCTGCTGGGTCTATACATAGTCCCCTTCTTTGCCAACATCGTCACTTCATATATGTGTTCACCATACCAATTTCACCAACTAAGTGATTTTGTCTACTTGGTTGCTTGTTGTCTCTTCTATGGTGAGTGCTCTGTAGTGGGTGTTAACAAAAATTACTATACTCTGCCTATTCTCATATGTCCTTCACCTGTAACATGGATCTTCTTGTCTTCAACCTTCCTTTCTTTTTTTCTGACTCCTGACTAACTGGCCAGGTGAAGGGCCATTGCCCATGAATCTTTATATGACCTTATGGGCAATGGATGAGGCCACTTCTTCTGTCATGGAAAATAAATAATCAAGTGCACTCCTCACAGCTTCACCCATTAGGAAGATTTTTCATCTTCACTGTCTTTCAAGGTTACCCCTGAGATACATCTGTGATGCAATTAGCATCCCTTTTTAGTTTATACTCACTTAATAACCAACCTATCTGTAAACCAAGCTCATGCCTCTTCCTCCTCTTTCAGCTGGTCCTATGAAACCCCCCTATGGCCATAGACAAGCTGAGGAAGGGACACACTAGTGCAGGTGTTGTGAATAACATGGGTCTGAGATATCTTTTGTCATGAGTTCAGGCTGCTATAACAAACATACCATAAACTTGGTGGCCTAAACAGACATTTATTTCTCACAGTTCTGAAGGCTGAGAGGTCCAAGATCCAGCTGCCAGCAGATTCATTATCTGGTGAGGGCCCATTTCCTGGTTTGCAGGTGGCATTGTTCTCTTTGTATCTTCACATGACAGCAGAGAGAGCAAGCTCTTTTATCTCTACTTCTAAGGGCACTAATCCCATTCATGAGTGCTTTACCCTCATGACTTAATTGCCTTCCAAAGGCCCCAGCTCCTACTGACATCACATTGGTAATTAAACTTTAATATATACATTTTGGAGGGACAAAAATATTCAGACCATAACACTGCTCATGCAGCTTACTCATGTCTTTAGGTCCTGTTTAAGTTTGATCCCAATATATCATTTCTATCTGACTCCATGACTTGGTGCGTCTAGACCAGGTCATAATGTGGTATTCTAGATGTATGGAACTTTTGTGCTTCATGGTCAGGTATTCCTTCTCTGTGAGTCCAGTAACAAGTTGAGATCTGTTTTTCAAAAAACAGATAGCTTAAAACAAGATGGCCGAATAGGAACAGCTTCGATCTGAAGCTCCCAGTGAGATCGACACAGAAGGCAGGTAATGATTTCTGCATTTCGAACTGAGGTACCTGGTTCATCCCATTGGGACTGGTTGGACAGTGGGTGCAGCCCACAGAAGGTGAGCCAAAGCAGGGTGGGGCATTGCCTCACCTGGGAAATACAAGGAGTTGGGGATTTTCCTTCCCTAGCCAAGGGAAGCTGTAAGAGACTGTACCAGGAAGAACAGTGCATTCCGGCCCAGATAACTGCACTTTTCCCACAGTCTTAACAACCAGCAGACCAGGAGATTCCTTCTGGTGCCTATGCCACCAGGGCCCTGGGTTTCAAGCACAAAACTGAGTGGCCATTTGGGCAGACACTGAGCTATACGCAGGAGTTTTGTTTTGTTTTCCAAACCCCAGTGGCACCTGGAACACCAGTGAAACAGAAGCATTTACTCCCCTGGAAAGGGGGCTGAAACCAGGGAGCCAAGTGGTCTGGCTCGGTGGGTCCCACCCCCATGGAGCCCATCAAGCTAAGATCCACTGGCTTGAAATTCTTGCTGCCAGCATAGCAGGCTGAGGTTGACCTGGGACACTTGAGTTTCGTGAGGGAGGGACGTCCAGCATTGCTGACGCTTGAGTAGGTGGTTTTACCCTCACAGTGTAAACAAAGCGACTGGGAAGTGTGAACTGGGTGGAGCCCACTGCAGCTCAGCAACACCGCTGTGGCCAGACTGCCTCTCTAGATTCCTCTTCTCTGGGCAGGCCATCTCTGAATAAAAGGCAGCAGCCCCAGTCAGGGACTTATATGTAAAACCCCCATCTCCCTGGGAGAGAGCACCCGGGGAAGGGGTGACTGTGGGTGCAGTTTCAGCAGACTTAAATGTCCCTGTCTGACAGCTCTGAAGGGAACAGTGGATCTCCCAGCACAGCATTCAAGCTCTGACAAGGGACACTCTGCATCCTCAAGTGGGTCCCTGACCCCCGTGTATCCTGATTGGGAGACACTTCCCAGTAGGGCTTACAAACACCTCATACAGGAGATCTCTGGCTGGCATCTGGCAGGTGACCCTCTGGGATGAAGCTTCCAGAGGAAGGAAGAGGCAGCAATCTTTGCTGTTCTGCAGCCTCTGCTGGTGATACTCAGGCAAACAGGGTCTGGAGAGGACCCCCAGCAAATTCCAGCAAACCTGTAGCTGAGGTGTCTGACTGTTAGAAGGAAAACTAACGAAGGAATAATATCAACATCAAAAAAAAGGACATCCACTCAGAGACCCCATCTGAAGATCACCAACATCAAAGACCAAAGGTAGATATCTCCACAAAGATAGGGAGAAACCAGTGCAAAAAGGCTGAAAACTCCAAAAGCCAGAATGCCTCCTCTCCTTCAAAGGTTCACAACTCCTCACTAGCAAGCGAACAAAACTGGACAGAGAATAAGTTTGACGAATTGACAGAAGGAGGCTTCAGAAGATGGGTAATAACAAATTCTTCCAAGCTAAAGGAGCATGTTCTAACCCATTGCAAAGAAGCTAAGAACCTTGAAAAAAGGTTAGACAAAATGCTAACTAGAATAACTAGTTTAGAGAAGAACATAAATGACCTAAATGAGCTGAAAAAAACAGCATGAGAACTTCATGAAGCATACACAAGTATCAATAGTCAAATCAATCAAGCAGAAGAAAGGATAACAGAGATTGAAGATCAACTCAAATAAAGTGAGAAGACAAGATTAGAGAGAAAAGAGTAAAAAGAAATGAACAAAGCCTCCAAGAAATATGGCACTATGTGAAAAGACCTAATCTACGTTTGATTTGGTGTACCTGAAAGTGACGGGGAGAATGAACCAAGTTGGAGAACAATCTTCAGGATATTATCCAGGAGTACTTCCCCAATCTAGCAAGACAAGCCAACATACAAATTCAGGAAATACAGAGAACACCACAAAGATATTTCTCAAGAAGAGCAACCCCAAGACACATAATCGTCAGATTCACCAAGGTTGAAATAAAGGAAAAAATGTTAAAGGGCAGCCAGAGAGAAAGGTCTGGTTACCCACAAAGGGAAGCCCATTAGCTTAACATCGGATCTGTCAGCAGAAACCCTACAAGCCAGAAAAGAGTGGGGGCCAATATTCAACATTCTTAAAGAAAAGAAATTTCAACCAAGAATTTCATATCCGGCCAAACTAAGCTTCATAAGCAAAGCAGAAATAAAATCCTTTATAGACAAGCAAATGCAGAGAGATTCTGTGACCACCAGGCCTGCCTTACAAAAGCTCCTGAAGAAAGCACTAGATATGGAAAGGAACAACCAGTACCAGCAACTGCAAAAACATACCAAATTGTAAAGACCATTGACACTGAAAAAACTGCATCAACTAATGGGCAAAATAAGCATCTAGCATCAGAATGACAGGATCAAATTCACACATAACATTAACCTTAAATTTACGCATAACAACATTACACGTGAAGTTTGAATTCCTTCAGGGTGATGCCAGGTTCTATTTGGAATTTATATACAACCTGCTTGGGTGGAGAAGCCATTGTCTTCAGAAACCCTGTAGCTGAACTGATAGTTAATGCCCCAATTACAAGACACAGACGGCTCCTTTCTGCCCATGGATGCTGCCGAAGAAGGATCGTTAAAGTCTCTCTTCTCCCTGCAATCATGTCTAAGTCAGAGTCTCCTAAAGAGCCCGAGCAGCTGAGGAAGCTGTTCGCTGGAGGGCTGAGCTTTGAAACAACCGATGAGAGCCTGAGGAGCCATTTTGAGCAATGAAGAATGCTTACAGACTGTGTGATAATGAGAGATCCAAACATCAAGCGCTCCAGGGGCTTTGGGTTCATCACATATGCCACTGTGGAGGAGGTGGATGCAGCCATGAATGCAAGGCCACACAAAGTGGATGAAAGGGTTGTGAAACCAAAGAGAGCTGTCTCAAGAGAAGGTTCTC
This sequence comes from Ateles fusciceps, assembly GCA_036589455.1. NCBI lineage: Eukaryota > Metazoa > Chordata > Mammalia > Primates > Atelidae > Ateles > Ateles fusciceps. Next base: position 839,498 of record JAZHEH010001687.1, read on the forward strand.
AAAGACCAGGTGCCTACTTAACTGTGAAATAAATATTTGTTGGTAGCATTAAAGAAGACACTGAAGAACATCACCTACAAGATTATTTTGAACAGTATGGAAAAACTTAAGTGATTGAAATCATGACTGACTGAGGCAGTGGCAAAAAAAGGGGCTTTGCTTTTGTAACCTTTGATGACCATGACTCCATGGATAAGACTGTCATTCAGAAATACCATACTGTGAATGGCCACAACTGTGAAGTTAGGAAAGCCCTGTCAAAGCAAGAGATGGCTAGTGCTTCATCCAGACAAAGAGGTCAGAGTGTTTCTGGAAACTTTGGTGGTTTTCGTGGAGGTGGTTTTGGTGAGAATGACAACTTTGGTCGTGGAGGAAACAAAGTCATGATGCTTTGTTGTCAGCTGTGGTTGTGGTGGATATGGTGGCAGTGGGGATGGCTATAATGGATTTGGTAATGATGGAAGGAATTTTGGAAGTGGTGGAAGCTACAATGATTTTTGGTAATTACAACAATCAGTCTTCAAATTTTGGACCCATGAAGGTTGGAAACTTTGGAGGCAGAAGCTCTGGTCCCTATGGCGATGGCGGCCAATACTTTGCCAAACCATGAAACCAAGGTGGCTGTGGCAGTTCCAGTAGCAGCAGTAGCTATGGCAGTAGCAGAAGATTTTAATTAGGAAACAAAGCTTAGGAGAGGAGAGCCAGAGAAGTGACAGGGAAGCTACAGGTTACAACAGATTTGGGAATTCAGTCAAGCACAGTGGTGGCAGGGCCTAGTGCTACAAAGGAGACGTGATTTAGACAAATACTTGGGTATGGGCAAAAAATTCAAGGACTGTATTTGTGGCTAATTGTATAACAGGTTATTTTAGTTTCTGTTCTGTGGAAATTGTAAAGCATTCCAACAAAGGATTTTAATGTAGATTTCTTTTTTTGCACCCATGCTGTTGATTGCTAAATGTAATAGTCTGATCATGATGCTGAATAAATGTCTTTTTTTCTTTAATGTGCTGTGTAAAGTTAGTCTACTCTGAAGCCATCTTGGTAAATTTCCCCAACAATGTGAAGTTAGAATTCCTTCAGGGTGATGCCAGGTTCTATTTGGAACTTATATACAACCTGCTTGGGTGGAGAAGACATTGTCTTCAGAAACCTTGGTGTAGTTGAACTGATAGTTACTGTTGTGACCTGAAGTTCACCATTAAAAAGGATTACCCAAACAAAATCATGGAATTATTGGTTATAAAAATGATTGTTGGCACACCCTATGCAATATATCTAAATTTAATAATGGTACCAGAAAAAATTATACATAGGAATAAAGCTTGTGTATCATCCATTATCATGTGTAATAAATAAATGATTTAATTCTCTTGACAAAAAAAACAAAAGACACAGACTAGCAAACTAGATAGAGTCAAGACCATTTGGTGTGCTGTATTCAGAAGACACATCTCATGTGCAAAGACACACATAGGCTCAAAATAAACAGTTGAAAAAATATTTACCAAGCAAATAGCAAAAAAATAAGAAAATAAAAAAATAAGCAGGGGTTCCAATCCTAGTCTCTGATAAAATAGACTTTAAATAAACAAAGATCAAAAGAGACTAGGCCATTACATAATGGTAAAGGTTTCAGTGCAAAAAGAAGATCTAATGATCTGAAATACATATGTACCCAATACAGGAGCACCCAGATACATAAAGCAAGTTCTTAACGACCTACAAAGAGACTTAGACTCCCACACAATAATAGTGGGAGACTTTACATTCCATTGTCAATATTAGACAGATTGAGACAGAAAATTAACAAGGATATCCAGGGCTTGAACTCAGATCTGGACCAAGTGGACCTAATAGATATCTACAGAACTTTCCACCCCAAATCCACAGAATATACATTCTTCTCAGCATCACATCACACTTAATCTAAAATTGATCACATAATTGGAAGTAAACCACTCCTCAGCAAATGCGAAAGAATGGAAATCATAACAACCCAGCCTCTCAGACTACAGTGCAATCAAATTAGAATTCAGGATTAAGAAACTCACTCAAAACCACACAACTATATGGAAACTGAACAACCTGCTCCTGAATGGCTACTGGGCAAATAATGAAAGCAGAAATAAAGATGTCCCTTGAAACCAATGAGAACTAAGACACAACATACCAGAATCTCTGGGACACATTTAGAGCGGTGTCTAGAGGGAAATTTATAGCACTAAATGCCCACATGAGAAGCAAGGAAAGATCTAAAATCGACACACTATCATCACAATTAAAAGAAATAGAGGAGCAAGATCAAACAAATTCAAAAGCTAGCAGAAGACAAGAAATAACTAACATCAGGGGCAGAACTGAAGGAGATAGAGACACAAAACAAACCTTCAAAAAAATCAATAAATCCAGGAGCTGTTTTTTTTTAAAAGATCAACAAAACAGATACACCACTCGCCAGACTAATAAAAAGAGAGAAGAATCAAATAGATGCAATAAAAAATAATAAAGTGGGTATCAACACCGATTCCACAGAAACACAAACTACCATCAGAGATTAATACAAACAACTCTATGCACATAAAACAGTAAATCTAGAAGAAATGGATAAATTTCTGGACACTTACACCCTCCTAAGACTAAAGCAGGAAGAAGTTGAATCCCTGAATAGACCAATAACAAGGTCGGAAGTTGAGGTAGCAATTAATAGCCTACCAACCAAAAGAAGTCCAGGTCTAGATGGGTTCACAGTTGAATTCTACCAGACATGCAAAGAGGAGCTGGTACCATTCCTTCTGAAACTATTCCAAACAATACAAATAGAGGGGAATCCTCCCTAACTCATTTTATGCGACCAACATAATCCTGATACCAAAACCTGGCAGAGACACAACTAAAAAAGAAAATTTCAGGCCAATACCCATGATGAACATTGATGCAAAAATCTTCAATAAAATGCTGGCAAACTAAATGCAACAGTACATGAAAAAGCTTATCCACCACTATCAAGTAGGCTTGATCCCAGGGATTCAAGTCTGGTTCAACATATGCAAATCTATAAATGTAATCCATCACATTAACAAAACCAAAGACAAAAACCACATGATTATCTCAATAGATGCAGAGAAGGCCTTCAACAAAATTCACCAGCCCTTTCTGCTAAAAACTCTTAACAAACTAGGTATTGATGGAACATGTTTCAAAATAATAAAAGCTACTTATGACAAACCCACAGCCAATATCATACTGAATGGGAAAAAACTGGAAGCATTCCCTTTGAAAACTGGCACTAGACAAAAGGGCGCCCTCTCTCACCATTCCTATTCCACATAGTATTGGATGTTCTAGCCAGAGCAATCAGGCAATAAAAAGAAATAAAGACCATTCGATTAGGGAAAGAGGAAGTCAAATTGTCTCTATTTGCAGATGACATGAGTGTATATTTAGAAGATCCCATAGTCTCAGCCCAAAATCTCCTTAAGATAAGCAACTTCAGCAAACTCTCAGGATGCAAAATCAATGTGCAAAAATCACAAGCATTCCTATACACCAGTAACAGCCAGAGAGCTAAATTATGAACAAACTCCCATTCACAATTGCTACAAAGAGAATAAAATACCAAGGAATACAAGAATAAAAGATGTGAAGGACCTCTTCAAGGAGAACTACAAACCACTGCTCTAGGAAATAAGAGAAGCCGCAAACAGATGGAAAAACATTCCATACTCATGGTTAGGAAGAATCAATATTGTGAAAATGGCCATACTTGCCAAAGTAATTTATAGATTCAATGCTATCCCCATCAAGCTACCATTGACCTTCTTCACAGAACTGGAAAAAAAACCACTGTAAACTTCATATGGAACCAAAAAAGAGCCCATACAGCCAAGACAATCCTAAGCCAAAAGAACAAAACTGGTGGCATCATGCTACCTGACTTCAAACTATACTACAAGGCTACTGTAATCAAAACAGCATGGTACCTGTACCAAAACAGACATATAGATCAGTGAAACAGAACAGAGGCCTCAGAAGTAACACGCACACCTATAACCATCTGATCTTTGACAAATCTGACAAAAACAAGAAATGGGGAAAGGATTCCCTGTTTAATAAATGGTGTAGGGAAAACTGGCTAACCATGTGCAGAAAGCTGAAACTGGACCCCTTCCTTACACCTCATACAGAAATTAACTCCAGATGAATTACAGTTTTAAACATAAGACCTAATACCGTAAAAACCCTAGAAGAAAACCTAGGCAATACCATTCAGGACATAGGCATAGGCAAGGACTTCATGACTAAAACACCAAAAACCATGGCAACAGAAGCCAAAATAGACAAATGGGTTCTAATTAAACTTAATAGCTTCTGCACAGCAGAAGAAACAATCACTAGAGTGAAGTGGCAACCAACAGAATGGGAAAAAATTTTTGCAAGCTACCCATCTGACAAAGGGCTAATATTCAGAATCTACAAAGAACTAAAACAAATTTACAAGAAACAAACAAACAACTCCATCAAAAAGTGGGTGAAGGATATGAACAGGCACTTTTCAAAAGAAGACATTTATGTGGTCAACAAACATATGAAAAAATGTTCACCATCACTGATCATTAGAGAAATGCAAAATCGAAACCACATTAAGATACCATCTCATGCCAGTTAGAATGGCGATAATCAAAAAATCTGGAGACAACAGATACTGGAGAGGCTGTGGATAAGTAGGAACACTTTTAAACTGTTGATGGGAGTGTAAATTAGTGCAACCATTGTGGAAGACAGTGTGGTGATTCCTCAAGGATCTATAACTAGAAATATCATTTGACCCAGCAATCATTTGCATATATATTACTGGGTATATACCCAAAGGATTATAAACTGTTCTATTATAAAGACACATGCACACATATGTTCACTGTGGCACTGTTCACAATAGCAAAGACTTCGAACCAACTCAAATGCCCATCAGGGATAGACTGGACAAAGAAAATGTGGCACATATACACCATGGAATACTATGCAGCCATAAAAATGATGAGTCCAGGTCCTTTGCAGGGACATGGATGAATCTAGAAACCATCATTCTCAGCAAACTGACACAAGAACAGAAAACCAAACACTGCATGTTCTCACTCATAAGTGGGTGTTGAACAATGAGAACACATGGACACAGGGAGGGGATCATCACACACGGGGGTCTTTTGGGGGTGGTGGGCTATGAGTGGGGTAGCAGAGGGTGAGAAGATTGGGGAGGGATAACAGGAGAAATACCTAATATAGGTGACAGGGGGATGGAGGCAGCAAACCACCATGGCACATGTATACGTATGTAACAGTCCTGCAAGATCTGCAAATGTACCCAGAACTTAAAGCTTAAAAAAAAGAACTAGAGAAGCAAAAATTCAAAAGCTAGCAGAAGACAAGAAATAATTAAGATCAGAGCAGAACTGAAGGAGATAGAGACATGAAAAACCCTTCAAAAAATCAATGCATCCAGGAGCCAGTTTTTTTTAAAATCAACACAATAGATAGACCACTAGCCAGACTAAGAAGAAAGACAGAAAAATCATATAGACCCAATAAAAAATGATAAAGGGGCTATCACCTCCAATCACACAGAAATACAAACTACCATCAGAGAATACTATAAACACCTCTACGCAAATAAACTAGAAAATCTAGAAGAAATGGATAAACTCCTGGACACATATACCCTTCCAAGACTGAACCAGGAAGAAGTTAAACCCCTGAATAGACCAATAAGTTCTGAAACTGAGCAATTAATAGCCTACCAACCAAAAAAGTCCAGGTCCAGATGGATTCACAGCTGAACTCTACCAGAGTTACAAAGAAAAGCTGGTACCATTTCTTCTGAAACTATTCCAAACAATAGAAAAGGAGGGAATCTTCCCTAACTCATTTTATGAGGCCAGTATCATCCTGATACCAAAACCTGGCAGAGACACAACAAAAAAAGAAAACTTTAGGCTAATATATTTGATGAACATGGATGCAAAAATCATCAATAAAATACTGGCAAGCCAAATCCAGAAACACATCTAAAAGCTTATCCACCATGATCCAAGGTGGCTTCATCCCTGGGATGCAAGGCTGGCTCAATATATGCAAATCAATGTAATCCATTACATAAACAGAACGAATGATAAAAACCACGATTATCTCAATAGATGCAGAAAAGGCCTTCAATAAAATTCAACAGCTTTCATGCTAAAAACTATCAGTAACTAGATATTGGTGGAACATATCTCAAAATAATAAGAGCTATTTATGACAAAACCAGAGTCAATATAATACTGAATGGGCAAAACTGGAAGCAACACCTTTGAAAACCGGCACAAGATAAGGATGCCCTCTCTCACCACTCCTATTCAACACAGTATTGGAAATTCTGACCATGGCAATCAGGCAAGAAAAAATAAATAAAGGGTATTCAAATAGGAAAAGAGGAAGTCAAATTATCTCTGTTTGCAGATGACATGATTGTATATTTAGAAACCCCATAGTCTCAGCCACAAATTTCCTTAAGCTGATAAGCAACTTCAGCAAACCCTTAGGATACAAAATCAATGTGCAAAATCACAGGCATTCCTATACACCAATAACAGACAAACAGAGAGCCAAATCATGAGTGAACTCCCATTCACAACTGCTACAATGAGAATAAAATACCTAGGAATACAACTTACAAGGGATGTGAAGGACCTGTTCAAGGAGACCTACGAACCACTGCTCAAGGAAATGAGAGAGGACACAAACAAATGGAAAAACATCCTTTACTCATGGTTAGGAAGAATCAATACTGTGAAAATGGCCATACTGCCCAAAGTAATTTATGGATCCAATGCTATTCCCATCAAGCTACCATTGACTTTGTTCACAGAGTTGGAAAAAACTACTTTAAATTTTATACTGAACCAGAAAAGAGCCTGCATAGTCAAGACAATCCTAAGCAAAAAGAACAAAGCTGGTGGCATCATGCTACCTGACTTCAAACTATGCTACAAGGATACAGTAACCATAACAGCATTCATACTGTTTTTGTACTAGTACAAAAACAGAGATATAAACCAATGAAACAGAACAGAGGCCTCAGAAGCAACACCACACATCTACAACCATCTGATCTCTGACAAACCTGACAAAAACAAGCAATGGGGAAAGGATTCCCCATTTAATAAAATGGTGTTGGGGAATCTGGCTAGCCATATGCAGAAAGCTGAAACAGGATTCCTTCATTACACCTTATACAAAAATTAACTCAAGATGAATTAAAGACTTATACATAGACCTAAAACCATAAAAACTCTAGAAGAAAATCTAGGCAATACCATTCAGGACATAGGCATGGGCAAAGACTTTATGACTAAAACACCAAAAAGCAATGGCAAAAAAAAAAGCCAAATTGACAAATGGGATCTAATTAAACTAAAGAGCTTCTGTGCAGCAAAAGAAACCATCAACAGAGTGAACAGGCAACCTACAGAATGGGAGAAAATGTTTGCAATCTATCCATCTGACAAAGGGCTAATATCCAGAATCTACAAAGAACTTATACAAATTTACAAGAAAAAAACAAACCCACCAAAAAGTGGGTGAAGGATATGAACAGACACTTCTCAAAAGAAGACATTTATGTGGCCAACAAACATATGAAAGAAAGCTCATCATTACTGGTCATTAGAGAAATGTAATTCAAAACCACATTGAAATACCATCTTTTGTCAGTTAGAATGGTGATCATTAAAAAGTCAGCAAACAACAAATGCTGGAGGGGACATGGAGAAACAGGAGTGCTTTTACACTGTTGGTCAGAGTGTAAATTAGTTCAACCATTGTGGAAGACAGTGTGGCAATTCCTCAAGGATCTAGACCTAGAAATACCTTTTGACCCAGCAATCCCATTACTGGATAAATACCCAAAGGATTATAAAACATTCTACTATAAAGACACATGCACACGTTTACACATATGTTCATTGCAGCACTGTTCACAATAAAAGACTTGGAACCAACCCAAATGCCCATCAATGATAGACTGGAAAAGAAAATGTGGCACATATACGCCATGGACTACTATGCAGCTATAAAAAGGGTGAGTTCATGTCCTTTGCAGGGACATGGATGAAGCTGGAAACCATCATTCTCAGCAAACTAACATAGGAACAGAAAACCAAACACCGCATGTTCTTACTTATAAGTGGGAGTTGAACAATGAGAACACATGGACACAGGGAGGGGAACATCACACACTGGGGCCTGTCAGGGGGTGGGGGAGCTGGGGGGGGATAGCATTGGGAGAAATATGTAATGTACATGACGGATTGATGGGTGCAGCAAACCACCATGACCCGTGTACACCTATATAACAAACCTGCACATTCTGCACATTTATCCCGGAACTTAAAGTAGGGAAAAAAAAAAAAACCAATGGATCATACTCTGCTGTGGGTGCTCTCTTGTTCCAGAGTCCTCTGTTATAATTCTCCTCCTGGGGCTTGCCATTAGCACAATATGGTATCTTTCCCACCACTGACACCATAGAGTTTGCTGGATTGTATGGTCCAAGTGGTAAGGCTGCTTGCATTGCAGTTTAAATTTGCTATGGAATTTTTTTATGCTCTGGGCTCCACTCAAAGCTAGCAGTCTTCCACATAAATCAACGTATCACCTGGACAGGTATTCTTACATGTGGAGTATGCTGCCTCCAAACCCCAGAGAAGCCGATCAATTATTGCCTATTCTCTCTTTGTGGTAGAAGAGTCAAGATATGACAATTTCATTTAGTAGGAGATATGCCGGAACTCTGCTAACTACCAGATTCCTAAAAACTTCGCTGGATTGTCAGATCTTCATAGGATTTATATCCCACCCACTGGAATGCACGTATCTTACAAAATTCTCCATTGTATTACCCAACCCCTGCTCATTGTGTCCAATCAGCATGAGGTAACCAATGTAATGGACCAGAGTGATTTTCTATAGGATGTTCAGGCAGCCCTGATCTCTTTGGACTATGACATGGGGCAGAAGAGTTAACAGAGCATTACATGCCCAAAACTGTAAGTGAATAGTGATTTCCATTCCATGTGAATTCAAACTGCTTTGTGTTCTCTTTTCAAAAGTCAGCAAAATTTTCTGTAATGGGCCAGGTAGTAAATATTTATGGCTTCACATATGGTCTCTGTTGCAACTACTCAATTCTGAAATTGTAGTGTGAAAGCAAACAGACAATAGGTAAGCAAATGATCATGGCTGTGTTCCATTAGCACTTTATTTACAAAAAGAGACAGCTGGCTGAATTTGGCCAGCAGGCTATAGTTTTTTGACCTCTGCTTTTTCTAACCAGAATGAAAAGCAGTGAATTCTCCACTTCAATGGCCTCATACTGTGTACCTGAGACCACGTTAATCTGTTCAATCCTTGTTAGCACACCTGGCATAGCAACACGAGTCTTGTTACGTCTGCAGTAGTCTGTAGCTATTCTTTAGTTTCTACAGGAGCCAGACTGCTGATATGACATGGAAAGTCAGCCCTGCACCTTTTAGGTCTTCAGTTGTGACAAAAATCTCCATCATGAACCTTAGGATGCAACAAGGTTTTGGATAATTATCTTGGTAGAGAGGCGGGTAGTTGCTGAGGTTTCCACTTGGCCTTCACCACTGTAATCGCTATATACCATAGGATAAGGACCCAATGTTTGGGTTACTCCAATCATCAAATATAACAATACTGGTAACTATAACATTCAGGGCCTGGGCATGTGACCACTGGATGGATATGCAGACCCATTATGTGTCCACAGTGGACAAGACCTATTATGAGTCAGACTCACCTAGAGCTTCATTTGTTACTTAGCTCCTGCAATTCTCACTCTAACAGGGACCGACCACTGTGTTGGTCCAAGTCATTCAAGAAGCAAAAAGCAAGATAGGGTTGAACATGCAAGAAATGTATTCAGAGGGGAAATCTTGTGGAGATAGCCAGAAGAGACTGGGAGAGCTATCAAACCTTGATGCAGTTCTGACACCAACTGAAGGACAGAGGGCAAGAAGGTTGGGTGGAAGTGTCTTAGCACTGCAATTCTAAGTAAAGTTCAGCAACACTGTATGAGGGTCTTCAAGCCCAAAGTTGCTGGTCAGAGGAATCCCACACTTCCCAAGAGTAAGCCTGCATGTGTATCCCAGGCATGCTCAGTCATCATAAGGGAAGGAGTGCAGCCTCAGCATGAAAGTGGTGATGGGTTTTAGACCACAGCAACTGGGGATATCAGGCAGGGACCTGAGAGATGCATTCTCACAGATGCTTCAGCTCTCTAAGTACCAAAATAAGCTCAGATTCTGTATCCAGTAGATTTCAAAATACTTAGAGATTCATCTCTACCTAACATACATTCACTCAAGAAAACGATTCTCTCAACTTCTTTCTACAGAAGGAGTTGAGGGAATCATTACAGGATGTTCTTGACGTGGTTTCACATGGTCCTTTTTAGGAACCTGGCAATCTCTTCAGTTAATGAGTTCCGGATCTGAAGATTGGCTCAGGTAACTGAGCAAGAGATTGGACATATTTATTGGGTAGCCATCCTTAGCATCATATTCCTCCACTCTTGACACTTTCTGTTGTTTGTAGATGTTAAGTGGCAGCTTTGCTGGCCACCTGTTTTGCCCCTAGGAATGCTATGCTCCATTAACAATCTCTATAACTTCCTGGGGTTGAAACTCTTTTGGCTGCTCCTTTAACTTAGCCGGACATTATGGTAATTCTGGCTTCTTGGTCCCTGGTGCTTAAGCACCATCAGCTGTTACATCAAAGCTCCATCATCCCCGTGGATTTCAGCAAGCTCGATTTACTACTGCCCCTTCTCTCTGGCTTTTAGAGAGGGCCGCCACTGACGATGTTGGCAACTCTCTAACCACTGCATTCCTAAAATGGCCTTAGTAAATAGTACAATCTCTGGGCCATTCCAGAGAACATATTTCTCTTATGAGTCTTCTGGCCTCACAAAATCTGTCCATTCTCAGCATCTTTATTCCTTCCTCTACCTTCTCCAAGGCCATCTTGCGCATTTCCACTCCAGTCAGTGTTGTCCCTCACCCTCTTCAGCTTTCTAAAAGCCACTCTAGGCTGGGCACAGTGGCTCATGCCTGTAATCTCAGCACTTTGGGAACCCCAGGCAGGCAGATCACTTGTGGTCAGGAGTTTGAGACCAGCCTGGTCAACATAGCAAAACCCCATCCTTACTAAAAATACAAAAATTAGCTGGGTATGGTGGAGCATGCTTATAATCTCTACTCAGGAGGCTCAGGCAGGAGAATTGCTTTAACCTGGGAGGTGGAGGTTGCAGTGAGCTGAGATTGCACCACTGCTCTCCAGCCTGGGTGAAAGAGCAAGGCTCTGTTTCAATAAATAAATAAATAAAAGCCACTCTAGCAATGAGTTTATAACATCCTGTAGCCCTTGACAGGGTATTAAATCCTAAGAAAAATTCTCTGTCAAAAAATTATTCCAGTTTTATTTTCTAGCCATGAAAATTCAGTCTCAGAGATTCTCATCTGACTTTTCCTGGTACATGGTATTAACAATTCTTGCACTTCCTTGGTGGGTTTTCTCTTTCTTCTCTTATTAGGCTGTCATCAGCTGGGTTACGCTGGGACTTAACCCTAGATATCAGCCTGGAAGCCAGGAAAAGAGGTAGGGGCAGCTCCTGAGGGAGGCACTGGTTGCCTTGTGGAGGAGAGGTTTCTAAGGCAATTTCTAGCACAGGGGAATTGCCAGCCATTATTAGGGAAGGATGGGCCACCTCTTGCAAGATTTGAAGTTTCAGGCTACTCCAGGTATTGAAATTCGGGCATTTCAATCCCATGTTTCAAGGTTCCAGGTGTTCCCAACTGGAGTACTGACTTTAGCATACCAGACCTGTCTAGGCTGAGCATCCAGACATTTTCTATCAGACCTATAGTCTATTGCTCAGCTGTGTCTGCTCTTCCACTGTAGAAGATAATGGTCCTTTTAAAGCTACCCTAGAGTCCTTAAGGCACTCACACCTAACCCTTGACTGATTGTTAATTGCCTTTGATTTCTCATTTTTTTTTTCTGCAGGGAACTAATTCAGCTTAGCTGTGATCAGCCAACTCTGGTATATGTAGGCATTTCCCCACCATATCTCAAATACCTGAATCATGACACCTGAAAGATATTCCCCTCCATTAGATGTTTTCCTAGGTCACTACTGGTGAAATCTTTAGCAATTAGGCCACCACATTATGCCAAGGTCTATTCTTGTGCCACCCGCCTACCAACTAGGATGACATTCTCTTTGTTCCTGGTAATGAGTGGGCCAGTCAAAAATCTTCATCTTACTACTTGTTTTCTCAGACCATGCTCAGTGCCACTTGTGCTAGGTTGGACCTACCAAGAAGCAGATGCTAAGACAGCATTGGGCATGCAAGTTACTTTTTGGAAGAGACAGCAGGAGAAGGCAGGGAGAGCTTTAAGACCATAGGTAGGCCTGACACCTATGGAAGGAGAGAGGGAAGGAGGGGAAGCTTGGGTAAGAAAAGCGTCAGACTGCAGTGCATTTCCAAGAAAGGTTCAGACAGGCCCCGAAACAAGTCCCACATCTTGGCCAAATGGGCCTGCCTTAGTGCCCCAGTGGTGCTGTCATTTCTAGGAGAGTCTAAGTCTCCATATTTATCAAAAGGGACAGCAGCTGGGTTCATCAGTCAATTATGCTCCTTGCAGCTGGAGATTTGAGCAGCATATTTTATGGCCCTACATTAAGTAATTAGGAAGACTTCTTACATTTAACACGCATCAAAATAAATGGCACCTATAATTATTATCACTCATTTAATTTCTCTATAATAACTCAATTCTCTGGGGTGTCAAAGAGGAGTAACTTAGCATCTAATAAATCTAATTTTATAAGAGTTTCTGGAGACTCAAATGTAACACTTCATTTAAGAGAGCACTGAAACATTAAAAAATTATTAAAAATAGAACTAGTGAAAAGTTTACATAACTAAGAACAGCTCATAAATTTTCCCTTTTCTTTAGGGGAAACAAGAAAGGGTGAGGAGATACTAAGTACCTCAAGCAACTGAACCAGAATAAATATTTAGGTATCAGTTTAAATAAGAGGGCTGAGTATTTACTGATCAAATAAAAATTGATTCTAATTTTTAATTAATACATATTAAATTCTAAATGTATATTTTTGTATTCATATGTAGCAATCTGAAAACATTTCATAAGACAATGCTTTTGAAATTATTCCACCAAAGTGGTTACCAAAAGTATCCCTAATGGGAAAAAAAAATCATATATCCAAAGAGAGATTGATTTGAAAAAACTTTCACTCAACATATTTAATCGTTAAGTGCTATGGGCCAGCAATGTATACATTTTTAGTTGGAACAACCTAATGCCCAGTTGTAAGATTCTCTTCTAATTTCTTTGACTAAGTTTTATTACAAAGGCAATATCAGTAAATATAATCACAAGGATAACAATGAATTTGTATAATCCCATCTACCCTAGAAAACTCAGCTGATCTTCTTCTATGCATATATATTTGTATGTATCTATATGTGTGTGCTTTATTTTATTTAAAAATTGGATCATCCTATATATATATATATATGTATTTTAAAACCTGCCATAATTTAAGTAACCCACTAATTGTTGGACAAATAGGGCATTCCATCTTATTCTCTATTGTTACATACTTGGCCTTTGCCTCTGCTTTTCCTAATAAAAATGGCAGAACAGAAATAATTAGTCAAATAAACCAGAATTTTTTTTAAGTATAAAAACCTTTTAATAATTGGAGAAACTGGCTTTCAAAATGCTTGTATTAATCTGTTCTCACACTGCTATAAAGAACTACCTGAGACTGGGTAATTTATGAAGAAAGAGGTTTAACTGACCTACAGTTCGGCAAGCTATTAAGGAAGCATGGCTGGGAAGCCTCAGGAAACTTAAAATCATGGCGGAAGGTGAAGAGAAAGCAAGCACATCTTACCATGGTGGTGGAGCAGGAGAGAGAGAGAGGAGAGGGGAGAGAGAGAGAGAGAGAGAGAGAGAGAGAGAGAGAGAGAGAGAGAGCGTGCAAAGGGGGAAGTGCTACTACACTCTTTCAAGCAACCAGATCTCTTGAGAACTCATTATCAGGAGAACAGGAAGGGGAAAATGCCCCCATGATTTAATCACCTCCTACCAGGTCCCTCCCAACACTGGGGGATTACAATTCAAGATGAGATTTGGGTGGGGGACACAGAAACAAACCATATTGATGGTTAGAGAGACAGTTGTAGCGGGGTGGGGAGAAATGCCAGATATAGGTTATGGGGGAAGAAGGTAGCAAATCACACTGCCATGTGTGTACCTATGCAACAATCTTGCATGTTCTTTACATGTACCCCAAAACCTAAAATGCAATAAAAAAAATAAATAAATAAATAAAATAGACAGTTGTAAAATCATGCAGTGTTGCATCTTATCAATTTTCTGAACGCCAGTGATTGAGGAATATTAACTATTAACCGAGCATTGTCATACCATGAATGTGCCTGTTTTTCTTTATAATTTTTGAAACATATATGTTCATAGGTAAATAATATAGATGTTTGCACGTTTTTCGAATTTTATATAAATGGTTTTGCATGTACATATTCTTCAAAACTTTTTTTCATCAATATCATGTTTGTGAGATTCTTTCATGTTGATTTGCATAGTTGCAGTTAATTTGTTTTCATTGCTGTCCAGAATCACATTGCTGGATGACAGTTTCATGGTCTACAGTTTTTTGTTTACAAACTATACTATTAAGAACAATCTTTTACAAGTCTGCAGACACACATTTATGATACTGTCTTAGTCTCTTCTAGCTGTTATAACAAAATACTTAAGACTGGGTAACGTATAAACAACAGAAATGTATTGCTGACAATTCTGGAGGCTGGCAAGTCCAAGATCAAGGCACCAGCAGATTCAGTGTCTGGTGAGGGTTCCCTGGTTCATAGATGGTGTATTCTACGTGTCCTCACATAGTGGAAGGGCAGTTCTCAAACCTTTTACATAAGAGCACTAATACCATTCATGAAGGTGGAGCCCTCATGACCTAATCACTTCCCAAATGCTGTATGCTTAATACTGTCACATATGAATTTGGGGAAAACATGTACATTCAGACCACAGCAGATATATTGTCAAAAGTGAAATTATTGGTTATAAGATATGCACATCTTTGACTTTATTAGAGTTCCAAATTGTTTTCCAAAACATTTGTGCCAACTTATACTCCAACCCATAGAGTATAACTGTTTCCTTTGTTCCATTCTCTAGACAATATCCAATATTCTCAGACTTTTGTTTTTTACGGTCTGTTGGGTATAAAATAACTAATTGTGGTATTAATTTGAATTCTCCTAAGGAATTTAGTCTGAGCATGTTTTCATACTTTTATTAGATATTTATGTTTTCTTTTCTTGAAATAGTGTTCATGTCTTTTGACATTTTATTAATTTGTGTTGTTCTTACTGGTGTGTATGAATTTGTTATATTTCTGGACAATAATCTTTTGTCAGTTATATATGTTACAAATATTTTCTCCAAGTTTGGGGCCTGCCTCTTTACTTTTATTGTGTATTTTGAAGAACAGAAGTTTAATTTTAATTTAGTCAAATATATTTACCATTTTCTTTACATGTGGTGCTTTTTATATCTTGTTTGAAAAAAATTTCCCAACTCAAAAGTCATAAGTTAATCTCACATATTGTCTTGGAAAATTTAAAGTTTTACTTTTCACTTTGAAGTATTTTATTCAGCAGAAGCTGGGTTTACATATAGTGTAAAATAGACATCTTATTTTTTTTTAAATATACTTATTTAAATAGGCTAGGACTGTTAATTAAAGTCTACATATTTCCCACTCATCTTCAGTGGCACCACTGCATTACATCAAGTTTCCATACATTTGCGTGTCTGTTTATGAGGCGTATGCTATGTTCCAATGACTATTTGTCTAATACCACTTCTCCAAGTTCACGTTGTCTTCTCTATCACCCAAGCTGGAGTTGCAGTGGCGCAATCTCGGCTCACTGCAACCTCTGCCTCCTGGGTTCAAGTGATTCTCCTGCTTCAGCCTCCCAACTAGCTGGGATTACAGGTGCATGCCACCATGCCCGGCTAATTTTTTGTAGTTTTAGTAGAGATGGGGTTTCACCACATTAGCCAGGATGGTCTTGATCTCCTGACCTCGTGATCCACCCACCTCAGCCTCCCAAAGTGCTGGGATTACAGGCATAAGCCACCACGCCCAGCCCATGTTGTCTTAATTGTATGACTATTACAATGTATCTGGAAATCTAACAGAGTAGTAGCACCCCATATCTTGTTCTTCCTTTTCAATGACTTCTGTAGTAGTCTGCCCATTTCTCTTCCATGTGAAATGATTACACTTGGAAGGATTTCACTTTAAAATCAGTTTTTCATGTTCAGTGAAAAATCCCTGTTGGTTATCACGATGGGAAATACACTGAATATAGAGATCAGTGTAAGAACCATTGATATTGCCATTATATTGAGTCTCTATCCGTAATGCTTTTCAATGGTTTATGTTGTCTTTTAGGTCTTCCTATAAAGTTGTAAAAGTTTCTCCAAAACGTTCTTGCACTTTTTTTGTTCTATTTGTTCCTGTATACTTTATATTTTTGATGCATTGTCAATCCATCTTTTAAAACTGTATTTTCTAATTGTTTGTAACATATATAGAAATAGTACAGTTGGCTTTTAATGTGAATTTTGAACTCCAATAACCCTGTACATTTTCTTATTAGTTCTAATAGCTAATTAGACTTTTTGTGTATTTTATGACAAATATATGATATTTTATTTCTATATTTTCAAAGTTTACACTTTTTATTTATCTACCTTGTCTTAATGTTGATAAGGGATTTTAGTACATTGTTGGAAACAGGTGGTGATAGCAGATAGCCTTATTCTATGTTTTAAAGGAAAGTCTTCTAAAGTTTCACCATTTAGAATGATGTTTATGGTCGATGTTTCCACCTACATTTAAATCATTTTAGGAAGATTCTTTCTAATCCTAAGGGCACAGTTGTTTAGAAATACTACTTTTCTGGTGAACTAAAACTTTTGTGATTATGTACCCCTCCTTTAGATTCTAGAAATGTTTTTGCCTCAAAGTTTATTTTGTCTGATATGAATATAACAGCTTTCTCTTGGTTAGAATTTGCCTGGTATACATTTTTCTTCTCTTCTCTTTCAACTTTTCTGCACTAGTATTTAATTTGTGTTTCTTTTTAATAGCATATAGATTTGAAAACTATTCTAATAATTTTATATTTTAACAAAGAGGTTAGTTCACTTTTACTATGATTACTGATATATTTTAGTTTATTTCCCTGATTTTATTCTTATTCATCCCATTTTTTTCTCTTACTGCCAAATTTTGGACTGGTTTTTTTCTTACGTCATTTTTTTCTACTTTCAAAATTGTATGCTCTGTTTATATACTTTTTATGGTTACCTTTGAATTTTAGCAAGCATGTTTAACTAAATCTAAGGTTATAATTACTTTCTCCTCCTCCAAACGATTCAAGATTTTAAAACTCTTTAATTCTGCTTATCCCTACCTAGGCTTACATTCTACTGTTGACCATTATTTTAGCTTTATTTGATAGTGTTTTTTAAATCCCATAAATTATACATTAGGATCATAATTTCAAATAATCAGCCTTTGTTCAGCTTTACTCACAAGTTTACAATGATCGCTGCGTTCCTTCCCTTCACACGTCAGTCCTTTCTGCAGCACATCGTTGAGGAGTTCCTTTACTATCTACTGTTGGTCAATATTTTAAGCTATTGTCTGAAAAAATATTTTCGTCCCTATTCTTCAACAGTAGTTTACCTTGATATCCAATTCCAGGTTGACAGATTTTATCACAGGGCTTAAAAAACAGTAGCCATTATTGCCTTCTGGTTTCTCTCGTTGCTACTTTCAAGTCTGCTGTTAGTTTAATTGTAATTCCTGAGTACATGATTTGCCTTTTCTCTCTGGCTTTTTGAAAGGATCTTCTCTTTATTTTAACGTTCTGAACATTCACTATGTTGTTCGTAAGTGCCTGTTTACTTTTAGCCTGTTCAGAACTCAGTGTACTTCCTGGATCTTGGAATTTATGTGTTCTATTAGTTACAAACCAAAATTCTTTTTTTTTTTTTTGAGACAGAATCTCACTCTGTTGCCCAGACTGAAGTGCAGTGGCACAATCTTGGCTCACTGGAACCTCCACCTCCTGGGTTTAAGCAATTATTGTGCCTCAGCCTCCCGAGTAGCTAAGATTACAGGTATGTGACACCATGCCTGGCTAATTTTTTAGTTTTTGTATTTTTTTACTAGAGATGGGGTTTCACCATGTTGGCTGGTCTTGAACTCCTGTCCTAAAGTGATCCACCCGCCTCGGCCTCCCAAAGTGCTGGGATTACAGGCATGAGCACTGTGCCCGGCCATTACAGAACAAAATTCTTGCTGCTCTTTCCTATTCTCTCCATTATCTCCTTTCAGAACTCCAGTTAGATATATTATAGATCTAATTCTATCTTCCATGTCTCTTTACTCCATTTAAAACCTCATATTTCTTGCTCTCTCTGTGCTTCATTCTGAATTTCTTTATATATGAATATTTTTTCTAATTCTTGACTAATTCAAATTTATTAATTATTTATTTATTTAGAGATGATGTCTCACTATGTTGCTCAGGTTGGTCTCAAATTCCTGGGCTCAAGCAATCTTCTCACCTTAGCCTCCTGAGTAGGTAAGATTATAGGCACAAGACACCACCCCTGTTTCTCTAATCCTAATTAACTAATTATTGGTTCATTTGTGCTGAACCTGCTCTTCAACCCACTCATTGGGTTTTTAATGTTAGCTATCCTTGTTTTAACTGATGAATTTTCATTTAGTTGTTGTTTAAATCTATCTGGCTTTTAAAATCTTTTATCCTGTTTCTTTCTCATGTTTCAATTCTAACTCTTATTTCCTTACAAATTTAAAGCATTATTTTCTATTTTCTATCCACTGTTAAGTTTGGCCTAAGGCTGCCTCCTTATGTATTTTGAGTTTGCCCTAAAGGTTTCTGTATACATAATAAACTATAACAAAACTTGATGTGTAAGCAGAACGTAACCTACTCTTCTAACAAGTATTGGAGAATCGGCCACTCACAGTACCTAAAATTTAGTCGACCATAGGCAGCCAGCTGTTCAAATCATATAAGGTAAACTTATATAAGGTTCATATAAGGTAACACCTACCTGTAACCAATCCAGCTATTTCTGTACCTTACTTCTCTTCTCTGTGTGCAATTTTTTTTTTCTCTCCATAAATGTGATCCAAACTTGTGGCAGCCCAGGAGTTTATCTGAACTGGTTCTGGTTCTGGTGTCTGCCTGATTTGTAAATTGTTCTTTGCTTATTGAAACTTTGTTTAATTTGTTGAATGTTTTTCTCTTAACATCAGCAATTTCATTTTTGGAAGTTTTGGTTGTCAAATTATGCTGTTTGCTATTTGTGTTTACATGATGCCTGAATTCCTCGTGTGTTTTGTAATTTTGGGCTGTGGAATTATGTTCAGCAGGGCTTTTTCTACAGGAATCTTATGCGACAAGGATTGAGGTTTATTTTTTGTAAATTCTCTAGAGATAATTTATTTCTTTTTGCTTCTCTCAAGCAAACAGGGATTTTACCAACCTAAGACAAGTTCTTGTTATAGGATTTTACTGCACTAGGGTTTTACTGATGTGTATTTTACTTAGGAAATAAAACTTTTAATCTCAAACTCATGTGTGAGTGGACATCTCTTCATAAACTTTCAGGGGAGCTTAGACAGAGTATTCTGCCTTGTCCCATGACTGGCAGGTAGATTTAGTTTATAGTCCACCCATTCACTAAGGGCAGGGCTGTGACTAAGGTAAGTTCCTTACTGCCTTCACCCTAGTCCTGACCTAACTAAGGGTATAGCTCTTTGAATGTTCCAATTTTACAAGGGGATCTTGGCTTAAACTACCCACGTGGCACAGGCCAAGGCTCTTACTCCTGACTCCATTCAGCGGCTAAAATCCAATCATCATGGTTGCAAAGACTGACAAACGTCTCCAGGGCAACAGTAGAGCCAGAGACAAATTACTTCTCTGATGTTCAGCTCAGTTTTCAGCTTTTAGCACCTAGATGTTCTCTACTTTATGCAGGCTCAGCTATACATTTTTAAAACACAGTTTTATTTTTCCATTTTAAGGATATCTACTATGCCATATTCTTGGAAACCAAAATTCCCATAAGAAAATCTTTCCTGGTAGTCTCCCTGCAGAATTTCCTCTCATGTGTCATTGGCCACTTGCTTGCATAAATCAGTCGATGGCAAGAAAAGTGTGGTTTCCAAAATTTAATTAAGACTAGTCAGGATTTACCTAAGGGACATATGGGAAAGTGATGGACAGTGAAACCAAATTGGGGAATTGGGGGGGGGAAATAGCTTTGGGGGGAGACAAAAATAGCACGTCTGCAACATGGATAATTTAGGGGAGACTGGGCAGATTAGTCTGACTAGAACCATGTGTTCGAATTAGAAGGCAGCAGAAACATAAGACTGAAAAGGTATTTCAAGTGTCAAGGTGTGGGAGTACCATGAATGCCTAGGTAATTAGTTAAGATTATAGCCTACATGAACAGTTGTGAGGTAATTAGTTAAGATTGTAGCCTACATGAACAGTTGTGATATTGAGGATTTCTGAACCAGAAAACGACAATAAAATGTGTGTACTATTTTGTAAATAGTGTTGAGAATGAATTAGACAGGGAAGAGACTAGAGGCAGTAATTATAATTTAGGAAGTTTTGCAGTAACTTAGGCATGAAATGATAATGACCTAAACCATGTTAAATTGCTATAGGAACTCAAAGGAAGGGAGACAAATTGTGAGAGAAGAATAAATGGAATTTGGTGATTCCGCTGGATATAGGATATGTTAGGGGAGAAACGCAAGGATTTGGTTCCCTTAAATAAATACATTTGATAGTGTGATAAAGACCAGTTCTCTCATTTGTCAAACAGAGATGATTATATATTTAATACTTATAAGAATGTAAAAATTACAGTTTCTGAATGTAGTTCAAAAATTACGTAAGACTATCTAAATGTTTATTAGGGCATCTTGACCATATATAAGGATTTAATTTAAGTATTGCAACGGGAGCCAGTAGGTGTGTCTCTATTACTTAAGGCTGTTATAGCTCATTGTGTTAGGAGTTATTGGAGAAGGGACATAAAGGTTTTCCTGTGTTAAGGAAAGGTATAAAGAGCAAAGGATAATAGTGATAAGTCAGGAATCGAAAGTAGAGTTGTAGAATGAGGGAATGAGGGAATATGAATGGTGAGTGAAGTCAAGTCACTTCCAGGCTGAGTACATTATGTATCTTTCAGCAAACTTAAAGGATAGATCTTAAAAATAACTGCAGCAGCTGGGAGTGGTGGCTCATGTCTGTAATCCCAGCACTTTGGGAGGCCGAGGTGGGCGGATCACCTGAGGTCAGGAGTTCGAGACCAGCCTGACCAACATGGAGAAACCCCGTCTCTACCAAAAATACAAAATTAGCGGGGCGTGGTGGCGCATACCTGTAATCCCAGCCACTAGGGGGGCTGAGGCAGGAGAATCACTTGAACCCAGGATGCAGAGGTTGCGGTGAACCGAGATCCTGCCATTGCACTCTATCCTGGGTGACAAGAGTGAAATTCCGTCTCCCCCACAAAAAAAAACTGCAGCAAAAAATAAAAGGCCTGATTTCTTGGATTACTACTTAATGGAGAACTGTCCATGAGAGCTGACTGATGAGAAACATCATCAGTGGATTTTGCATGAGTGAAAAATAAACTTTTATCCTCCTTGCAGCTTTATCAAGGTAGAATTGACAGAAGCTTATATTAATGGTGTACAATGGGATGTTTTCACATATGTATTTATAGCAAAATTTAATCATTTAAAATCATTAAAATGATTAAATTTTGCAATAAGTACATATGTGAAAACATCCCAATGCTAATTAACATATCCATCACCTCACATATATTTTTTTTTTTGCGGTGAGAATTTTAAGATATAATTTTTTTGCAATTTTTGAGTATACATTATTGTTAACTGTGGGAACTATGCTGTAATATATCACTAGGACTTACTCATCTTGTGTAACTGGAACTTTGTACCCTTTGACTAATACCTCTCTGTTTTTCCCTCCCCCAAATCTCTGGCAACTACTATCTCTGCTTCTATGCATGTGACTACTTTAGATTTCTCATATAATGTTACGTATCATGTTATTTGTCCTTCTGTGGTTGGCTTATTTCACTTAGCATAATGTCCCCCAGGTTCATCCATGTTGTCCCATATCGCAGGACTTCCTTCTTGTGGCTGAGTAGTACTCCACTGTATGTAAATACATTTTCTTTATCCAATCATCTGTTGATGAACATTGTGGTTGCTTCTGTGTCTTGATTGTTCTGAATAATGAGGCAATAAACATGGATATCTCTTCAAGATCCTGATCTCAATTCCTTTGGATAAATAACCAGAAGTGGGATTGCTGGATCATACTGTGGTTCTATTATTGTTTTAAGAAGCCTTCATATTGTTTCCCATAGTGTCTGTACCAAGTCACATTCTCATCGACAGTGTATATTAGGGTTCCCTTTCCTCCACATCCTTGCCAACACTTGTCATTTTCATTTTATTAATTTTGGATAATAACCATCCTAATAGGTATTAGGCAATATCTCATTATAGTTTTGATTTACATTTCCTTATTATTGTTAGATACTTTTAGCTATATTTACAAAATAGAATCCTGTACATGATGAAAAGGAATGTGCAAAAGCTACATGAATTAACATAGATGCATCTTGCAAATTTAACTGAAAAATCAAGTTTTATAAAGTTATATAGCTGTATGAAATCATTTACATAAAGTTGAACAACATAAAAAGCAATATTATATTGCTGAGGAATACATATACATGTAGTGAAAGGCCTGTTTCTGCTACAACAAAATATTTGATACCGGGTAATTTATAAATAACAGAAACATATTTTTCACAGTTCTGGAGACTGGTAAGTCGAAGATCAACGTGCCAGCAGATTCAATGTCCAAGATGGTGCCTCTTGCTGCACCCTCACGTGGGTGCACAAGGGGGAAAAAGGAATGAACACTGTGTCTTCATAAGGCAGAAGAGAGGGAAGGGTAAAGGAACCTAGCTACTTCCCTCCAGTCTTTTTATAAGGACATTAGTCCCATTCATGAGAGTGGAGCACTCACGACCTAGGTAACTCCCAGAGGCCCTACCTTCTAATACCATGACTTCATTGATTAGGTTTCAACATTTAAATTTTGGAGGAACACATATTAAAGCCATAGCACACCAGAAATGATAAATTTAGAATGTGGAGAAGAGAAAGACGCTTGGAGTGGTATGCACAGGGGAGTTACAAGTGTGTTTTTAATGTTTTCAACTGTGTAACAGGAATATGGGTATTGGTTATATTCTCTTTATATTTGTATGTGTGTTTGCATATCCATAATAAAATTTAAGAGACACAAAAAAACTCATCCTTCCTCTTTCACTGGTGTGACAGTCCGTCTATAAAGGACTACCTGAGGCTGGGTAATGTATAAGGAGGTTTACTTTGGCTCACAGTTCTGCAGAGTGTACAAGAAACACAGTGCTAGCATCTTCTCCTGGTGAGGCTTCAGGAAGCTTCCAATCATGGTAGAGGGCAAAGGGAGAGCCAGCATATCACATGGTGAGAGAGCAAGAGAGAGGAGAGGAGGAGAGAAGAGAGAGTGCACACAAGAGGGAAAGGGAAGAGGTACCAGGCTCTTTTAAACAACCAGATCTTGTGTGAACTCATAGAGTAAGAACTCACCTATTGCTTCGAGGACAGCTTGAAGCCATTCCTGAGGAATGTCCCCATGACCCAAACACTTACCGTTAGGCCCAACTCCAACACTGGAGGTCACATTTCAACATGAGATTTGGAGGGGACAAAGCATCCAAACCATATCAGCTGGACATTGCCATGTCTGGATATGATGCCTGAAACTGTAGCAAACGAGGCTGTCATTCTAAGGCAAGCAGTGAGAGTATCAAGTGGACTCACTCAGAATACCAAGGCCGAAAGACAAAGAACTTAGATCCTTGCTGTTGAGCCAGCCTACCCTGTAGCACCATCTCTGGATTTCTTGCTTTGTGACATGATCAATGTTCTCATGTTATGCAAAGAGAGTGGCCTTTTGCTGTCACGTGTAACCAAAAGCATCCTAATATCATCCACAAAAGCTCTCTTCGAATCTTTTTCTCACCTAAAATAAGGTGTTCATTCATAGCTCCTATCAAAATTATAAACATTCTCTAACACTCACTTCAAATTCTTCTTGTCATAAAACTTTTTCTCACCAAGAAACTTAACAAAGATATCTCCCTATTCTGCATACCTTTATCACTTACTGTCTATAACTATTTAGGGCTACTCAACGAGTAAGTTATTTATATTCTTACAGTCAATATGCTTTGGAAACACGATCTCTGGAATCTTAAAATATAATTTTAGCTCATTGTACAAAGCTTTTAATGGAAAAATCTGTTTATGTAGATATATAACAAGCTTTTGTCATTTATAAAAAAAAATAGTAATCATTCAAACGACCTAAGCCTCATCCCATTAAGGATTGATGGTAAAACAGGCAACTGAACTACTAAGCAGCTGAAGGCTAACACATCAAAACGCTAAAAGCACAAAAGTGGTTTCAGTAATAACAACAGCTAATATTTATGAGCTCCCACTATGTGCTAGGCACCATGACAGATGTTTTATACATACTATGTCATTTAACCTTCACAATAATTCAGCTTTGAGATATTATTCACATTCTACAGAGGAGGAGACCCAGGTTTAGTTTAAATAATCTCAATGTCACAGAATTACAAAGTGAATAGGTTAAGATTCAATTCACATCTTCATGCCTTCAACGACAATGCTCTTTCAGCATGTCATGCTACTACTCAAGACCGTATTCAGTGAATTACGGGTCAGTCACTGTTCTTAACCGTGGAATAAGATAATAGGCAGAATACACATGTTCCTATCATAAAACTTAGATTTTATATGAATTATACAATTCTGTTACAAGTGTATCACTGACCATTTCAGAAATCACAGTGTGGGCATAGCACTTACATTTTGCAGCACTCAGCCATGAAACTTTGCTTTTTCTGCTTTTATTGGTCCAATAATGTAAAACAAACAGGTTTAGCTCATAACCATGGTGTCTGAAATGTGCCCTCAAAAAATATCATCAGATGTATGTTTTGTAGATTTGGAGTAGAGAGTTCTGTAAATGTTTATTAAGTTTATTTGTTCCAGCTCTGAGTTCAAGTCCCAGGTATCCTTGTTAACCTTCTGTCTCATTGATCTGTCCAATATTGACAATGTAGTGTTCAAATTTCCCACTATTGTTTTCAGTAACACATCACGTCTATTCTAAAAGTGACCGCATAATTGGAAGTAAATCACTCCCCAGCAATTGCGTAGCATTTCATAGGTTTAAATGAAATACTGGCTGGCTGTTTGTTTGATATTTTCCTCCCCCTATTCCTTCCTGTCTCCATTGCATAACACAATTACTAGTATAAAAGAGGTTTTCAATACCCGTTTTCAGACTGCATTTAGCCTGGGCAATAGAGCAAGATTCCTGTTCTCTCTCCCTCTTTTTCTCTTTCTCCCTTTCTTTCATTCTTTTTCCCTTCTTTCTCTCTTTCTTTTCTTTTCTTTTTCTTTCTTTCTTAAAAAAATATCATCAGATGGAACAACTGATGTTGATGACATTCTTATAGAATTATACAAAGAAGAAAACTCACACAGCAATAGTACAATGTAACTGCACGTTGAAGAATCACATTCTACAGGATTTCAAAGATGCATCAGTTTTACACCTGTAGAAAACCTAAAGGGGTTGTGTGTGCTGTGCTGATCACTGAGGCATATCACTCGTGCCCACCACTGGGAAGATATTAACATGTATCATACTCAGTAGACTAGTCAGACACGTCAATGTCATAGATATTTGACCTAAAACTCAGTGTGCCTTTCATTCCAGTCATGGAACAGTGGACATGGTTTTCTCCCTCAGGCAGCAACGAGAGTGCAGAGAACAACGCTCTGATTTGTATGTTGTATTTACAGCCTTAACCAAGATCTGTTACAAATGTGTTGGTATGTGAGAAGTCCTACAAAACAGTGGCTGCCTGTGCAATTTTAAAAGCACGACACTAATCCATTTATCTTAATAATGTAAAAATTCTTTTTTTTTTCTAACAATGTTCCTGGATATTTCACTGTTATACTGAATATACGTAAGAGTAGGTTTCATTTCTAATACTTGCATAACACAAGGGATAGAAGTAATTAGTCTGGATATTTTATGTGACAGTGATTGTGTGCGTGTAGTTTATAATGGAAATGATTGTTCAGGGTTAACAAGGCTACACTTCACTGTCAACATACACTTACTTCATTTGGAATGCGGCTCATACACTGCACTTACCATTAATTCAATGACTGTTTGGGGGGAATTTACTAAATGGATTGCCGAATAAAATCACAGTTGTTATTTTAGTATATTGTGTCTGATAAACAATAGCCTGAGAACTGATATATTGGCAAAAGCCAATACTGCTTCATAACCATAAAATATTAGGGAAAAATACATTTGTGTAATTTCTTTGCAATGCCACTCATAGGTAGGTTTTTGCTGCCATTATTCATTTATCTATTCATTAAAACAAGCAATTTTTTTTAGCATTTTCTATGTACTTGTGCTACTGGAGATACAGATTATTAAGACAATCTTTATCCTTAAAAACCTCACAATCTGGCAGTAAAAACTCATACACATAAAATTATACAATAGGAAAGTACAAATGTAGAGGTGTAGGGTCATGCTT
Source organism: Ateles fusciceps (assembly GCA_036589455.1). Taxonomy (NCBI): domain Eukaryota; kingdom Metazoa; phylum Chordata; class Mammalia; order Primates; family Atelidae; genus Ateles; species Ateles fusciceps. The sequence continues at coordinate 866,588 of JAZHEH010001687.1, forward strand.
TGGATATTATGGGAGCCTTGGGGTGGCAGGCCTAGCCCAGCCTGCAGAGAAGACTGGGGAAGAAGGAGACAAGGAACAGAGTGAGCAGGCCAGGAAAAGCTTACTAGAGAAGGTGACACGTAGGCTGAGGCTTTAAATACAAGCACAACTTCATCAAGGACATGAGCATGAAGACTGAGGTAGGGATGAGGATGGGGTATTTTTTGTCAGACTCAACAGCATGTGCAAAGTGTGAATAATAAATCTCCAGCACTTATCAGACTGATCCTGATACACAGTGAGCCCTCCTTATATATTATTTACATTAAGGAACAATTCTGCTATAGTTGTAGTCAGGGGAAAGAAATGATAGTGATAAAGGTAATGAACAATGATAGAAGCAAAGGAAAGGACCAACTTGAGACTTTTTGACAAAAGAGAGAAAATTTGAGACTTTACCTACAGACAAAACTGGCAGGAGTTAGTGATGGTCTGAATGCGGAGATGTAGAGAAAGTGTAGAATTACTCCAAGATCTCTGAATTAGATGACTGGACACCCATGCCTTTAAAATGGAAAATAAATGAGAAAGTAAGATTTCAAAAGTAATGGTGATTAAGTCTGTTTGGACATGATGAGTTTGGGTAATTTTAAACATCTGTGTCTAGCAGGCAGATGGCTAGATAGGTATGTTGCTCTCACAAGCTTTGAACCTGATGAAGAATCATTACTACAGGGTAACAGAATGAAAATATAAGCATGGAAAAAAGCACTTGGGGAAGTGTTATACAGTGAGAGCAGTGGGCTGAGCACTGCTGAAGAACTCTGAAGAAAATCAACATTTAAGGATGAAGAGGAGGAAGAAGGGCTCTTTAAAAAGTCAAAGAGTAATATTTTAAAAAAGCAAATTTTAAGAATTTGGGGTCCAAGAAGTCAAGAGCATAGCTTTGAGGGGCAGACAACTGACCACCTTAAAAGTACATGGAGTTTTAGTTAGGGAAGTACTGTATAAGTGCACTGGATTTCGCAATACTTTAAGTTGGCAGTGCAGGTAGAAGCCAGACTACCATTCATTAAAGAATGACTGGCCGGGCATAGTGGCTCACGCCTGTAATCCCAGCACTTTGGGAGGCCAAGGTGGGTGGATCACGAGGTCAGGAGTTCGAGACCAGCCTGACCAACATGGTAAAACTCCATCTCTACTAAAAATACAAAAATTAGCCAGGTGTGGTGCAGGTTACAGTAGCCCGTAATCCCAGCTACTCGGGAGGCTGAGGCAGGAGAGTCGCTTGAACCCGGGAGGCGGAGGTTGCAGTGAGCCGAGATCACGTCATTGTACTCCAACCTGGGCAACAGCGAGACACCTTCTCAAAAAAAACAAAAAGAAAGAATGAGTGGATGATGACTAAATTACTTCATATTACATAGCTCATCTACACTCATCCAAGATAACAAAAATAAAATGGAAAGATGAGAGTCAAATGTAGCAGTGCTCTAGGCAACGTAACGCTGATGAGCAGCATCCACTGTGAAGTCAGCAGAGATTTGCTGGGCTTGCAAATAGACATGGTTATAATTCCAAAAGAATTTTCTACGACCAGCTCTGTGAAACAAAGTTTGCTATTGGATGTCCCATTAAATGAAACAAAGATTCCCCTATAGGCAACCTTAGGGGCACGTAACATTTGCTCTCAATCATAAGAATTGATAGTGTAAACGTACTCGACAATGGAGCATGACATGTCATAACACACCATTCGGCTATTTGGAAAACATTAAATACATAATCAGTGTCCAAATGGAAGCGTGCAAAACAGGAAGTATATGGACATGAAGTCTGTTGGTAGCTCTGTGGCTCCAGCAGTAATTTGTCCACTATCAGCTCAATACATTCATAATTCATTAAAAGGGAACACTTAAAGTCAATTAAAGGCAGCATTTCAAGGGCTTAGATCAGATCAGTTAATAATATATGCATCTGTCTTGTTTGTCAGTAAAATAGCTCACTTTAATAATATAATTGAATAAGATTTCAGATTTAGTATCTCTTTTCACTTAGTTTTAAAAACAATTTGCAATAATACATATTTTCAAATATGCAATACTATGTATAGAAATTGAATATTACAATTTCATGACATTTTTTGTCCAGTAATTAGGAATATGTATTTGAGAAATAAAGAACTGCTGACTCATTTATCCATTCAAAAATTCATTATTCATTATTCACCATGTGCCATAATACTTTCTGCGGAAGTACAAGATGGGCTGTGGAGATAAAAAGATGAAAATGACATGTCCCCTATTATTTTCTGATCTGTTGGGAAAACAATGCAAAAAAATTATAAAAAGTTAAAATGGCACAAATAATTGTGAGAAATCAAAGGAAGGCTTCTAGAGGGGACAGAGGAACATGAAAAAATTTAAAGATGAACATTTAAATACTAGGTATTAAAAAGGACTGGGTGGGCTGGTGAAATTTTCTTTGCTTTTGAAAGTCACACTGAAGTGGACTTGTGTGAGTTGTGTTCCCAGCATTAATTCAGGGGTCATTTTCAGCAACAGGTTTGGGTTGGTTGCCCACAGGCAGATCTAGGGATAGACCCTGAATGGCTTAAGTATAACCTATACTCAAAGACTGGTTCTAAAATGGGCACATGATAAAGATATGGCTGACAGGACTTTCAGAAGGGAAAAAAGGCTTATCTTATCCTGGAGCTTCATGACTTTTTTTTTTTTTTTTTTAATTTGGACAAGGACCAGAGACGATGAAACCATGGGAGCTGTCTGCAACTATATTTTCTCAATGACAAAAATGCTTGCCTGAAAAGAGAATTAGCATTGAAGAGGCTAAGCAGAAAAATGAAAACCAAGCCCTGGTGACTCCTGAATCAAGTCATGCTTCATGGTTATATGAGCAAACACATTCCTTTTATTATAACCAGATTGAGTTGTGTAATCTATATCATGCAACCTAGAGAGTCCTAACATACCCATTTAAAAATAGCAATGAAATATAAGGGAATGCATTTCTCTCATCTCCCCCGCCTCTGACATAGCAAGCCTGTTCAATATTAACACAAATATCCCAAATGATACAATAAATGTTATAAAATATATCAAATATTACATTACACACAGAGTTGGGGCACAAAATGACTCTTTCTAGAGCAAATCTAAATGTAAATGCTTTGCAAATAAAATTCAAACTGTATGTACCACTCTAAGGTGGGAATTAGTGCCTCCACATTCACATAGTTTTGTCTACTTTGAGCACAGAGAATCTGAGAAATGAACACATGATACAATAAGCTAAGGGTCATGTGTTTGTCTCAATCACCACAAAATAAAAAGTGTAGAAAATGAAAAAAAAAAAAAAAAAAAGGGTCAAGCCCTGAGGAGGCTTTCTAAAACGAAGAGACATAATGAATGAAAGTTACTTGGTGAGAAATGAAACCGACTCTAAAGTATGAAAGTCAAATGAACATTAAAGGGGGCAGGTAATCTATTCAACATCTAAACGATACTGGGAATAGAAGATACAAAAAAAAAAAAAGGTTTTGGTTAATTCTGTAATCTGCCTTACCAAATAATCTGAAATCCATCTTTACATCTCTTTAAAATTGCTGTTTTTAGGCCAGGCGTGGTGGCTCACACCTGTGATCACAGCACTTTGGGAAGCTGAGGTGGGGAGGATCCCTTGAACCTAGGAGTTCACGAGCAGCCTGCACAACATTGGGAGACCCCGTGTCCACAAATAATAAAAAATTAGACAAGCGTGGTGGCACACACCTACCTGTAGTTCCAGCTACTCGGGAGACTGAGGTAGGAGGATGACTTGAAATCAGGAGTTAGAGACTGCAGTGAGCAATGACTGCACCACTGCACTCCAGCCTGGGCGACAGAGTAAGACTCTATTTAAAAAAAAAATTAAATTCGTGTTTTTAAATTTTGAAATAATTATAGATTCACAAGCAGTTGCAGATATGGTACTATATTTACTTCACCCAGTTTCTCCCAATGCTTACACTTTACATAATTACAGTACAATATGAAAACCAGGAATTTGACATTAAAACAATGTATGTATAGCTTGACATAAAAACCAGGAATCTGACATTAAACAATGTATGTATAGCTTGACATTGTTTTGACATAAAACAATGTATCACATGTAAATTTGTGTAACCATCATGGTCAAGATACAGAATTACTGTTACCAACAAGATCTCTGTTGTTCACGCCCTTTACAGTCACTTCCACCCTCTCATCTCCATTAAAAGAAGATTCATGTAACAATATGTACTCTTCCTAGATAAGATAGGTCTATGTATTTTCTATTTAAATCTGGTCTAGTGTATCTCATTCCTGTAAAATGCTGTCCCTACCCTTTGAATTCACGTCATGGCCTATTAGTGGATCCTGATTCTCAATTTTAAAGACAATGCAATACATCAATTTCCGGTTTTCTTGGTAGGAGGACCTGACTTAGGGTGAATGTGAGAAATATCAGTCGTTCAATTTTGGTGATCTCGAGTTTGGTCCCACTCTTCCACAACTTTCCCTAGGGTCCTTCCTTCGCTTTCCAGATTTTAAACTCTCCTCAGATTACGGACCAGTCTCCGAATCCTAATTTTTTATTCCAACACAAAGAAAGTCGATTTGCAAAATAGAATTCCAACTTATTAATTCACTGAGATTTGTACTGAATCAAGAGGGTTGTTTCGATCAGCTCCTACTAAGATTTAAGACAATGAAAATCTGACTACAGGGTTGCATGGTAAACACAGAAACCAAAAAACGTCTACTGATGGCCCATCGTGGCTTAGCATCTTTCTCCTGCACAACTGAAGAATCTACTTTTGTTCTCAAAGATCAATTGCTGGCCTCAGTTCTTCAATATTGAGGGGCACTAACAAAATTGGTACTCTCCTTTACTTGAAACCCAGACTGGGGGTAGGAAGAGGAGGTGGTGTTAATTTAATCCTAACACCTGAGATTACCTCCTGGGCTTGCGATAATTTTCTCAAATTCAATTCTGTGACAGTATCAAGATAACTTTTAAACAGCAGAAAGGAAATATAGTTTTAGTTTGGATTTTGTAAATATTCGGCAACATGAACACAACACCTTTTCTTATTCAGTGTGCCCTTATTCCAAGGTGGGCCAAAGAACCAGGCCATGAAGGCTCCGCTTCCACCTTTATTCCTATCACATATTACCTGGAAACACTCAGCTTTTTCTGGATAGGCCCAAGGTGGTTATTAACAAACCTCGGGTCTTTTGATCACTTCCTGGGATCTTAACAGTTGTGCAGATTATACTGAATGATCCCAAGTCCAGTTTGACATGAGAAAAAATGTCCACCTTTCAGCCTTTGGGGGTGGATTAAAAAAAAAAAAAAAAAGCTTAGAATTAGAATTTAAGTCCAAAGATGGGAAACAGCAGGCTCTTCCCCGTCCCGGCAGCTCATTAGAACCTCGTTATCCGCCTTAAAAGCCCGTTTGATTTCCGCAGCGGGCCCGGTGGCGAAGGCAGAAGGCTCAGTCCTTGGGCCTCCACCAGCTGTCCCAGCAGCGCGATTTGACCCCACGCAGTGGCGGCCACGCGCGGCCCGAGACCGGCTCGCTGCGCCCAGGCCCGCGTCGGTCGCCCCGCCGGGCCCCAAGCCGGGGTGCTCCGCCTCCCAAGGCCGGCCGCCGCCATGGCGGGCAGGCAGATCAGGGCGCTGGCGGGTCCCGCGCTCCGGGGGCAACCTCCCGCCGCCCCGCCGCCAGCACCTCTCTGGGTCCCAGCTGGGTTCCGACAGCAGCTCAGCTTAACCCTCTGCTCTGCTAACGAGGGAAACTGCGGCGGCTCCGCGCCCGACCCACCGGGTAGGCCGGACACAGCGGCGAGGCCTTCGGTGAGCGAAGAGTTAACCGCGGCGGAGCGCCGAATCGCAGAGCTGCACGCGGCCGCCTGCGCGGTGAGACCCCCTCCTGCCCGCCCCACCCCGCCCCGCCGCACCACGCCGCCCGGGCTCGGCGCGCCTGCGCATCCCGGGCCTCTCCGGACCCGCAGGCCGCGCGGCGGAGGGAGAGGTTGCGGGACGCTCGCGCGGTCCTGCCTCGGGCCTCTGACACGCACGCGCGCGCACGCAAGCTTCCAGTCCCGACCTTTTCGCGGGAAAACTGGCCACAGTTCGCGTTCCAGACAGAGGGTTTATTTACCCTGTCTCTCTTGAGTATGAGTGATTTGTTTTCCGATCGGCGTCCGAGCTAAACTCCGGTCGCAGTGTGGGACCCACTACCACTCTTTTGTGGTGTGTGTGTGTGTGTGTGTGTGTGTGTGTGTGTTGCGGAAGGAGGTGTTAAGGAACTGATCAGAAGGTGGAGAGACTGAAAAGTCACAACAGAAGTGTGTTGTGTTTTTTTCTGCATTGTCAGTTGAACACTTAGCCATCCAGTGATTTTTACGATGAAAAAAATAACACATTGACACATTCATTTTAATTTTTCCATTGCCTTCTCGTCGTTTCTCTTAACTCTTAACGGAGCAGAGGAAACTACAATTTGCATTCTTCCTAGACACTTGAGTTGTTTTCTCTGTTTCCTGGATTTGACAATGGCTTGTTAGTACCAGTGTCTAAACTTACCTCCCTTTATGCCTTCTAACACGGTCTGTGTGAGTTTAAAGGCAGCATGTTTGTGTTATTACCTTTACAATAGAAACAGTGAGAAAAAGAGAAACTGACTTCATAAAGATAGAAGAGCAGTATGAAATGAACCTATTTAATAAGCTGTGTGTGCGTCCAGTACTTGATGGGACTAGTATTATATGGTATGACTTGAGCCAAAGGGGTAGAGAAGAAAATCTCGGAGGCTGCCTAAAATTGACTTATTTAAATAATGACAGTTAGTAGGCCCTGAGAATCCACTATCGGCCTGACCCATTCAAGTGTTGAAACTAAATAAAGACGCATCAGGAAGTGACTGGCAACTTTTGATTGTTCTTGTTCATGCTCCCCTTTTTAACAATAACGTACGTCATTTGTTCTCACACGTCACCAAGTAGATATGGTGGATATTAAACAAAAGTTTTATTCTCTTTAGAGCAAACACCAGTGGCATGTGAAGAAACTTTCAATCAGCCCAGGGAAGGAAAGGTTCTCATTCGGAAAATCCACACTTGTTTCATCAGTGTCAGTATCACAGGTTAAATGACTATCCAGAAGACCGTGAGTTAAGCCCAATAAATAACAAGCTGTTGTTCTTTTTTGACCAATCAGATCCCCTTCACAATGGTCCTTCTTCCAGCCTCAAGGCCGATAGCTCTCTTATCTTTCTCACGGTACCAATGCGCGTCACTGAACATGTTGCTCTCCAGTCAAACTGTCAGCACCCTTGCCTCATCTTTGCCTGTGGCCACCGTTACGTGAGGCTCATTCACTGAGGGCAGATTAAGTTTGTGTGGGCAGCCAGCAAGCTCAGAGGTGCTCAATCAACATGGAAAGCTGTAGAGCAGGCGCATGCGCACGAGCAATCCGTTTGGCTTCCAGGTTGCCAGATAATTGCCTTCAGAAGACTCCCAGAAGCTATGAAGAGTGAAAAGAAGCTTGCTACAGAGTTCCTAGTGTTTATTTGTTTTCCTTTCAAGTCTCCAAACACGAGCTTTGTAAATAAATAAAGAAGTGAGGTCCTGACAATCGGTCATTCTAAGGTAGTGCTGAGTGCTCCCGATTTCATGTAATCTGCTTCTGTGGTCCCACTAGATTTGGGAAGTCGCTCTCGGACCAGCGTTGGGACTTACTTGGATTTCTGTTGCCCTGCCCTGCTCTAGCTTTGCTGGAATACCTTACAGTGAGACTAGACTTCGACTGTACCTGCCTTTTTGCTACACACTTTATTCATGAAACATACTGGGTTCAAACCTCAGCCAGAATAAGATATTCAGCCATTAAGTTAGACATTGAAGAAGTTGGTGGTGGTTCATACAAAAATGTGTTTGTCAGAAGACATGCAAGTTTCATGTGTATTTTAAAGAAAAAGGCTCTGTACAAGGTTGATGCACTGAGTTACTGCATGGTAAAAGGGTTATGTGAAAAATCCGTGGGAAAAGTTCCTCTACAAAAACCCAAGGCTAAGCAATATCACCCAAATGACCCAAATCCACAGAAAATGTTGTTTACTTTGCCCTTCCCACAAAGTACTTGAGACACCTTTTAAGTCATGTTTGAATGTAGATAGAATATGCTTCCTTGACATTTGAAATAGTACAATAAAAGTTTCTTTTGATCAAACTTGTGAAAATAGTATTAATATGTTAAAACAATACTTTTTTCACTTAAAAATACAACTAATAACACACAAGGAAAAAATAGCATAAAATGTGCAATGGAGTAACACATGAAGGTAAAGTAAGTGTTCAATAATAGCAAAGGTAATACTTTTCTATAAGGACTGTTGGTTTTCATTAGCACCTTTTCTGTAAGTTTAAATCATTATCCACATATTTTAAGTACTGAAATTCCAACTGCAACTTCTGAGTGAAAGTTCATTTTCAGCCTCTTAAGCTCTTAAAATCATTTAAATCACCTGTTATTAAGCTCGTTACCTAGAAACCAAATGAAAAATATCAGAGCAGTGGCTACATAGTTATTAGGTACAGAGGAGTTCTTGTTTTTCCATCAACTTCTCATTTTTCTCAAACTGTATATTTTCTCCTTATGTCACATAAAGTTGGATTGTGTATAATGCTGGAGTGCATTTGGTCTTTAATTGCAAGTGCCACTAAAACTGCTGGGAAGAAGTTTAATATTGTTTAAAATTTTTCTGCAGTATTTTATGAGTAGACATTATGGTGAGGAGATATGATGAATATTGAGATTAATGAATTGTTTCATTTTATTGCACTTCAGGCTGGCCAGCTGAACTATGTGGATCCAGCTACTGGCTATTTGGTGCTTACACAGGTTGCCCACTTGCAAAGAGGTGAATGTTGTGGCTCTGCTTGCAGACATGTGAGTAGCAATTCTCGCATTACAGCAGCAGTTTGCGGTGCTTCTGTAACTTCGTAAATACTTATTATTTGAACAACAAGTCAAATAAAAAAGCCAAATAGACCTGGAGTGCACTTTTCACGAGCTACTTTAGCCAACGACAATCAAGTCCTTAGTACCCAATGTAGGATCTTTAAAGTTAATGGAATTTTGCCGTGTTTCACTGTGAGCATCAGTTCTTTAAAATGCTGTGATTTGAAATTCATGGGAGCTCTTTATTACAATAAAACTTTTCATGTGGTTTCAAATAAGTTGTTTTCATTAGGCAAGTACAAAGAGGGCAGGAAAAGAAATCTAGAATGTTGCAAACTAAATCTCTCTTCTTTATTAGTTGAATAAATAGAAACTCACTCAGCATTGAGAGGTAGGTTTCCTTCAGATAATGATTTTTTTTCTTCTTCCTTCCTTCCCTCCTTCCCTTTTTTCCTCTCTTCTTTCCTTTTCTCTCTCTCTCTCTCTCTCTCGTTCTTTCTGTGTCTCTTTTCCAGTTTGTGTTTGAAATAACTGTAAAAGTCGATCATCCCACATGTAGTGCCTGTGCATTTCCTAAAATGTTTCTTTCAATGGATACCTGTTTCGCTAATGAAAATAAACTAATTTATCTTTCCCTATTATGAGAAAAGAATAAGTGGGAATTGGTCCTTCACTATTAGTTCTTAAAGGCATAGTACTGAGGTAAATTGTTATAGGATCAAGATTATAAATAGATAACAACTTCTGTTTACAGAACACTTCCTATGTTTTGGTGCAAGAAAGTGTAATTTCCTTTAACTGGCTCACTCTATAATTAAAGAATAGACACTAAATGCATGTATTAGCTGTAGCCAGGATCAAAACTTCAACCTTCCATTTTATGTATGTTTCTGTGCCCTTAACTGTTTCTAATCAAATGCATAAGAGTTTTTTTGTAAATCGAGGACTTGAAGATTTTCTAAAAGTGGATTTTTGATAGTAAAATTCTTAAAGTTGGAAGGATGAATTGAGGAAATGTTCCCTGGACCCTAATTAGGACCATTTGCACACGGCTGCCAATATTCTTCTCTTGGTCTGCGGGACCTGATAGATCAAATGGCCTATATAAAATTGTTAACAGTCTCTTTCTGTCACCATGAGAAGTGGGCTTTTTCAAGATGATTATTAAATAATTTAATAATAATTTGTTTTATTTCTTCTGCAGTGTCCATATGGTCAAGTCAACGTTAAAGATCCATCTAAAAAGAAGCAGTTCAATTCATATTTTTATATTTGACAACAATTTCATCTCTGTTCTCTAACTGCACTTGTATCTTTTTAAAAAAATAAAGCCCTAGTTCAGAATTGCTGTGTTATTAGTACTTGAGCACTAGTGTATTCCTAATTACATATATTAAAAGAACATCAATAAAATGAAAAAGCTAACAAATGTTTGTGTGTTTCTGGAATGCCACATTGATAGTTATTTTCCTTTCTTTTTGCTTCATTATCAGACACATATGTTGAAGAAAGAAAATAATGGCTGTTCCCTTAAATAAATAGCAGCAATCGGGTCACATTAGTAGCTCTTGTTTTTTCTTAGCCTCAGTTCTCCTACTGTTTTCTCATCAGTGTGAGCAATCCAAGGGAGGTTGCTGGCAAATAGAAGAGTTTTAGTACATTCTTCATTTTATTTATATCTTGAGCTATATGGAGATTGATACATTGTGCAGCATATGAGTGCTCAAGAAGTGCCATCCTGCATCAAGAAATGCTCTCATCTTCCATCTGTTCTTTCAATAAAAACTTTAAATCATTTTGACTTGAGGGTCAGGCCGCTGAAGATGTGTCACTTAGACCGTTCTTTCTCCCCCCACCCCCCCACCCACCCTTTCCTCCTGTATTTCTTTTGGCACTTCCTAGGAAAATCTATCTTTGAACATTTTATTAGCCATACACTTATTTCATTCACTGCAGTGATGCCCCTGGGCATCAATCTCCAAACTGAGCCAGGAGCTTACAGGAGCTTCTTTCTACACCTTCTGTGCTTCCTGTGAGGACAGCAGCCCCCAGGAAGCCCTTTCCTAACCAGTGGCAGCTGCTTAGAAAACTGAGGCTACTACCCACTTGGAAGACTGGCTTTGCCCAGAGCTGATTCCCAGCCTTCCCCTCAATGGAATCTGAAAGGTCCTTGGATATCTCAGGGGTCTGCCTCAGGTTCTGCCTGTGGCCCAAATAAGAGCTTTAGGAATCTTAAGCAAACAAAGGTTTTGGTACCTTCTCCCACATTCAATTCAAAATAAAAGCCATTCTTAATGGTGAAATAAGTGAAAAGAAGCCCAATAAGGTTCTAATTTTCCTCTTGATTATGTCTTTTTTAAAAAATGTCAACTATTAAAATGTCTCCCCAAATTGTTGGCTTTTTCAGTGCCCTACTTTTGCTGGTGCTCTAACCGTGGTGCCCTAAGTAACGCTGCCCCTGAGCCCTGCGGGGTAACAGCGTGATGTAAAAGAGTGGTGTGTGTGAACTGGTGCTGTCTATCTGGAAATTACTTTGAGAGGAGCAGGAGATGTGATCAGCGTGGTGATCATAGAAGCAGTTTTCCAGAAAGGCATAGGGATTCCCGGGAGCCGGCTTCCTTTCCATTTTTTGGTCAAGAAGCAACCAGCTAGTTCCATGTTTCTTACTCGATTTGAAGATTAACAAGGCCATTTTCTGTGTGGGAGGATAGACAGTGTTTCTTCAGCAGCCCCCCAGAAGAGAAGAGTCTAAAATGCCATCTTTCTGGAGAATAGGGGGAACAAAGAAAGGAAGTTCATTTTGAAAAGAGGTCTGAGGTAAGACTCTTGTGAGAAAGCCCCTTAGCAGGTGGAAAGATGCCTCCTTCCTCCAGGCAGCTCTTTCCTCCTCGCAGTGCACTTCCTGTAGTAGGAAACTGGCCAAAAAAGAAAGGGTGTTCGTCACGAAGGACCCTTAGGTGGGACGTTTGTCATTCTTCTTGGCAATTCTTCTTGCAGAACTTCAAGCCTTGAGGGTAACAACAGCAAAGGAGTTGCTGGGGGGGCTGCGGCAGGGACGGGGGGAAGAAAGATGCTCATATTCTTCCCTGCTCCTGGAGCCAGAAGGACGGCTGAAGTTTACTGTAGTTCTAGAGGGATGAATGTGAACAACACGTTAGGGGTGGCAGCGGGGGCAGGTACTCCCATATTAAATACAATATGGCCACATTAATGGGTCTCGCTGCAAGAGCTTTAAGCTATATTGTATTCGCACATTGTAAAGTAAAATTCAGGTTTCTTATTAGGTGTGTGTATACAAACACATGTGGATGCCAATAAATAGAGACTTGCTTAAAGACTTTAGAGTTTACATCAACTCTGGTGCTGCTCGACTTTCAAGGTTTCTGGAGACTCCTTCTGCCCCAGAGTGTAATAAATCAAGGACAATTGAAATTGACTTTTAGATTGTTTCTTATGTGAAGCGATCCAACGGAAACTGGGAGATCTTGTTGTGAAGGTTACCAGGGTGAGGTGTGAAGATGGATTTCTGTAGCGGTGGTTCTCGTGGCAGGTGGATCATGATGCACACTCCTCTCTCTTTAAGAAGCAGCACTGCCCCCGCTGTTTATAGAGAGTAGAGAAGAGAAGGGCTTTTATTTTTTCAAGTAAAAGTTAAGGCTCCCAAACAGGGTGTGTTTGAAACAGTGCCCTGAGAAGTGGAGGCGCTCTCTGGGCCTGGAGTGGGTCTTTGTTCCAGCGCAGCACCCCTTCTCCAAAGGCATTGGCAAAATCTGTTCTGCACACACGGTTCCTCCGTCAGAAATCTGCAGATCTTAGATTTGTCTTCAGACAAGGCTGGGGAAGAGAGCTCACTACCAGACAAATGGCAACTGGCATGTTGTCTTCCTATGAACACTTTGAGATCACACAGCCCCTGGCTAGTGCAAAAGGAACCTCGCCCTCCACTCCTAGCTGACACCTGCCATTTCATCTTTTCTAACACTCAAGTCATGCCACGAGTTTGTGGATTGAATGCCTATGGAGGAGAAGTGAAAAATCGGTGCTGTTTTTACTACTCTGCAAAATTAAGAAGTAATCCTGGATGCCAAAACGATCCCCCTCCTCTCATTAAAAAAGTCAGGTATTTAAGTGGGGGGATGGAGGGCAGAGAAAGTCTACGTCCATTTTGCGAGCCTCTGTGAAGAGCCTGATTTCTGAGAAAAAGGTTATGGAAGAACCCGCAGCTATCTTTAGCCAGAGACTGAGCTGTCCTTGGAATGTCCAGTGTACCCTGGACCTCTGGATGCTCTGATGTGTGCTGGGGTGCTCAGGGCACTGGGTTGGCCTCTGTCCCCACAAACAGCTTCGAGGTTGGGCTCATGATACAAAATGCACAGATTCACAGCTCTCCTTCCTGGCATTACAGACATAAAAGAGTGTTAACCAAGGAATCATGAACTCTGAAGGAATTGGGAGATCCTTAACGACCGTATCCTCCTAGCAGAAATTTGTATTCTAAAGTGTGAGCTTCAGTGCGCACATGAGTGTGCGTGCGTCTGCGTGTGTGTGTGTGTGTGTGTGTGCGTGTGTGTGTGTAGAATGCATGTCGTTACCAAATACCTGAAACGGTACGTGACCGCAAAGAGGTTAAATCCGGTTGGTTTGGACAGGGATGAGTTGAAAACACCCAAGCGTTTTCGGGTGGATATCGCCATCCATCCATCAGATGGCCTCGCTGATGAGCATAGAAGATGAACCCGGGAGGACTGTCCCTTTTTGACTGCGAAACCTGACAGATATAGGGGAGATTCTAGAAGAAAGAGCTAGGGAGGCCGGGTCGGAAAGATGAAAGTCAGGGGTGGGGGGAGCTTAAAAGGTAAACTGTTGGGACTGACCGGCTGGTGGGACTAGTTAGCGAAGCCAAGTGTTTAGTTAGGAAGAGAGATCTAGTCGGAGCTACATTCCGGGATTTGGGATGAAAGAGAAAGCCAGGGAGCTCGGATTCGCCGCTCCTAATCTGTTCCTTACAGACCCTAAACTGTATAGCGCAGCTCGTGGGGGCAGGTGTGGAGGGGGCGTCCACCCCCATGTGCCCCACGTGCAGCCCCGAGCCCACGCGGTTTTCTCAAGCGGCTGAGAGGCAAGCGCGCGTCCCCTCCCCGCCCACTGCGCCCTGGACCCACGCCACGCATCGCCAAGGAGTAGCTATGGTGGCACGTGGAGGAGGGGCGGGTAGGGAGGGCGGCACCATCACCCGGACCAGCGTCTTGGAGCAGCCAATCTCGCTGCTCATACTCTCCTCTCCACTGGTGCCGGAGTCTTGCTGTAATCCCCCCGCCTCCCCATCTCCTACAGTGAGGGGGCGCACCGGGTGGGGGAATGGGTAAATAATTGGCCCGAGGCCCAGCTTCCGGGCTCTCCCTCCACTTTGCCGCGGCCTGACTGCGCCCGGGGCAACGCAGCCCCTCGGGAACCTGAGACCAGGTAAAGTGGCCTCCGCCCCGTCCCAGGTCTGGCTGCATCCCCTCGAACCCTTGCCTGCCAGGGTCCAAGTGCAGATTTTCTCCCTGAAGCTTAATCACCAACCCCATCCTCTGGCCGGGGCCTGGGAGGAGAGATGGCCAGGCTCTCTCGTTGACCCGGTCGCGAACGCCGACCTTGAGCGCAGAATACTCCCCAGAGCGCTGGGTTCCTGACACCCAGCCCGGGAGCTCGGAGAGTGAGGGAGGGACCGGGATGGGAAGGCGGGGACGCCGTGGGTGAACAATCAATGGCTTAGCCTAGTTTCCCCGCAGGAGCTACCGCCCATTCACCGTCTATGCAGGCACCAGCTGGCGGCAGCATCTTTTAGGTACAAGCTGCAGGGAGGCAAAGGCTGGCTGGGGGGCCGCGAGCCCAGGGCGCTCCGCGGGACTCCAGCCCCCCCCCCCCCGCTGCGCCGCAGCCACTGGACCCTCTGGGCTTTACGAGGTTCAGTTACCGCAGAGTCCTCCATTAACACCTCCTCTGATTATTGAGAGTCTGGAAGGGCTGAACGCAGCCTCAGAGCTTTTCTCTGGGCACCGGCCCGCTTCTGTGCCCTCTGCCCACCCTTTCCTCCTCCCCCTCCCGATCTGGAAGCATAAACAGAAAATAAAAGACAGGTGGAGAGAGCTGAGGGTCAGAGGTGAGGGAATCGAGATCAATTCCAACGGGGTAGCGGGGGAGAGAGGAGGGAGAAATTAATTTTCATCCAACGCTTTATTTATTCATTTGGATTAACAGAGGGACACTCAGCGAGACGCGGGGACTGGCCTGCACCTCTGGCCGCCGCCTCCCGCCTTTCCTCGCTGAGAACCGAGTTTTTGTGGGGGAAACGTCTGACATTCGGACCTTAAGGTAAGACCCTGATGAAGATGTTTTAGTCCGAGCAGCTTCTGCCCTCGGAGCGCGCCCGGACGGCTGGGAGTTCCAGGGACGTCTTGGTAGCCTACACGAGGAAGGGTCGGCTTTGCTCCAAGCCGCGTCCCTACCTGAGGTCTCCGCGGGAGGAGCGGTTTGGACGCGCCCCACCGGCTGGGAGGTGCTTGGGGGAAGCCTGGCCGTACCGCCGGGCTGACGCGCGGCTTTTCTCTGCCAGTGCAACCACCATTACGGCGCGATCCACTCCTTTTCCTCTAAGAATGCTGAACGGTACCACTCTAGAGGCAGGTGAGTTATGCGCCAGGTTCCTTCTGATGTTCTCTGCCCCTTGGGCCAGTGCGTATATCATGTGAGTGTGTGTGCGCGTGTGCGCGCCTTCGTTGGGTGGAAGGAAAAGGAGTGTGTATTTGTCCTAAAAATTAAACCGCTCTTAGTAGGCTTAAAAATACACATTCTCTTCAGAGTCTCCTGATAGGATTCCTCAAACCTTCGTCTCCCTCCTTTTGCCTTTCTCTTTGACTGTGTTTGACTTTCCTCAGGATCAGGGTCCGGGGCGCCAGCCGGAGGTCCTGGTTCCACTGATGCTCCAGTATGTCAGTGGAGCAAGGGAAGTGTCTTTTTCTTGGAAGGAATGGAACAGGGAGGCGAGAAGACACCGTTTCTCGCCCGTGTAGGGCTTAACTGGAAACTGGCTTCACCCACATTTTGTTGTTGTTGTTGTTCAGTCCTAACCCAGCGCAGCCGTATCTGCGCCTGATCTCAGCGGACACCGTGTGGGACTTCTCCCTTTATTTCTGGGGGAGAGGAGGGCAGGCGGCGCAACACATCTCAGGTAAAAGGGCATCAGATTTCAGAAGCGTGGTATTCTAAACTTGGCGGCGGCCCCTTTGGAGAAGAACCCAGGGGCTACAGAGGACAGAGGTTTGAAGGAAGCAAAAGCTGGCGAGAGGCTTTTTAGTAGCAAAGGGTGAGGGTAGGCAGAGAAACGCGCGAAAGGGCAGGGCCTTGGCCAGGGAGTAGCGCCCAGCGAGACGCTGGCAAGGGTGCGCAGCTGGAGCGTGGCCTTGGGTCCCCCTTTCCCAGGCAGCCGAGCTTCCCTGTCCCAGCTCTGCTTGGCTTACTCCCATTTGTCTTGAGGGGAAACTCCCTGGAGTAGGACTGGATCAGAAGTACACCCGTGTAGCAGCCCCGGTATGAACCTGCCAATCTCAGTGTAGGGGAAAGTTTTACACACAGAGAATCGCGGTCTCCACTGTCAAGAGAAAGGCCCCAGCGCGTCCCGGCCATCCGCTCACCTTCCATCCAGCGCAGCCTGGGCATCCAGGGCCAGATGGCAGGGCGCTGAACGCATGGTTCCCAGCCTCAGGATGACACTGGAGTTTCACTGGGACTTGGGGGTGCTCAGGACAGTGCCAGAAGCTGGATACTGTTTTAAGAGCTGCGCCTTCAGACCAAAGGGGCTTCTCAACCAGCTTAACCGGGTCTGGAGGAAAGGTAATGCCCGCTTCTTTACAGGGCAAACTGCATGCACAGAATCATGACCTCCAAAATTCAGGAAGAAAAATACCTTAAGTCGCCTTTGCTCTCTTAAGATGCACATTTGTTGGGTCACTTCCTCTCTCTCAACCCTAACTGTCCCGTGGGTTTACTTTCCCTTTCCTCACCGCTGGGGAATTCTACTGGGCTCGGGTTCTTTGCCCATGTGGACCTGCTTGCGCCCGGGTCAAGGGCGTTGCGGTCTTCCTGACCTTCATAGAGTTTCTAGGATCCCGAACTCCCAGTTCCAACTACTACGCTCCGCTAGAGTCCCGCTGTCCACTTTCCTAAAAGCGGCAACAGTAGCGGGATGGATGATGTCGGAATAGAAAGGAAAGAAAGCTTAGTGGGCTGCCTGTGCTCAGTTGTGAGGGACTGGTGGAGGGGCCTGCCCCGTTATTCCTGGTAGAGCTTTGAATTCAGAGGAGACTTGAGATCCTATCCCCGAGGCAGGCGCGAGAGAGCCACATGCACCTGTCCCATCGAGTGAGCCAGGGGCTCAGCCCCAGGAACTGAAAAAGTGAATTCCCAAAATTTTATAGAACACTTGCGGGCCATTCAGCCTAGAATTGGGAGAAGGGGGAACACTTCCGTTTTGTCCCCAGCCGCCAGCCACAGCCCCTCTGCTGGAGAGGTGAAAGGAGGCAGAGCTTCAAAGATGCTCTCCTTATTTAAAGCGATTATTTAAAGTCCTTTGAGAATGAGGAGTGGAGCGAGCTCTTAGGCAATCTCTCTTGGGGGCTCGAAGACAAAAAGAGTAGAACACCCTGGGTCGCACACCCAATTTGAGGGCATTCCTTCCCACCCTTCATGGACTTCCTCTTTAGGAGCTATGGGAGGAGGCAGGGCTGGACCCACCGGGACCTATTTCCGCAGAGCTAACAAGGACCTCCCAAACTCCAGCGGGCCCCGCCGCACCCCCAGCTTTCTCCAGATTTCCTGCATTCACTGAGAAGGAAGAATCCTGGCAGTCTGCTTCTTTACGGGAAGTAGCAAATGCCACTGGATACAGGAACTTATAACTTGAGTTTTATAAGAGCAGGCTTCAACTTGGAAACTGATTGCAGAAGGTGTTCTGCCTTGCCTGTACCTAGATGATTAACAAATATGTATGGAATAGAAGAATGAATGGATGATTGGAGGGCTTACAGGACTTCCGTGTTTGGCTTCCCTGGAGACTCTGTTAAGTTCTGGCTTTTTCCTGGTGTTGTTTAACTTTCCCTGCATGCCGTCTCCAAAGTTTTATCTCTTGCAAGGAAGCAGTGGTATTCTTGGGTTCTTTGTTGTTGATTTTGCTGAGCAGGCCGATACCCAGCAAGAACCAAACCTAATTTCAAACACCCCCATTTTGGGGCTGGGAGAGGGTTTAGCACAAAGTAGTTAGACAAAGCAGGTTGAGGTCCTGTCTTTAACTTTTTGCTTGAAGCTTCCTTGGGTGAATTGACTGAGGGGACTTCTCAGAGACTCCTCCTCCCCTTCCTCCTCCTCCTTTTCTCCCTCTCCTCCTCCAGCTCTGAGTCAGTTTAGCCTCTGACTTGTGTGAAGGCAATCTGCCCCTTTGTGAGAGGACCTGCTGTCTCTGAAAGGACTGCTGCCCCAGCCCCCTCCTCAGGGCCCTTCTTGTGTGCACGTGGGTTTGAAAAGCTCATTGATTCCCATCCAAAGGGGCTAATTACATTACTTACAGTAAATAGCAGCCCTGCTGTCAGGTATAGCTGCCAAAGTAAGGAGGAGGGGGGATGTCTCCAGCTTAGTTCACTTGATTGGCTTCATTTTTGTGTGAAATTGTGCTTTATGAGCTGTATTCTGGCACCCCGGAGGACCTAAACTGTGTCCAGTCTGCAAATAACATTATTTTTGACCCTAGAGAAAAAAGGAGGGGGAAGCAGTGGAGTCTTGAGTTTCATGGAAGGGGCCACTCCAGCAGCCTCAGAAGGCAACGCTTTGGGACAGGAAGTCAGGCTGCTGCACCAGGGGTCGTTTCCTCCCTCACTTTATTCCTGCCTGCCTTCCTTCCCCTTTTCCTCATCTTCTCCCTTCCTTTTTTCTTCCCCTCCCTCCCTCTCTCCCTGGCTTCTCTCCCGTCGTCTTTCTAGCTTTGGCCACAGTTCCCTGCCGGGCTTCCCCGGGCAGAGGGGAAGCGGGTGTGCGGCCCGGCGGCCCCTCTGAGGTTTCTAGGATGTGCCAGGACACAGGCACCGCAGTCCCGGGAAAGGCGGCGGGAAGCAGTGGCGAACGCAGGCTGACGACGGGAACGAAAGGAGCCGAGAGCGGCCCGCGCGTCCTCCTCGCTGGGTAAAGCCGCGTTGGTTCCTGCCGCCGCGCTGCGCTTCGGACCCCTAGGGGCCTCCGGCCGTTTGAATGAATCGACAATATCAGAGTATTGTGGACACTTTTTAATGGGGCCGGGGAGGGGCCACCGCTACCGGGAACAGAGGGCGACAGAACAATCCCACCTCTTGTGAGGAGCAGGTCTGCCATTCTGCCTGTCAATTCTCACCTTCCCCCTCCTCCACGGCAAAGAGCTCCTTTCACACCCTTCAGAGTGTGCGGGTGCGCCCAGTTTTACAAGTCCCCTGTCCTGCCAGGGTAGTGGGAGCAGCACGCGATGGGGCTAGCGCCCAGTCCTGCGGGGGCAGGCGCCAAGCTCCCGGGAGTCCCCAAGTCGCTGCCCACACTGGCAAGTTTCAAATGAGACATCAGAATCTCCGGCAGCTTTCCTTCCAACCTGAACCAGGGGAAGAGAATAAGCCACCCTACGCCCAAGACGCAGCTGCATACCTATATGTACAGGTCCATGCTCTGTCCTCTACACTCGGATTTTCTCAAAGAAAATTGTTTTGCCAAAAGTAACCCTGAGAAATGGAGATGCTCCAAACGACCTTTTCACTTTGGAAGAAGCCAGCACCTAGTAGGGTCTCGGGCCCTCAAGAAGGTGAGCCAAAGGGGTGAACTGCCAGACAGCTGCTTTTAAAAAGTGGGTTGAGGAAGACGGGATGGGGAGGAGAGGAACCAGCATTATTTCCACTTTAGTAAAGTGCTTACATTTCAGGTCAGTATTTATGTATTTCGGGTGACACTCCTGTAGGCTGGGGATGAAAAAGTCCACCGGGAGGAAACCCAAAGTGTGGAGTTGATAGTCTGTGTGTCCTGAGCCAAGGTCTGATCTTGAACTGGGATCAAATAGGCGGGTTCTAGGCCTCCTGCACCAGGGCGGGGACAAGAAGAGCTCCTTTTCCCCTTTAAAACATGACTGCTGGGAACTCTTGGAAGGATGCGTGTGTGTGTGTGTGTCTGTGTGTGTGTGTGGAGGTAAATGCCCCCTCCTGCCTCCCCGCTCTCTATCCCCCCACCCCTTTGTAATGTTTGTCCTGCTTGCCCATCACCAGGGGGTTGAGAGGAGTATGACAGGTCTTTGTTGTCTGAATAAAAATCCGTGGCAGCTCCGGAGAGAGACTCCTCCTACTAAATTATCAAAAATGGGCTGGCTTTAGTCTCTTAACAAATTGGACACAGCTCAGGCAGGAGCAGTCCCCAACCCAACCTACAGGCACTGGGAACTTGCAAGCAGCCAGGGAACACTGAAAATAGCACTTCTTTTTCTTTCTTTGTGTTCAAAACTATTTTCTTTCTTCACCAGATTTTGTTTTCCTCCCCCGCTCCGCTGCAGTTGTTTCCCATTAGTAACTCGATCTCTCAGAGCAGTAAGATTCGCCTTCTACGCCTCTTTTTCCCTCCGCCCGCGTTTGTTTGTTTTCTGCACATCTCTCCTTCAGGGAGCTGCTGAACTTCCCCCCCTCCCCCAATTTCCACTTCTTTTTGCTTCTTCCCCCGGCCCCCCCAAGCAGACGGATTTCCACTCGGTCTCTTTCTTCTCCTCCTCTCTCTCCCTCTTTCCCTGCGTCCCCGAGCGTCTCTGCGCTCCCACAGCGCAGCCCTCTCGGGTCCCTAGACTCCTTCACTCGGATGAGCTGAGAGCCCCAGGCGTGTGTATATGGAAATAGTGGGGTGCCGAACAGAAGACAACTCGTGTCCTTTCCGCCCCCCAGCCATGCTCTTCCACGGGATCTCCGGAGGCCACATCCAAGGCATCATGGAGGAGATGGAGCGCAGATCCAAGACTGAGGCCCGTCTGGCCAAAGGCGCCCAGCTCAACGGCCGCGACGCGGTAAGGAAGGGCTCCGCCGCGGCGGTAGCCAGGCACCCCTGCGACCTCGGTTAAGCCAAGTCGACTGCCTGGCCGGTGGAGGTCGGGGGCGGCGGGTCGTAGAGACATCTGCTTGAGGCTGGCGGGTGGATTTCTCCCGTCCATCTAGGTCTGCAGGGCTAAGAAACGGTCCTTTTTTCTGAATTGGAATGTCTGCACTAGCTGGCTATCCTCTGTCGCAGCCGATTCCGAAAGAGCAGGGAGAGGAGCTGGGAGGAGGAGTGGGGCGGTGGGGGCGTTCTCTTCTACAGACCTCGAGGTTCCTCGATTCCGGGGCGGGCGTCTCCCCGGCAAGGATCCGCAGCCCCGAGGGCAAGCTGGGCGCAAGGGTAGGAGGACGGCGCGCTGCCGAGGCGCTCGATTCAAGCAGGAGCCCAGGTGGCCTTAGTCTCTGGGCCTGATGACCGGACCTTTGGAGTAGATTCGGACGCCACTGGGTCACTTCCAGTTCTCCAGAAGCTCGGGGCTGGCGACCCTAACCGAGAGATTTTCATGGGTTCTGGCATCCCGATTCAGTTCCTCTATCGAGACAGCACTATGTTTAGCGCCGGGGCCGGGCGGGTGTCATGTCTAGGGGGAAATCAAATAAAACTTACGGAGGAGCGCGCCCAGCAGAAACTCTTGAACTTTATAACCCTTAAACAAGCTAATCAACTACCACTGTTTCTACTATCCGTAATAATTAAGTCATGTCCTCTTAATAAAGAAAACCAATTACTTACCTAAGTGCTTCCCTTACCAGGTTACTAACGGGAGGGGAGAAACTACAGAAGTCTCTGGAAATGATTTCAGCAAAACGTAGCTGTCTAGATCCTTTGGTACCACACTAAGACTTGTAGCCGAAACTAATCAGGAGACTGCTCTAGCCTCGTCAGCGGGATTTTGGGTCCGGCCAGGTAGCCCAACTGGTGAACGTGTCTATATTTGTAATCCTCATTCAGTGCCGGCGCCCCCTGGTTGGAGTAAGGGGCTAAACTTTACTTTTTCAGGCCCTCTGAAATTTCGTGGGGGAAGTTCAACCCGTTTCTGCTGGTCTTGAGGGAAGTGTCCGAAGGTTAACTTCTTTTCCCTTTTTCTGGTCATTACGTTTAAAAACAAATAAACCCAAACCCAAAATTTGCAAGGGCTCTGGGGTCCTCAAGGTGGAGCTTACCATCCTCAGTCGGGTCAGTGGGGGACCCAGGAGGGAAGCTTAACTTGGGCACTAAACAGATTTTCAAGACAAAGGTCTCACTCAGTACGCCTGTTGTTGCTAGGGAAAGAGGGGACTGTACAGAGGGGACTGGACAACGGACCCTCTTTGGGAACAGCCACTTTAAACCCTTATTGGGAACGGGACCAATAGTCCTGAAAATTAGGGAACAGCACAGTCTGCCAAATATATCTCAATCAAAACAATGTCGACCGAGTCATGAGCACAGGTCCAATAATCTCCCTTTTGCTTTTGATTTCAATGCTGCTTATAAGAATTTAGAGAAATCGAATTATAATATTGTTTGTTTAAAAATAACCTGTGCTGGTTCAAATTTCCTTTCCCTCCCAATCATTTCGGTTGTTTTTTTTTTGTGTGTGTGTGTGCGTCGAAAGCCACACTTTTTAGCTTGTAATTATTTCAATTAGGAAACTATCACCAAACTGTAGTCAAAACTCTCCCAGTCCCTTTTAAGCGAGGCTCCGGATGGCCGAGATGTCTTGAGGTTAATAGCCCCGGGAGGACTCAAACGCCGGTTCAAGCAGACATGGAAGCAAGCAAGCAAGCCGCAAAAGGAGAAATGACAAATGTTTTTCCCCCGACATTTGCCTTTGTGCAGTGGCCCCTGGCCCCTGCCGCACTCCCCTGCAAGCCCTGAGATCGCTCTGCCTGGGGGAGAATCCCGCGTTCTGCGGCGACACCGCCCGCCCTTCTCAGTCTTGCGGTGTGCTTGCTTTGCAGGGCATGCCCCCGCTCAGCCCGGAGAAGCCCGCTCTGTGCGCCGGCTGCGGGGGCAAGATCTCGGACAGGTACTACCTGCTGGCTGTGGACAAACAGTGGCATCTGAGATGCCTGAAGTGCTGTGAATGTAAGCTGGCCCTTGAGTCCGAGCTCACCTGCTTTGCCAAGGACGGTAGCATTTACTGCAAGGAGGATTACTACAGGTACTCCCTACACCCCCACTTCTTACACCCGTGTACACCTGGCGGGTCCATCTGTCTGAGCCCGGAATCCCCTCTCCGTCCCCCACCTTTTGCCCCATTGCGGGTGCGGGTTATCATTTCGGAGACCAGAGAAACCCACTGCACATGCCTTCAAGCTGCACTCTCCCTGACCCGCGGTAAGGATGGGTGGGAGGGGACATTCAAGGTCTAGAGCGTTATCAGTGAATACCACCCTCTCCCATCACTTCTCAGCTTGGCTGGCGGAACTTGGGGGGGGGAATTTGGGGAAGAGTAAATTGACTTGGTCTCCGTCGACCGAGACTTGAATGGGTTTTTGTTTTCCGCTTGCTACGAATTGGGCAAGTTCTGCGCCTTGAAACTGAACTAGTAGCCCGGGAAGCAGCAACAGAGAATTAGCTTTTTGCAGGTGGTAGGAGACTTTGTAAATGACTGTGACAAGGAATACATGCCATTGCCAAAACCCAAGCCACTCAGTTCCGAGTTCCTTTTATCGCGAGTTACAACCATGTCCGCCAGATAGGAGAGAAAACTCAGCGGCAGGCGTCTTTATCGATTCTTCTCAGTTATGTTTCTGGATTGAGAAAGACAGAACTATGTGCAGGTGACCTAGCTCCGCTCTCAGCCCAAGCAAGAGAGGTGGTTAAAAAATAATATCCTAAAGTCTACAAAATTGTCACTTTCCAGAACTGTGTCCGAATGCTTTCCCGCACACTCGCACTTCCAGGAATAATTATATCTTCCTTCGTTCACAGCATATTTTGTAATTAAGTGTTTTCACTTGGCATGGCAATTTAATATTCTAGTGCTAGGAGTTAGCTAGAGTTGGTTTGCTTTTTATTTTTAATTTTTAAATTTTCACTTTGTAGAGAAGAAAACTAAGGCTTAGTTGCCCGATTCTTCTGATTTTCATGTAAGGATCCTTTGTCTTGGTTCATCGGAAAAGGTCGATGAGCAAATAAAATTAATGCCCACTGTCCTGTCCTCCTGGAACCCTCCCAGGTCTCAGTCTCAGGCCACTGCAGACAAAGCCCAGGCGTCGCGGGTGGGAGATGGCTCTGCCTTGCTTCAGCTAGCGCCCTGACTCAACTGTTTCCTTCCAGAAGGTTCTCCGTGCAGAGATGTGCCCGCTGCCACCTTGGCATTTCCGCCTCGGAGATGGTCATGCGCGCCCGAGACTCTGTGTACCACCTGAGCTGCTTCACCTGCTCCACTTGCAACAAGACTCTGACCACGGGCGACCATTTCGGCATGAAGGACAGCCTCGTGTACTGCCGCGCCCACTTCGAGACCCTCTTGCAAGGAGAGTATCCACCGCAGCTGAGCTACACGGAGCTGGCGGCCAAGAGCGGCGGCCTGGCCCTGCCTTACTTCAACGGTACCGGCACCGTGCAGAAGGGGCGGCCCCGGAAGCGGAAGAGCCCAGCGCTGGGAGTGGACATCGTCAATTACAACTCAGGTGTGCCTCCTACCCTCACCCCTAGCTCAGTCCTGGCCTCAGTTTCCCTGGGGAAAATTCGTAGAGCTCCTTCCCCGTCCAAGGTCTTGCTGCAAGAGGTGTTTTGCCCAATGCCTCTGTTCTCACTACAACTCCCTCTCACTCTGAAGGAAGGCACAGAGGGAGAAGGAGGGGGAAGAGAGGGAGAGGCAACACTTTATTTAGGTTGTGGCAAAAAAAAAAAAAAAACACATTCATAACCATGGGGCTGTAGTGACTTCCCCCAAACAGGCAGAGCCAAATCCTTGTTGCCCATTAGTTAATGAGCCCATTAGTTTCTGGCTCCCAGTTGGAGCAAAACAGCCCCAGGGCAATTCCTTTGTGGAGGACAAATTATAGATCCTGGAGGAGGTTTCCTAAATACTGAAGGAAAAAAAAATCTTCAGAACCCAACCCTAGTCTGTCTAGAGGGGTCAGAGGCTGTGGTCACCAGCCCAGAGTTAATCAGGAACACAGTTGGCAAGAGTGTTGAAAAACCTAATCCCTGATCTTGGCAAAAGGCCGCTGCAGGGGTGGGAATCACTCTCCACAGCTGAGCTGGTCTGTCTCTTTCCTAAGTCAGGATATTCATCCAGCCATCTCATTCCCAGTCTGATAGACCATCCAGACAACCAGACCCCTGGCAAACTGAAAGAATCTTCAGGTCAGGCCCCCTGAGGAGGCTTAATGGTATCTCAGGCCATTCATCTATACTCAACCACCTCTCTTTTCATTAAAAACAAGTCAAGAACATATTCTTCCTTGCTTTGGGGGACACACCTAACATGTATCAATCTCTTACATGCACCAGTTTCCCATTCTTGGTAGCCTGTCCCCCTCTTCCCATTCTCCAGGCGAGGATGGTGATCGGCCCTACAGATGATAATCTAACTCTGAGCAGAAGAGAAGCTCTTCTTGAGTCCCAATCACTGGAAAAGAGGTTTCAGAAAAGCCCTGGCTAACTTTTTGGGAGCCCTAAGGACTTTCAGTGCCCTGGTCCAGACCTGGCTGAGAATCTCAGCAGACTGACACTCAGGACAGGAGATACCATTCTGTTGGAAGGGATCTTGAGGACTATTATGGCAACCCCCACTCTATTACCACAAACGCTCCAGATACCAAACATGGGCACCCCAGAGCACGGGATCCTGCCTGTTTTTCTCTTCAGTTCCCAGGGCCTGGTATGATGCCTGACGTTGCTAGTGGTAAAGACGTTAGTGGTAAAGCACAGTGTCCAGCCAGTTAAGTGATTGGCCCAAGATCACACACCAGTGTGAATTTGGAGCTAAGAGTCCTGCTCTGAGTTTGGAGTTTTCAGGGGAACCTACACAGGATGAGCAGCTGCTTCCTCAGACCTCCCTTAGGTTCTCTCCTGGGGTTCTCTACCGCCTGATCTAACTGAAGAGAAGAATCCTTTGTGGGCAAGCACAGCGGGTGGCCTTGCAGGGAGCAATGGGGAATGCTGTGCAGCAGCACTCGTCCCTAGGGGGTTCAAGCCAGGGTCACTGGATGGAAGGAAAAGGACCTGCTGACTCACTGCAAATCTCACTGGGGTTGGTCAATCTGTGCCAGGGCAGCAGGCAAAGCCCCGGGTTTTGCCAACCCTTGGTAGTGGCCGTGCCCTCACACTGGCCCCTGCTGTGCTGGGGCAGGAGATTTGGTTAGGGGCCACTTTGCCCAGTAGGCTTACTTCATCTTCTTTGATGCATGGTCCCCGGGGCAGGGCAGGCAGGGCACTAATTGTTCTTTATTAATAGAAGATGACATTGGAATCTCAAGCCACTCACCAAGGCCCTAATGAGAGAGAGAGAGACAGAGAGAGCGTGCCACTCATGTACTACTATGGAGTTTCGTGAAAGAAGGGCTCTCTCAGCCCAGATAAAATCCAGAAGGGTGAGGATTTCTAGCCAAACAGTGGGCAAGCCTGACTTATTGATTGTTTATTTAATCTAATTAGCTAAATTTGATTTTGCCTTGGATCGTACTTCATGTTAGACAGATCCAAGGAGCTTTAAGAACAGTAGAATTTAGATTTTTTGCTTCTCTGAAAATAGTACAGATGTATTTTAAAGAAGAATACAAGTCTCCTTCTCAGTCACTTAGGTCTTTAGTTTGCAAATTAATGCTGCTACAAGTTGAAGAGAAGGTTGCTTTTGTCTTGCTCCCAAAGGAGGGAAAAATTGCTGAGGCCCCCTTAATCCAAGTTTGTACCTCACACCACTGCAAACTGGATGCCTCTCAGTTAACATCTACTCTGTCTTTTCTGTACTTTTCCCAGAGATACTAGTAAATCATATATATATTTTAAAGATCAGGTTAAAATTATCTATGGGAATTGCTTTGAAGATGCCTGACCAGAAATCAGCCCGTCATTTAAAACAGTGCTTGTGAATCTAATGCCACTTTCCTGCAGAACTAGGGAAAGAAACCCTTCAGCAAATTAAACATACGTTAAAACATAAAAAATAAAGTTAATCCAGTTTTAACTCATTATTTTAGCCTTCTTTGGATTTTATCTGCCATCTCTCATTAAATGTAAACAAGTCTCATAAAGGGTAAGGGTGATACTAAACCAAGTATAATTTACACAATGATATGGTTTAAAAATGTGCAGAAAACATGTTTGTGATTCAAAGAATCTCAGAGAAGTTGTGAAACTTGGCAAAGACCCGCTAGTGCTTGACACAGGGCCAATGCCTTTTAATGAGAATATCCCTAGTTTTGTTTCTCTCTCTGTGCAAATTAATCAGGCAGATATTTTGGAAAGAGACGCGGGGGAGTTTACCTGAAACGCTAGCTTGAAATAAAGCCCTCCAGGGATGAGAAGAAGATTTAGTTTAGGATAGGAAGCTCTTATTTGTGTAATTTAAACGTTAATTGAGAGATTAAACTTTTGCCGCTTCTCAAAATATCCCTTCCTTAGGTCCTTTCTTCCTATCCAAACCTTGAAGGCTCCTGGTGGTTAAATTAGCCTGGCACTGACCCCTAGTGGTCTTCCAGGAATCAGTTAATTCTCAGAAGGTTACATACCTTCACAGCACTCACTTTAGGGTGGGTGACCACTGCATAAGTGACTGGAAATAAAATACTTAGACCTTCTCATTAACTTTATAATACTGGATGTGAACTTACAGGTAGATATTTAAGACAGTTTTAAGAGTTATCATTTCATCTCATCATTCGGGGAGTGGGGGAATCCCCTATGGCTTTAGAACTAGGCCAGGGGGGAGACACATGGTCATTTGCAAGTTTACATAATGCATGTGTAGTTAAACATAAATAATATCAGATAATGCACTGTTATTCTGTAGAAGAAATATGTTTCTCTATTAAGTTGCATAACATGAGATAACAGTCACAGGAAAATCACATATAGTAATATCTGTTTAATAAAGACCCAATGAGCTATCTCCTCATACATTGGATTGTGTATTTTATGTGGAAACAGAGGCTATAACTGTATTTAACACAGTAAAGTGCTCTGCTGAGTTTTTAATCAGCAATAATGGATATAGAATGCATATTCAGGGAAGCAATTTCATCAAATCTTACTACAACTGTTTTTCATAAACTTCATTTTAAGAACTAATGATTCTATAGTCAGGTTGGGAATCATATTCATTTTTATATATTACCCTGGTATGGAGTGGGGGAAGATGGCTAAGGGGATTATTTAAACACCAAGTCTTCTGTCCCAAGTGTAAAATTCAATTTGATGTGATGTTCAGGAAAGATTACATGTTACCTATGATAGAAAAGAAATGTTACTTGACAAACCCTCCAATGACTAATGTGTGCCTTTTTGACTATTTTTTGTGAGTATATTTATAATCTGGTTATGAAATATGGCTCAGTTTACTGGAGACAAGTACAGTTTTATAGTAGGTCATAGAGATGCTGTTTCATCCATTTGAGGATATGAAAGCGCAATTCTGTAGAATATTTGAACTTGACATATCCCCACTGGGCCAAAATAGGATAAAATGTAATGCATACTCTTTCTGTTATCTCTGGATATATGGTACTCTTTCTGGTGGAGTTTAAGAAGCCCATGTTTCACATTCGAATGCATATATCTGACTTGGATTCCACTTCGAGTTGATTTAATTTTGCATTAATACTCACTTGTAATTTTACTGATGAACAAAGGGCCCAACACCTTGACTGAATGCTTCTTGAGCTCCTGCCCCTGTGTTTGACTTAGGGAATCAATCCAAAGGTGAACATGGTATAGTCATTTCCCTCAATGAACTCACCTGTTCTTTTGCCAAGTGTGTCCTCCTGCTTATCAGTCTTATGGAAATGCAAACAAAGGAGGCATTTTTGCCTAGTCTTTTTACATTAGGAGGGATTTCTTGTTAAGTGAGTTTTATATGTGGCTGACCTCTTGGTTGATGACTATAAAACTTACATATTTCTGTAAATATGCTGATTTGCTGAATATTTTTTAAAAAGTAATTCTGACTCTATCTAGCAGGCAGATAATACTTCGTTAAGCAGATTGGAAGACCTCATATTAAGGGATGCCTCCCCTTTTTAGGATTCAGGTTTCTTTCTCCCTGGAATGACATGATCAGGATGGTTTTCCACTTTTTATTATAAAGCAGTACATGGCAGGATGATCAGATCTAAATTTATATCAGATAACTATCTGAAGGAAGGGTTTAAAGAAAAAATACTGCCATGCTCTTTAATTTGTGAAGTTGGTTGAATCAGTAAATATTTCACAAAAAATGTTTTCGTTTTGCAATTGTATTTCCTATGCAGAGCCAGTAGATTCTTGGAAATGACCCATTAAATGTGTAGCTTTACATCCTGGAGATAATGACTTTCTGGCTGGTTTCAAAGACTGGGTTGTTTTGCCCTGGGTGCTGAGCAAGTCTTTGTAAGAGGAGAGAAAATGCCGCCCTCTCTCTGCCAGGCCAGCCAGGGGCACATCTCACATCCCACTCACACACATCTGGAGCAAAAAGGGACTAAGATCTGAGCCTAGAAATAAGCACCATCAGTGTCTCTCAACTGTGAGCTGTGGGGAGCACTTCAGGCATGAACCGTGTGAAGAGAAGTCTGGGCTCATTCTCTTTCAGAAATATTTATTAAAATCACTCCAGGGGAAAAATATTTTCTTTCTGGTATAGCCCTGAGTTAACCAGTCATAGCTAAAAGCTGGAACAAATAATATTCTTATGTTTACATCAGAAATTCACAAATTTTAAATTTCTAACTTCTGTCCCCATTTCAGCCTTTTCTAACTTTTTCCTGACTGAAAGAGCTCCAGTAATATGAGAAAAGGCTAACCATTAGAACTGACCTAGATGCCTCCTTAGTTGTTGGGCTCTCAGAAACTTTCAGACTTGAGAAAGTGGTAATACTTTTTTCTTTACTCCTCATGACAAAAAACAATCCCTTCAGACAGTGTGTCTCATTCCAGAAATACAGAAAAAGGTAGAGTCTTAAAACTGTGAGTGTGGGCAGTGTGGCGCTGGTACTCATAACTGTATTAGAAAAGGATTTCTTCCTCTCTCATAGGTCTCTCTCACTCCCACTTACTACTTAGGGTTTGTTCATATTCTCAAATTCTTCCAGCAACCATTAAGCCAAAGAGAGGATTGCATTAATATTTTTCTATTACATAAACTTTGGTTGTATCTACATTAACAGATGAGTTTGGCTTACTTTAGCAATTACCCTCTTTCTTTTTGTTTAGATACTATTCATAATTGGGTTGACAGCCTTTTTCACTGCTGCTTTACTACCATAGCAGTGTCATACGGCCTGCCGTCATGTCAGCGAATGCAAGAATTTCCATTGAGCAGTTGTTTTGTTCACTGTTACTGCAACAGGTTGTAATGAGAATGAGGCAGACCACTTGGACCGGGACCAGCAGCCTTATCCACCCTCGCAGAAAACCAAGCGCATGCGAACCTCCTTCAAGCACCACCAGCTTCGGACCATGAAATCCTACTTTGCCATCAACCACAACCCGGATGCCAAGGACCTCAAGCAGCTTGCCCAGAAGACAGGCCTGACCAAAAGAGTTTTGCAGGTAAGACATGTCCATCATTGACTGTGCATACATTTCCCTTCCCCTTGCCAGTGAAAATAGTGCTCTTCCCTATATTGCTTCTTACCAGTTTATCTTACATATGTCCCTAGAGGGTGTACTGAGATTTTGCAGGGGCTTCTTGGAGGGTGCCCAGAGACCCAGGGTCTTTTTAAATACAGCCACGTTCTCTCTGCATATGTGGGAGATGGGCCCGCCAAAGGCAGCACAGCTTGTCTCACTGCTGTGCAAATGCAAGTGATGTTATTTGCACAGGCTGTGGCTCTATGGATTTCCATTAATATTATGCTCAGTGCACAGACTTGAGAAGGACCTGTTGATGCTGTCTTAACTCAGCAAACTTTTGGCAGCCTCACTCACCTTCCAACTTCAGGTGGATCTGTTTTTCCAGTCCTGAAAAGCCAAAAATATGGTTAGTGTTTCAGCAACCAATTGGAGCAAGTATTTTCCTGCCTTAACAAACTATAATTAAAAACAAAATACTGGAGTTAGTTCTGCTGTCCGATTGATTTCCTAAACTTATCATGTTAAGAACATATAACTAATGAAATTATGATAGGTTGCTGTGCCTGTGATCTTCTCTCACTTCTTGGTGACAAATAGCAGGCATTTTAAATTCTGCTACACAGTTTCAGGCTGTTTGAGGTCTGTGGCCCTTCCTGTGGTAAGAATATTCACCATGTGTTAGGCTCACCAATGGCCTGAAGTCTGTTTCAGGGATGTTCATTTCATATGAGTGGTTCTTACTTTGCCATACTTTCAATGGCCCTGCTTCCTCCCCTTCTCAAAAGATAACAGTTGAGGAATCACGGTGTATTTCCCCCGCTTTATCACCATGTGTTCATTTCCATGGTATATCCATGTAAGCATCAGTTGTTCCAAGTGGCACTTGTTAATACGAGAGGGCGGAATAAGTGCAGTTGAGAGAATAAATCCGTAGTGTTACTTGAATAACTCTGTTTTAAAAGAAAGGAAGAAAGAGCCCCTTTCCTCCCAAAACAAATCACAATTATATTTAAAAGGAGAGACATATATCAAAAAAAAAAAAAAAAAAGAAAAAAAAAAGAAAGAAAAAAAGAAAAAGTGAGAGAGAAAGAAAAGAAATATAAAAATGAACATCGGTAAAGAAATCAACTGGGATTGGTTTGCAGGTTTGGTTCCAAAACGCACGAGCCAAATTCAGAAGGAACCTTTTGCGGCAGGAGAATGGGGGTGTTGATAAAGCTGATGGCACGTCGCTTCCGGCCCCGCCCTCAGCAGACAGCGGAGCTCTCACTCCACCCGGCACTGCGACCACTTTAACAGACCTGACCAATCCCACTATCACTGTAGTGACAGCCGTGACCTCTAACATGGACAGCCACGAATCTGGAAGCCCCTCACAAACTACCTTAACGAACCTTTTCTAACATTGGTTATTTTTTTTATTCTTCCTCTTCTTTTTTTATTATTATTATTATTTACAAGACTTTTTTTTTCTTCTGACCCATAAGATATTTGGGGAATAAAAATAACAGCTTGGTGTGTAGCATCTGCAGCCACTTGGCAAATGAGTTTACAGCATTGTCTCCTTTAAGTGAATATATTTTGTCTATAAAGTGTATTTGGATTTTTTTAAAAAATTAATTAGATCTTTCAGTTAGTAAGGAGAGTTTTTGAATAATTCTAATAAGTGCCTCTTAAAATTATATGTTACTTATTTCCAGAGTCTCGAAGAAAAAAAAAGAGTGGTATTATTATGGGCAAATAATCATATTCCCAGTTAAATGATTAGGTTAATAAAGAACCAGATAATTAATTAGTTAATTTTTAAATCTTGCAATTGTATGTGTGATTATGGAATTTTGAAAAATTACATTTTTTAAATTTTAAAACTGAAAACTTGTTTTGAGTATTTTTATTTCTTACCTAAACTGTTAATTTAAGTGAGGAATACAGGCATTTTAAATAGTAATGATTAATCAGGTGGGAAATCTATTATAGGAATGTGACTTTTCCTTCTCTTAGGGATGCACAACTCAAAAAACTTTTTACTTGGTTATTTGTTTTTCAGCATTTGAAAAATACTTAAGCTCCCTGTGTATCCATGAAAACTCCACATAGATTTTGACATTTCATACTTTTAACCTCCTAAAGTGAAAAACAATAGCTTGGAAACCATTCTTTCTAAGTTACTTTTTTTCCCAGGGAAAATGGAAATAAGCAAAATATAATTTTTTAAGAAGTAAAAGAAAAAATCAATATAATTTAATTAATAGCTCTATTAATTGGGTTCAGCTGTACCATGATATTGTATCTGGCATTCTATATGAATAATGTTAAAAAAAAACAAAAAACAAACCCAGCCTGGTAGACTAATACCAACAATTTTTTTTGTTTTGTTTTAGTTTATTTTGGCATAGGTTGACTTATGTATTGAAAATAACTTTTCTGACACTAGAGATTTGAAGTTATTAGTCTTCAAGTAGATAAACTCAGAAGCCTTGTGGATGCTGATCTGAATATATTTCCTAGTTTACAGTAGCATTTTTTTTCTTTTAATTTAAGCTAAAAACTGAATGGTCTGGGCAGTGGTGAACGTTCATCTATTGCGATTCTGTTGTAGTTAAATACCAATTAGATTGTGGATTTCCTAATAAAAAATAAAAAATAAAAAAGAAGTCAAGATATATGTCTTGCTTTGGTGGATTGTTAAGAATAACTTTGCACATATTCTCCACTTTTTGGACCCCTCACATCTCCTTTGGTGGTCCAAGTGGCTATTTAATAGATTTTAAAGGTGTCCTTCTGGCTGTATAAGTGTGTGGTTACATATTGACAGTTCACTGCCCACATTAAAGTGCATTATTGTAACTTTTGCTCAGGGTCTTTAGAAAATTAGCACAGAAAGTAGCTTATTTTTTAAAAAAAGATGATGGAAGATAAGTTAACACTGTAACAGAAGAAAGGTGTGATTGCCATTATATATTTAGCAAGTATGGTTATCATCTTATATGGAGCTTAAATCTTGACTTTTCATATTTCTATTACATTTTGGGCATTTACCACTAACCAGACCAAACAACCTTGGTAAGGCTGAGATCTTATTACTACACTTTTACAGGTAAAATATTGACACTTACAAATTTTGTTCTTTGACAGAACAATATATGGTACTATAGATCTACTTTATTAAGTAGACTAATTATAACTCAGTTCTCCTATGTGCCTTATGATATAACTTGGAAGTAAGTTTGTGAAAAATCAGGATATATGTGTTGTTTGTTAAATTAACTGTTTTAAGCCCTTTTGACACCTCACTAGTTTTGTACTGTTTTACCTCTTATTTCTGAAACTCTTTTTATGGTGTATCCTGTTAGAGGGGGACAAACATGTCATAGAAAGCAGTTGTGCACTCTTTCAAATATAGTTGATAAATTCAATAATCTTATATATTGAGCTTCGTGTTTATAGTACAGTAAGTGGTCTAGCAAAATTGTCCATGTTTCTTTGTTTATTGATAAATGCATTGTATAGAAACTATTTCCCCTAAATATTTATGGACCAAACAATTGTGATATATCCTATTAAATTTGTGTGAATAAACCATTTTGAATCTAAGGAGTTTTATTTCCCATCAGTTTTATTTTAAGTTTTAATTGTACTAGTGTGTTCCAGTATATATATGTAAAAGTTATTCAAATGGTAATATAAAATTTTTAGAAATATTTAAACATACAAATAGTTTTTAGATTTCCAAACTTCTGATTCATATTAAATGTTACACATTGTTGCACATGCAATGTAATTCAATCTAGAAATACCTTTAAATATATTTGCTTATAATAAAAGTAATGCCCCACTGATTTGACTCAGTCCAATTTTTAGAATAAAAAGGCTAATTAGCAGATAAAGTAATTGCATGGAAATAAACCTTAAATATGATTAAGATTTTATGTTAGGTCTATTGAGCACAAGTGGATATTTGTAAATCTAAATAGAAATTGCAGACCCCTAAAAGCCAAGTTGCTCTGTAGTTAATAAATTGTCACTATGATTTTTTTCAGGGAGAACAAATCTTGGGGCATTACAGCCAAACATCCCGACGTTTGAAAATTCCCTAAAGTATTAAAAGAAGGGGAAAAGTTTGATCGGAAATCCACTGCAGTGAAGACAAAGACACTATTAGGTTATGATAATCATACATTAAAAAATTTATTGAGCCAAAAAAAGAGAGAGAGAGAGAGAGAGACTTAAATGTCATTTACTGAATGTTAACAAAACTTGTGTTCTTTATGGCGTCTAACACAACTGAAGGCTTAAAATTATATGGTTTAAACAAAATTAGATAAACCATGTACAAAACCAGAGCAACCTGGCAGTAATATGCCCACCCCATATTTGAAAAAAATTATTATTGAAAAAAATTTCACACATTTGTCAAGCACAAATAGTTGTAAAATAAAGTCCAAAACATCCATTTCACCTGCTTGCTAATGTGTATTAGTCCTGTTAATGGCATTTTCCAATTGTAAATTCAAAGAAAACTATCACTCATTTAAGAGTATAGGGATCAAAACC
The DNA here is from genome assembly GCA_036589455.1 of Ateles fusciceps. Classification (NCBI taxonomy): domain Eukaryota; kingdom Metazoa; phylum Chordata; class Mammalia; order Primates; family Atelidae; genus Ateles; species Ateles fusciceps. Next base: position 901,958 of record JAZHEH010001687.1, read on the forward strand.
CAGTAATTTTAGTATTATTGTTTATTACTTCCTTTTTAAACAGAAATCTCTGCATGCACTTTTACATCTGTCACCTCTAGTGTACACCTCTGTATGATGACTTATCTTTGCTGTTTCTTGTATGATAAATAGCTTTCATTAATAAACATTTATTTGATGCAAACATAGTTAACTTTATGTTAAACACACGCTCTTGAAATTAATTTTGAACACTCTTAAAGAGGCAGCACAGTACATTTACAACTTGTTATACTAATGAAAAATCCAAACAGCATAATGAGATTAAATTCTGGTAATCTAGGTTAAAATTACTTACTTGGTTTTTACCTTTTCATGACTTATTTTCATTTGTTGTATTCAATTGCCACATATATTAAAAGTAAAAATCAAATTGAACCCAAATTACAACAAAATAAACCTTAGAATAGACTATTGTATAAAATTTCAGCAACTTTTTTAGATTACTAGGGTAAAATGTATAGATCCTATGTGAGTTTACATGTTTGCTATGCAATGAACAAATTTATTGAAGTATACAAATATATTCTGAACTATAATAAGATTCAATCTTTGCATAGTTCAAGTTACATATGATTATTACAAACACAGGAGCAAATGGAAAGACACAAATATTTAGGAATGAAGTTTTTTTAATTGTTAAAGGGAATATTTTGAAGAATAAATTTTTAGCTATTCCTATTTAGCTGTATATCCAAAGCATATGTTAAACAAACTAACATATAAATACTTTCCAGAAAATTTTTCATTATGATGAAATTTTTATTATATGCAAATGAACCCTATGTAAATGATGTAACTTTTATGAATGACAGACATTAAATATTTCACTTACATGTATTCTTAGAATTTTGAATGTTTTCTTAAATGCTTTCACTTCCTGAATACTAAAAAGAAAAAAATTTAAGGGAGAGAGAGCAAGTTACTAATAAAAAAAGAAAAGCAATGCACCATGACAAGTAGACTATTTTGAGTGATCATGAAACATGTTGGTTTTGTCAGTAACTTGAATGTTTATGCCTCATTGAAACCTCATCCACGGCTGTAGCAACTTAAATAGATTTTCCAGTGCATTTCCAGCCAGTTTATTCAAATCTTTGCCCTACAGCCTTGCCTTCTTTCCCTGTTCTGTCACCTATGGCAATTTCATTTAGAAGTATTTTGGAACTTCGCCTGGTTTTACAGACCTTTAAATATTTGTCTGGTATGTGAGATGCAGGAAGAGACCAAGAGAGGAAACGAACATAACTGAAATTAGACATCTGAAAAAAATAATACAAATTTGAAACAGGCACATTTTTTTAAACTAAAAAAAAATAAATAAATAAATAGAAAGGAGTGCTGATTATGTGAGTGGGGAAGAGAAAGCGTGTGATGCAGAGTTGGAAGGTCTATTGCACTTCACTGTGATGTAAAGCAGTCTTTGAGTCTGGGCAACTGCACACTTACTGTTTAGTGTGGAATAGAAAAATGTGGACCTCTTAGTTGAGAGCAGGGCACTAAATTTTCATAGCTTCTACCTCCCAATTGCCTGGGTTAGTCTAACTTCTGGCAGATTGATCTTGGGGCAAAAAGCTTCACTGAGAGTTAGTCTCTGCGTGCTCTGGTTGAACAGCCACCTTAATACTGACTTACGTAGTGGATAGGTTTTTGATACCTCAAATAAGGGTAAAACTCCATAATAAAGGACCCAAAGCAAACGCTTTTAAAACTTAGGTGATTTTTCATCACCTAAAACATAAATAGCTTTATTTAGAAGATCCAGTGGAATCTACCATACATTCCTTTATAATAACCCCTTTTTGGGGAGTCATAGTATTGATTTTTTTAGCCGCATATAAATATCATCTCATTTTCTGTTGCGGTGTGACTGCAAGGGGTGCTGTGGTGGAATGCATTAAAACTGGGAAGCTCAAGAAGGGAAATTTGGGGATCATGTCATTCTAGGCTCTTAAAGAGTATGTTAGGGATAATACTGTTGTAAAAAATAAATATAAACACCTAATTTTATATGAAGTTTTGCTATTTAAATTTTAGCTATGTTATAAACAAAGCTAGCTTTACTTGTAGAGAGTTTGTGTACTCTTGAGGTCATTCAATAGCTTTTACATTTTGTAGTCTGTTCCACAACAGGGCAAAATAGGCACAGTAGGACTTAGTCTAAATTGAAGAAAGATTGAATTTTCTTTGAAACCATATATAGATAAATCTGGATTGGCCTTTTAGATCTATTTTCTGTTTTTAGTAATTGGGAACCAATGCTCAATATTACAATAAATAAAAACGCCTCTAATGTAAAGCCGCAGTCCTTTGCTTCCAGCCAATGTCAAAACTAGGAAGATTTTTTAAAAATGATTTGCTGCTGATTTTAAACATTTTAATAACACTCGCTCTGCCCTCACAACAGTTTTTTTTTCAGAATAATAATATGATTTACCTTATTTGAAAAATAAGTTATAATTCTAACTTGAAATATTATTTTAAATGCCCTCTGGGAAGATTTCCATTTTATTTTACGAGGTTCCCTGGCAGTGGGGTGGGGGGTGGGGGATGAAGTTGGGGGCAGGGAAAGCTGAAACTGTGCATGATACTCAAGGAAAGGTCTATAAATACGATGTAAGTAGTAACATTATTGCCACAACTAAATTTCCCTTTGACTGTGTTGCAGAATAAGATAATTTTATCTAACATCGCTCCCTACTTGCAACATTTCTCTGTGAATATTAACATAGTTAACCCTCCCTTATCTTGTATGACATTAGTAAGTTTCTTTTCCCTTGGATTAGTTTTTGCTTCTTTGCATTACATTTTATCTTGTGCTAAGATGACAAAAATCAAGCAAGAATAAAGATCCAGGTATTAGCCATATGTAGAAAGTTCCTGTTGTGCATTTCTGTGTACTTTTTCCTTACATATTAGAATTGTCAGGAACGTTTTTTCCTTTTGGAACTTTCTGTTGACATTTTGCATGATCTTATAAATTAATCTGAAGAGTAATTGGATACCTTTTATGGTTATTTGAAAATAAAATTTGCTACAAATAAGATGCTTCAGTCTCCGTTGCCTCATATTATGCCTGAATATATTAATTTTTTTCTGTACCTTCGTATCAAATCAGAAAATATTAACCTTAGAGGATATTTAAATTGTTATTTATGACAAATACACAAAGATGAAGAAATTCAAAGGTGGAATTGCCTTTATTATTCATTCTCATTGTGCTTCTTTTCCTTTCCAAAGCAGCAGAAATTATGAAGGGCTATCAGCTTTAACTTCAACATTCAAGAGTTTTGACAGCTTGCATCACTTAAAGTATATTTATTATTCAGTAAACTTTAATTCTGTAGAATAAATGCCCTTTATGAAGTGTGATTTTTGAAAGCACAAAGGGATTTCAGGATTTCAAGCAGCCGAAGCTGCTTGAATTCTGCAAACAGAGTAATTTTCCAGGAAAAAAAAATAGTGGAAACTAATTTTAAATATGATATTTGTAGCATTTTACCTGATTGGCCCAAGTACTGTACAGGAATTTTAAAGAGTTATAAAAACCTCCAAAATGTTAGAATGTAATTAAGTGATGATTATTTTTGTAATGTAAGTTGAGACAGTTTATTTTATAAATACAATTACCTAGTTACTTTGTTGAGTGCAGATTCTGAGGGCTCCTGGATTCTTTCCTTCCTTCCTTCCTTCCTTCCTTCCTTCCTTCCTTCCTTCCTTCCTTCCTTCCCTCCTTCCTTCCCTCCTTCCTTCCTTCCTTCCTTTCTTCCTTCCTTCTCTCCCTCCCTCCCTTCTTTTTCTTTCTTTTCTTTCTTCCTTCCTTCCTTCCTTCCTTTCTTTCTTTCCTTGTTTCTTTTTTCTTTCTTTCTTCCCTTCCTTCCTTCCCTCCCTCCCCCCACTTTCTTTCTTTCTTTCCTTCTTTTCTTTCCTTCCCTCCCTCCCTCCCTCTCTTCCTTCCTTCCTTCCTTTCTTCCTTCCTTCCTTCCTTCCCTCCTTCCTTCCTTTCTTCTTTCCTTAGGCTGGAGTGCAGTGGCAGGATCCCGGCTCACTGCAAAATCTGCCTGGTTCAAGTGATTCTCCTGCCTCAGTCTCTCAAGTAGCTGGGACTACAGGCACGTGCCATCACGCCCAGCTAATTTTTGTATTTTTGGTAGAGACGGGGTTTCACCATGTTGGCCAGGATGGTCTCCATCTCTTGACCTCGTGATCTGCCCGCCTCAGCCTCCCAAAGTGCTGTGATTACAGCAGTGAGTCACCGCACCCAGCCTCCTTCTGGATATTTTAGTGACAAGATGTTCGTATTTCCAAGGGTTCTGATATATTTCCTTAGTTTTCTTCTTAAATTCAGCATCATAAGCCTGTGTACGTATTTGTGTTATATATTTTCATCCTAACACCCATGGAAAAATATCTACTTTTAAGAAAGAAGCTCACCTCTTCTAAAGCCAGTTTTTAATTGAAAGCAAAAGAAAAAGGCAAAATAATGGCAATTTTTCTTCAATTTGAGGAATTGTAAATAGGCCTACTTTTTGTTAGCTTAACACAAAGCTATGCTCCCCAAATACATATATTTGTATATTTATATAGCCTCCCTGCTAATACATAGGGGATATTTCTAGGTTACTTTCTTCATTAAGCTTGGCCATAACTTTGCTTTTCACTGGAATTGTGTTGCCATTTTGAACTTTTCTGTTCAACAAAGTATGGCAAATGCTTATGGTTCAATATAAACAACCACAACAGAAGAAGGTAATTTTTGTTGGAATGAACAGTATAATTTACTTCATTTATTAAAAGAGACACAGAAGAAACAAAAACTTATAGGCTAGGCACAGTGGCTCACACCTGTAACTCAGCACTTTGGGAGGTTAAGATAGGAGGATTGCTGGAGGCCATGAATTCAAGACCAAACTGGCAAACATGGTGAGGTACCATTTCTTAAAAAAAAAAAAAGAAAGAAAGAAAGAAAAGAAAAAGAAAGAAAAGGTTCTTCACAAATCAAGAGAATTTTTGGTTTAATTTCAACATTATTGGTCTATTAAAGTAGCTGGACTTTAATGAGTTCCTTAGTAAATATTTACTATAGATTTATCAATCAAGCCATTTTTTTTGTTTTTTTTTTTTTGTTTTGTTTTTTGGAGAGGAGTTTAGCTCTAGTTGCCCAGGCTAGAGTGCAGTGGCGCAATCTTGGCTCACCACAACCTCTGCCTCCTGGGTTAAGTGATTCTCCTGCCTCAGCCTCCCAAGTAGCTGGGATTACAGGCATACGCCACCATGCCTGGCTAACTTTGTATTTTTGGTAGAGACGGGGTTTCTCCATGTTGGCCAGGCTGCTCTTGAACTCCTGACCTCAGATGATCTGCCTGCCTCGGCCTCCCAAAGTGCCGGGATTACAGGAGTGAGCCACCATGTCCGGCCCAGTTCATATTTACGTCCACATAAGTATTCACTCTGGCATGCTCAGTGTGTGTCCTATGTAACAAATGCAGCTAGATCCTGAGACGTCACCGCATACGTAACTTCAATATCCGAATACCTAACTATTAAGTGTTGGATTATGAAGCCTTTGGTATCAACACTGATGTGTTCTGCTTTTCTACAGTATCTCGTATTGGAATGTATCATTAATAAAAGTTCTCACCATGGACTTTGTTTCTGTTTCGACTTAGATATTGATAAAAGCATAAAATAATTCTGGGTACCAGAAGAGCCTTACTAAATTGTCTGGTTCAAATTCTTATATTTTTTCAGATGAAATGGAAAGCACCTTCATAGACAATTTTTGGCCTTCTTCAGAAAAATATGTATATCAAGAGTTTCCATTTAATTTCTGTAGATGTACACCTTTTTTAACCATTACTGAAACAATGCAATTACAATAATATGGCACTATCACTACCTCTTATTTAATGCTCCTGAATTGTTACCAGAAGTTGCATTTCATTTAGATAGATTACAATTATTCTAAAACACTGACAGTTATTACTTAATTGAATTTTCTATAAATGTTCACAGCTTCCATGACCCATCAGTGGCTTATCACCATTCCTCCTAAATTCTCGTTCATATCACTTCTATCTCCATTACCCTATTGAAACCACTTTTCTTAAAGTTAGCAATTACGTTTTTTCTTGCCCAAATCTTGATATTTCCCCTGTCTTTGTTCACGTTGACATTTGTGCTAGATTTTTACACTCCTTATTACACTCCTTCTCTCTAAAAGCATTTCCCCGCAGGCCATGCACCTGCTGCTTCTCCCTGGGGGCTCCGTTGACTCAGAGCCAGCACATCACGGTCCATCTTCGAAACCTCCTCTCCACTCTTGCAGTGCCTGCCTCCTGTGAAACAACAAAGCCTCAGCTTTTTAGTGATGACTCCAAATATATTTCTTGGGACATTTCCACCTGAGTCTTCTGTTATTGTCTGAAGGGCAGCATAAATAAAATTGAACTCTTTTTTCTCTTCAGCAAACTTCTGGACTTTTTTTTTTTTTTTTTGCCATTGTTGTTAAAGACATTACTGAAGTTTCTCCCCAGTCACCCAGACTGGGAGTTGTGAATTTCTCCATCAATTTCTTCTCCTTTTTTTTCTTTCTTTTAAAAATTATCTCGTATCATTCTGTTACCATATCCTATTGATCCTTTCTTCATTCTATGTCTTTAATCTCAGTCTTGATCTACCTCTTTTTATTTTATTTTTGACCTCCCCCTATCATTGTACTCACTAGACCAAGTTTTCTGAATTGGTGGGGAAGATATTCTCTGTAGGACGCCATACAAGTTGTTTCAGGTTTTCTGCTGCTTCCCCCATCCCCCACTCTCTGCAACCCTATAAGAGTAGAACCAATGATCAGACTTTTTTAAAAGATTATATCTGAACTATATGAAACAACTTTTTTTCCTAATGTAGAATCATATGATCTAGAAGAATGTGATCATTCTCTGCAGGTATTTAAAAGAGCCTGGGCCAGGTGTGGTGGCTCACGTCTGCAATCCCAGCACTTTGGGAGGCTGAGGCGGGCGGATCACATGAGGTCAGGAGTTCAAGACTAGCCAGGCCAACATGGCAAAACCTTGCCTCTACTAAAAATACAAAAATTAACCAGACGTAATGACATGCACGTGTAATCCCCCTACTTGGGAGGCTGAGGCAGGAGAATGGCTTGACCCCAGGAGGTCTAGGTTACAGTGAGCCAAGATCGCACCACTGCACTTCAGTCTGGGTGACAGAGTGAGACTCTGTCTCCAAAAATAAATAAATGGATTTTTAAAAAGAACCTGATTATCACTTATTTGCAGTAGCTGAAGAAGAGCTTTCTCCGTCCATGTGTAATTAGAATATGCAATCATACATTGTGTAACAGTGGGGACAGATTTGGGAAATGCATTGCTAGGTGATTTCATCATTGTGTGAACCTCACAGAGTGTACCTGAACAGTCTAGCTAGAATAGTCTACTACACACCTAGGCTATATGGTCTAGCCCATTGCTCCTAGGATACAAACCTGCATAGCGTGTTACTGTACTGAATACGTAAGCAATTGTAACACAATGCCTAAACATAGCTAAATACAGAAAAGGTAAGGTAAAAATGCCATAATCTTCTTTTTAAACTTTTATTTTATGATTAGGCATGCAAGTACAGGTTTATTACATAAACTTGTGTCATAGGGGTTTGTGGTACAGATTATTTCATCACTCAGGTATTAAGCCTAGTACCCACTAGTTATTTTTCCTGATCCTCTCCCTTTCCCATCCTCAATCCTCCAAAAGGCCCCAGTGTGTGTTGTTCTCCTCTGTGAGTCCATGTGTTCTCATCATTTAGCTGCTACTTAAGTGCGAGAACATGCCGTTCCTGTGTTAGTTTGCTAAGGATAATGGCCTCCAGATTCAACCATGTTCCTGCAGAAGACATGATCTTACTGTTTTTACGGCTGCGTAGTATGCCATGGTGTATGTATCACATTTTCTTTATCTGGTCTATCGCTGATGGGCATTTAGGTTGATTCCATGTCTGTGCTATTGTGAATAGTAAAACTGCTTTTCACTCTCTCTGTATATAGGTAGTAAAACTGCTAGTTTTAAGGAACCGCATAAGATAGTTCATATATGCAGTCCATCATTGACTGAAATGTTACACGGTACGTGATCGTACTTGTTAATTTGACCTGATACAAATTTTAAATATTAATTTTATATTAAAACAAATATGAATACACAATATAAGAAAATGAAAGTGTTGCTTGAATTATAAAGATAAAATCTGCTACTTCAAAGAAAGTTTTGGTTTGCAGGTGGATATCCTAAGATTGTGCTCCAAGTTCTCAGGAACAAATTGGTGGAGGAGTTTGAGAAGTGGGGAAAGAGTAGAACAGAATGAAGGTTCTTGTTCCAATCACATGTGACAAGTGTGGGGACGCAGCAGAATCAGCCAGCCAGTGGCTCATGCCTGGAATCCCAGCAATTTGGGAGACTGAGGTAGAAGGATTGCTTGAGGCCAGGAGTTAGAGACTAGCTTGGGTAACATAGCAAGGCCCTCTCTCTAAAAATTAAAAAAAAAAAGGGAGAAAGAAAGAAAGAAAGAAAGAAAAGTAGCAGAAGAATTATAGGCTTCAGACAGACAGACAGACCTGGGTTCAGATTCTACCTCTTCCACTGTGATTCTAGTCCAACCCCTCAGTTGTTTGCATTCCTCATACTTCAGTCCTTTATTTGTGGATTCTCTTATGTCTAATCTCTCTTGGCTGAAATATTTACTCTATGCTGTGAGAATAATCTTTCTAAATATTGCCTTTCAACGACTCCTTCTGTTTCAGGAACTAAAGAGGTTCCCATTGTAGATATGATTAAATATAAACTCCTCTGTGAAGGCTCTTAGTAACATGACCCTGTCTTACTCTAACCCCCCACTGTCCACAGCACATGTTGTATGAATTCTCTGTCATGTTTTTGCATACAATATCTTCTCTAATTATAAAACAGTTTTCATTACTTCTCATATGCCTAAATTATACAAATTCTTTTTCATTACTTATTGCAAGCACAATACAAAATACTAACAAAGAAAAACTTTTAGGAGAAATAAAATCATCACCGGCCATGCTCATCATGATGATAAGCCGTCATATATCATCCATAAACATTTTTCTCTTCCAGTCTTTGTTTTTTTTTGAAAAATCATAATAATCTTGTTAAAGTTCACAGTTTGCTATCTGGAACGTGGTAAATACTGAGTAAGTGGTAATTGAATTTGAATCTCAAAGCCATCAATTATTTACATTATTCTGTGGTATCTTCATGAAAATTCCCTCTATTAAGTCTTGTCATAATTGATGCCTTCCTTTCTGACCCTCCATAGCACTCATTGTGTGTCCCATACATATGACCTCAATATTAGGCCTTTATTATATACATATCACAAGTCTAGTTATTTCCTATGTCTTCCCCAAATATTATACTCTGTTTTTAAGAAAAGAGGTGGTTTTTTAATACCTCTATTGTATTTTTAAAGGTATGAGGAAAATAGCAATTGTTCAACAACCATTTTAAAAATTCAGTTGTGAAGTAGTAACTCTTTCTAGATAGAACATTTTGTCTAGAATTCTGGGGGAAAGAAGCTTTCACTATGAAGAGCTACTGCAGACACTTACATTCTTCATAATGTAGGTCAGGGGAAAGGCAATGATGTGGACCCAGCAGGACTTGTTCAAGTCGTACTTTCCTTCCCTGAGACTAGTAAGGGCTTTGTGGGTTTAGCCTCTTGAGAATGGAAGAGTGCTTACCATTTTCATCTTATTCTGTAGCATGCAATACCCAGCATCGCTATGAATTTCTCATATGGAAAGCATTCCAGGGACCAGTCCTGGAGCCTAGATTGCAAAGGATAAAATCTTTTTGCCCTAAGTCTTTTGGTTATGTTACTGTAGTAATTCTGCCCATCTTGTGAAAACAGTTACCACTATAGTTACAGGAGGCGCACTTGAAAGGCATTAAAAGACTTAAAGGAGCGTTGAGCAACTCACTAATGACGACTACACAATCACTCTGCTGAATCGTAACACCTTTCATTTATGACAAAGGCATTTAGTTGTACTGTTCCCATATCTGTCCTTCAGTTCTGAGTCTTGGTTTGAGTAAGAATGTGTATTGCTCTGAGAAGATTTTTTTTTTTTTTCTGAGCTAGAGTCTTGCTCTGTTACCCAGGCTGGAGTGCAGTGGTGTGATCTTGGCTCACTCCAACCTCTGCTTCCTGTGTTCAGCTGATTCTCCTGCCTCAGACTACAGGCACGTGCCATCATGCCTGGCTAATTTTTTGTATTTTTAGTAGAGATGTAGGTTCACCATTTTGGCAAGGATGATCTTGAACTCCTGACCTCAAATGATCCACCCTCCTCGGCCTCCCAAAGTGCTGGGATTACAGGCATGAGCCACCGCACCCTGCCAGCATCAGATCTTTGAGGTGTTCACAGCATAGCTGGGAGGTGTTCTCTGTGCGTCCATGGCTGCATCATCCTGGTTGAGAATTGCCGTGTGAGAGAAGGTGCATGCTGTTATGCTGTTTTCTCCCCAAGAGACTACAGCTCACTGGTGTTTATTATTTTCCAAGGTTGGTTGTAGATTTTGTATTTTTCACATTAGAAAATAGGTATTAGACTCCTCTACCAAATTGTTGGTAAGTCTTTATTAAGTATGAACTATTTGAGATGCACAAGGACCAATAATTGGCTATCCTCACATTAATAAAATAAAGATGGTCTTTAGATAAGTATATGTAGATGTTACTAGCGGTGAGGATTAATGAACATTGAATGAACTTTGAAATAAGAGGCTCTGGAACACTGTTTCTTTATATATATATATATATATATTTTTTTTTTTATTGCACTTTAGGTTCTGGGGCACATGTGCAGAACATGCAGCATTGTTGCATAGGAACCTACGTAGCAATGTGGTTTGCTGCCTCCATCCCCCCTGTCACCTACATCTGGAATTTCTCCCCATGTTATCCCTCCCCAACCTCCCTAACCCCTGCTGTCCCTTCCCTTCACCCCCACAACAGACCCCAGTGTGTGATGCTCCCCTCCCTGTGTCCATGTGTTCTCATTGTTCAACACCCACCAGTGAGTGAGAACATGCAGTGTTTGATTTTCTGTTCTTGTGTCAGTTTGCTAAGAATGAGGATTTCCAGATCATCCATGTCCCTACAAAGGACACAAACTCATCGTTTTTTTATGACTGACTAGTATTCCATGGTGTCATGTACCATATTTTCCTTTTCCAGTCTATCATCGATGGGCATTTGGGTTGGTTCCAGGTCTTTGCTATTGTACACAGTACTGCAATGAACTTACATGTGCATGTGTCTTTATAATAGAATGATTTATAATCCTTTAGCTATCCACCCAGTAATGGGATTGCTGGGTCAAATGGAATTTCTATTTCTAGATCCTTGAGGAATCACCACCCTGTCTTCTACAGTGGTTGAAGTAATTTACACTCCCACCAACAGTGTAAAAGTGTTCCTATTTCTCCACATCCTCTCCAGCATCTGTTGTCTCCAGATTTTTTAATGATCGCCATTCTAACTGGCGTAAGATGGTATCTCAATGTGGTTTTGATTTGCATTTCTCTAATGACCAGTGATGATGAGGACTTTTTCATATGTTTCTTGCCCTCGTAAATGTCTTCTTTTGAAAAGTGTCTGTTCATATCCTTCACCCACTTTTGAATGGGTTTGTTTGTCTTTTTCTTGTAAATCTGTTTTAGTTCTTTGTAGATTCTGGATATTAACCCTTTGTCAGATGGGTAGATTGCAAAAATGTTTTCCCATTCTGTTGGTTGCTGATTCACTCTAATGATTGTTTCTATTGCTGTGCAGAAGATCTGGAGTTTAATTAGATCCTATTTGTCTATTTTGGCTTTGGTTGCCAAAGCTTTTGGTGTTTTAGTCACGAAGACCTTGCCTATCCCTATGTCCTGAATGGTTTTGCCAAGGTTTTTCTTCTAGGGTTTTTATGGTGTTAGGTCTTATGTTTAAATCTTTAATCCATCTGGAGTTAATTTTAGTGTAAGGTGTCAGGAAAGGATCCAGTTTCTGCTTTCTGCACATGGCTAGTCAGTTTTCCCAACACCATTTATTAAACAGGGGAATCCTTTCCCCTTTGCTTGTTTTTATCAGGTTTGTCAAAGCACATCAGGTTATAGATGTGCTGCGTTGCCTCTGAGGCCTCTGTTCTGTTCCATTGGTCTATATCTCTGTTTTGGTACCAGTACAATGCTGTTTTGATTACTGTAGCCTTGTAGTATAGTTTGAAGTCTGGGAGTGTGATGCCTCCAGCTTTGTTCTTTTTGCTTAGAATTGTCTTGGCTATGCGGGCTCTCTTTTGGTTCCATATGAAGTTTAACGTTTTCTAGTTCTGTGAAGAGGGTCATAGGTAACTTGATGGGGATAGTATTGAATCTATAAATTACTTTGGGTAGTATGGCCATTTTCATAATATTAATTCTTCTTACCCATGAGCATGGAATGTTTTTCTATCTGTTTGTGTCCTCTCTTATTTCCTTGAGCAGTGGTTTGTAGTTCTCCTTGAAGAGGTCCTTTACATTCTTTGTTAGTTGTATTCCTAGGTATTTTACTCTCTTTATAGCAATTGTGAGTGGGAGTTTGCTCAAGTCTGTTATTGGTGTATAGGAATACTTGTGATTTCTGCACATTGATTTTGTATCCTGAGTCTTTGCTGAAGTTGCTTATCAGTTTCAGGAGATTTTGGGCTGAGATGATGGGGACTTCTAAATATATAATCATGTCACCTGCAAATAGAGACAAGTTGACTTCTTCCTTTCCTAATTGAATACCCTATATTTCTTTTTCTTTCTTGATTGCTCTGGCTGGAACTTCCAATACTATATTGAATAAGAGTGGTGAGAGAGGGCATCCTTGTCTAGTGCCAGATTTCAAAGGGAATGCTTCCAGTTTTTGCCCATTCATTGGCTGTGAGTTTGTCATAGATAGCTTTTATTATTTTGAGATACATTTCATCACTATCTAGTTTATTGAGAATTTTTAGCATAAAGGGCTGTTGAATTTTGTCGAAGGCCTTCTCTGCATCTGTTGAGATAATCATGTGGTTTTTGGTCTCTGGTTCTGTTTATGTGGTGGATTACGTTTATAGACTTGCGTATGTTGAACCAGCCTTGCATCCCCGAGATGAAGCCTACTTGATCATGATGCATAAGCTTTTTGATATACTGTTGCAATAAGTTTGCCAGTATTTTATTGAAGATTTTTTGCATCTGTGTTCATCATGGATATAGGCCGGAAGTTGTCTTTCCTTGTTGAGTCTCTGCCGGGTTTTGGTATCAGGATGATGTTGGTCTCATAAAATGATTTGGGAAGGATTCCCTTTTTGTATTGTTTGGAATAGTTTCAGAAGGAGTGGTACCAGCTCCTCTTTGTATGTCTGGTAGAATTCAGCTGTGAACCCATCTGGAACTGGCCTTTTTTTGTTGGTAGGCTATTGATTGTTGCCTCAACTTCAGCCCTTGTTATTGGTCTATTCCGGGTTTTGACTTCTTCCTGGTTTAGGCTTGGGAGGGTGCAAGTGTCCAGGAATTCATCCATTTCTTCCAGGTTTACTGGTTTATGTGCATAGAGTTATTTGTAGTAATCTCTGATGGTAGTTTGTATTTCCGGGGGAATTGGTGGTGATATCCCCTTTATCTTCTTTATTGCATCTATTTGATTCTTCTCTCTTTTCTTTTTTATTAATCTTGCTAGCGGTCTGTCTATTTTGTTGATCTTTTCAAAAAACCAGCTCCTGGATTTATTGATTTTTGAAGGGGTTTTTGTGTCTCTATCTCCTTCAGTTCTGCTCTGATCTTAGTTATTTCTTGTCTTCTGCTAGCTTTTGAGTTTTCTTGATCTTGTTCCTCTAGCTCTTTCAATTTTGGTGAGAGGGTGTCGATTTTAGATCTTTCCTTGCTTCTCATGTGGGCATTTATTGCTATATATTTTCCTATAGACACTGCTTTAAATGTGTGACCCAGAGATTCTGGTACATTGTGTCTTCATTCTCATTGGTTTCAAAGAACATCTTTATTTCTGCCTTCATTTCATTGTTTATCCAGTCAACATTCAAGAGCCAGTTGTTCAGTTTCCATGAAGTTACGTGGTTCTGAGTTAGTTTCTTAATCCTGAGTTCTAATTTGATTGCACTGTGGTCTGAGAGACTGTTTGTTTTGATTTCCATTCTTTTGCGTTTGCTGAGGAGTGATTTACTTCCAATTATGTGGTCAGTTTTAAAGTAGGTGTGATGTGGTGCTGAGAAGAATGTATATTCTGTGGATTTGGGGTGGAGAGTTCTGTAGATGTCCAGATCTGAGTTCAAGCCCTGGATATCCTCGTTAATTTTCTGTCTCGTCAATCTGTCTAATACTGACAGTGGAGTGTTAAAGTCTCCCATTATTATTGTGTGGGAGTCTTAGTCTCTTTGTAGGTAATTAAGAACTTGCTTTATGTATCTGGGTGCTCCTGTATTGGGTGTGTATATATTTAGGATCATTAGCTCTTCTCGCTTCATTGATCCTTTTACCATTATGTAATGTCCTTCTTTGTCTCTTTTGAACTTTGTTGGTTTAAAGTCTATTTTATCAGAGACTAGGATTGCAACTCCTGCTTTTTTTGCTCTCCATCTGCTTGGTAAATCTTCCTCCATCCCTTTATTTTAAGCCTATATGTGTCCTTGCATGTGAGATGGGTTTCCTGGATATAGCACATCGATGGGTTTTGACTTTTTATCCAATTTGCCAGTCTGTATCTTTTGATTGGGGCATTTAGCCCATTTACATTTAAGGTTAATATTGTTTTGCATGAATTTTATCCTGCCATTTTGATGCTAGCTGACAGTTTTGCCCATTAGTTGATGAGGTTTCTTCATTGTGTCAATGCTCTTTACCATTTGGTACATTTGGAGTGGCTGGTACTGGTTGTTCCTTTCTATGTTTAGTGCTTCTTTCAGGAGCTCTTGTAAGGCAGGCCTGGTGGTGACAAAATCTCTCAGCCATTGCTTGTCTGTAAAGGATTTTATTTCTCCTTTGCTTATGAAGCTTAGTTTGGCTGGATATGAAATTTTAGGTTGAAAATTCTTTTCTTTAAGGATGTTGAATATTGGCCCCCACTCTCTTCTGGTTTGTAGGGTTTCTGCTGAGAGATCTGCTGTGAGTCTGATGGGCTTCCCTTTGTGGGTAACCCGACCTTTCTCTCTGCCTGCCCTTAGCGTTTTTTCCTTCATTTCAATCCTGGTGAATCTGATGATATGTGCCTTGGGGTTGCTCTTCTTGAGGAATA
This sequence comes from Ateles fusciceps, assembly GCA_036589455.1. Lineage (NCBI taxonomy): Eukaryota > Metazoa > Chordata > Mammalia > Primates > Atelidae > Ateles > Ateles fusciceps. Next base: position 917,321 of record JAZHEH010001687.1, read on the forward strand.
TCTTTGGGGTGTTTTCTGTGTTTCCTGAACTTGAATATTGGCCTGCCTTGCTAGGTGGCTGAAGTTCTCCTGAATAATATTCTGAAGAGTGTTTTCCAGCTTGGATTCATTCTCTCTGTCACATTCAGGTACACCTATCAAAAGTAGATTAGGCCTTTTCACATAATCCCATATTTCTTGGAGGCTTTGTTCATTTCTCTTCACTCTTTTTAATCTAATCTTGCCTTCTCATTTTATTTCATTGAGTTGATCTTCAATCTCTGATATCCTTTCTTCTGCTTGGTTGATTTGGCTATTGAAACTTGTGTATGCTTCGCAAAGTTCTCGTGTTGTTTTTCAGCTCCATCTGGCCATTTATGTTCTTCTCTAAGCTGTTTATTCTTGTTAGCATTTCGTCAAACCTTTTTTCAAGGTTCTTAATTTCTTTGCATTGGGTTAGGACATGTTCTTTTAGGTCAGAGAAGTTTGTTATTACCGGTGTTCTGAAGCCTGTTTCTGTCAATTCATCAGACTCATTCTCCATCCAGCTTTGTTCCCTTGCTGGTGAGGAGTTGTGATCCCTTGGAGGAGGAGAGTCATTCTGGTTTTGGGTGTTTTCATCCTTTTTGTGCTGGTTCTTTCCCATCTTTGTGGATTCATCTAGCTGTAGTCTTTGTAGTTGCTGACTTTCAGATGGGGTCTCTGAGTGGACATCCTTTTTGTTGATGATGTAGTTATTTCTTTCTGTTTTTTAGTTTTCCTTCTAACAGTCAGGCCCCTCTGCTGTAGGACTGCTGGAGGTCCACTCCAGATCCTGCTTGCCTGAGGATCACCTGTGGTGGCTGCAGAACAGTAAGGGTTTCTGCCAGTTTCTTCTTCTATTATCTTCATCCCAGAAGGATACCCACCAGATGTCAGCCTGAACTCTCCTTTATGAGGTGTGTCTTTGGATATACGGGAGTCAGGGAGCTGCTTGAGGAGACAGTCTGACCCTTATAGGAACTCAAGTGCTGAGCTGTGAGCTCTGATGTTTCATTCAGAGCTGCTGGGCGGGTATGTTTAATTCTGCTGCAGTGGAATGCATAACCATCTTTTTTCCCAGGTACTCTGTCCTCAGAAGGTGGAGCTTTATTTATAACTTCCTGACATGGTGCTGTCTTTTTTCAGAGATGCCCTGCCCAGCTAGGAGGTGGCCTAGTCACAGTCTGCCAGCAGAGGCATTGCTGAGCTGCCATGGGCTCTGCCCAGCTGCTGTGTGAACTTCCTTGCATTTTTGTTTATAGAGGTATAGTTAGAACTGCCTCGGTAATCGTGGTCTGCCTCGGTAATGGTGGACAGCCTCGGTAACGGCAGACAGCCTAGGTAGTAGCAGACTGCCTCGGTAATGATGGATTGCCTCAGTAGTGGTGGACTGCCTCAGTAGTGGCGGACTGCCTCGGTAATGGCGGACTGCCTCGGTAGTGGCGGACTGCCTCGGTAGTGATGGACTGCCTTGGTAGTGGTGGACTGCCTCGTTAACGGCGGACTGCCGCGGTAGTGGCGGACTGCCTCGGTAGTGGCGGACTGCCTCAGTAATGGTTGATGCCCCTCTCCCCCAGAGAGCTGGGACCGTCCCAAGTCCAGCTGCGCTTGCTGTGAAACTCTCAATCCAGAGCGTTTCAGATTGCTGGTCTTTGTAGGGGTGGGACCCACCAAGCCAGATTACCTGGCTCCCTGTTTCAGCCCCCTTTTTTTTCAGTTGAATGGTGGCTCTGTCTCCCAGGCATTCCAGGCACCAGTTGAAACACCACCCAGATTTGTGTGAATTTTTGTGCAGAGACCTGCAGCGCCGGCAGAAACAACCATGCTGGAAACTCATAGTGCTTTTCAGCCTGGGAATCTCCTGGTCTGTGGGCAGCAATAACTCATTGGGAAATGCGGTGATCACTCACCCTCTGCATTGTTCTCACTGGGAACTGCACTCCAGAGCTGTTCCTATTCAGCCATCTTGGATCTGCCTCCCCCGCCGTTTCTTTTGAGACAGGTGAACTTCTAAAGTATGATTAGGCTTACAGATGAGAATATTTTATATCACTTATTCTCAAATTCTTCTTTTAAGCACCAAACATTGTGCATTGAATTTTCCATTGAGCTCAATATATAAAACAGACAAGAATAAGGCTATTCTAGTGGAGAGAGGAGAGCATTGTGGGAAAAAAAGCCATGGTTCCACTGTCTGGTTCCAACACCTTAAACCTTGCCATGGAGTCTGGAAACGTCTAAGTGCACACTTTGGAAACCACAACTTTGGATCCAAACCTAAGATCCTGTCAAAGACTTTAATGTATAAAGGAACAAAAGTGATACTCTTGTGGTAGTTAATTAGATGGGGAAAATGTAAACATGGCAAAATAAAGCTGTAACCTGGAGCGAATCACTTGAACAGTGTTGACCTTGGTTTCATCATCTGTAAAGAGAGGCTGCCCCAAGCTTCCAAAACTTACTTGATTTGAAGATTTATCTGGAGGGCTTGCTAAAAAAAGGGGGTCTGGCCTCACCCTATAGGAGGCATAAAATCTTTTCTTTTTTTTCATAAATATACCACAAGTGATGAGGCAACTTTGGAGAAACATTGGATTAGGTGCTCTTTACTTTCAACACTAACGTTTTTATGATTCCATTCAATTCCTTGATATTTTCCTGTCCCCAACCTCTGGGACAGGAACGTTTTTCTTCAGATTAGTAAGGGTAGAGCAGCTCTGAAAAGCAGGAATTTAAACATGATGGAATAATGTCAGTTACACAAAAGTGTTCCATTCTCAGCGAACTTGCCCAAACAGCTGTCAGGAGACTTTTAGAAAGTAGCAAAAACTAGGTGTACATTAGAAGATATTGCTTGAAGTTCAGCAAGCTATTAAAGTATTTCTTGAGTTTTATTAGGGTAAAATATTTTCTGAATAATAACATACATATCTCTGCATCTTTCCAGGCCTTGCCCATCTTGGGGTACCAGAGGGCATCATATAACTTCAGACACCCAACTTGACCCCCTACTAGAAACATGTGGAAGTCCCTAGGGGTGTTTCAGACATACTCACGTATCTGTCAAGTATATAATAGGAGGTGACTTTATGTTCTCCCCTCCAGCTCTGATTTCCCCCTGGATGTCTTCTTCTCATAAGCTGTGTAAGGGTGCCTATTGAGAGAATGCACCACTTGCATTAAAGGTGCTGCTATTCCCCAAATGTCCTCAAAGAAGGAGAATGACTCCTTCCTTCCCCACTCACTGTTGCACTTTTCAGATCACCTAGGATCCAAGCAGCACTGTGGGAACTGCCTTGTCACCGAGTCCTTCCCTCAACTTCTTGTGGTTTCTCCTATCTGCAGACCTTCATATCAACCCAGAAGACTGTGTGGGAGAGATACCACACTAACTCCACCCCACTGCAGGCAGCCATATACAATCCTTCCTGATTTATTCCCCAAACGGAGGTCCTCAGAACGACAGCTGCAAACCCACTCTTGTCAGGTCTCTCCATTTTGCCAGACGTGATTCGACATGTTGGAATCTCAATTTGGGCTCAGGGTGGGAGAACCACTATGTATAGTTTTGTAGATTGGTAAATAATTTGTTGAAAAATTAATCCCAGAGAGTACCAATTAATGAATTACTATGCCCTGTGGGTTGTGTCTAGGGGCTTGTTCAAGGACTTTGTTCTTTTCAACATTTTTATTAGTGAATTAGTTTGAGGACAGAGCTGTCAAGCTAATCACGCTTGCAGATTTCACAAAGCTGGGGTGAGGGGGACAAAAAATACAGTGGATGGCAAAATCAGAATTAAAAATATACTAGGAGATTGGACTGCTGATCTGAGCCTAAGAGATAAAATTTAGTAGGAAGGAAACGTAAAGCTACATGTGGGTGCTAAACTCCAAGTGCACAGATATGAGCTATAGCAGCGACTTTTACATTTATTCTACCATAGACCACTTTCTTTTTTCATTATATTTATTTATTTATTTTTATTATACTTTAAGTTCTGGGATACATGTGCAGCACATGCAGGTTTGTTACATAGGTCTACATGTGCCATGGTGGTTTGCTGCAGCTATTGACCCATCCTCCAAGTTCCCTCCCCCTCACCCTCCTCCCCCTAACAGGCCCTAGTGTGTCAATTTCCTCCCTGTGTCCATGTGTTCTCATTGTTCAATTCCCACTTGTAAATGAGGACATCCAGTGTTTGGTTTTCTGTTCCTCTGTTAGTTTGCTGAGGATGATGGCTTCCAGCTTCATCCATGTCCCTGCAAAGGACATGATCTCATTCCTTTTTATGGCTGCATAGTGTTCCACTACCATGGAATACTTTCATTAAATAAAATCTTGCCAGCATTCTCATATGTGAGAAAAACTTGTTCTGGTTGAAGTGTGAATGGAGGCTCTGGGAACCTATTTCTTACTCCTCCTCACCCCTCTCCCATGGCCCCTGAGGACTTTCTGTAAAACACAGTTTGAAAGCTCTTGGGCTCTGAAGTGGCAGGCGGAGTGAATGTGAGGAGAAAGAGACAGGAACGCTGAATATGTGAATAAAATCTGAAAAATTTTAGTAGCAGACAGACTCAATAAGAGCTAACGATGTGATGTGGTTTTTCCCTGAGCATGATGACTTTATTTGCATTGAGGTAAGTGACACAGCGTAGTAAGACTGGGAACAGTCTTACTGGACAAACCACACAGGGACATACATCCTGTTTTCATAACATTGTGATCATGTGAAAGCTATAATTTTACAACTTGTATTTTTATTAAGACTCTATTATATCATAAGCATTTTCCACATGGTTAGATAACTATTATTTGTAAAGGTTTCATACTATGTCATCATGTAGGTACATTATGTAACCACTCTCCCACTATTAGAAGATTGGGCAGGGCTGCCATATACAGCTGCATAGACTGTGCACTGCACAAGTCCGAAGACATTATTCTTAGAAATTACAATGATTATGAAAAGCTGTTCCTCTTATTTTTTTCTCATTATTCCTTTAGGTTGCCTGCTATTCAGACCTCTAAAATTTCTTTTTAAAATTATTTATATAAATTTAAGGGGTACAAGTGCAGTTTTGTTATGTTGATATATTGTGTAGTGGTGAAGTCTGAGCTTGTAACATAACCATCACCCGAATAATGCCCATTGTACCCACTAAATGATTTATCATTCCTCATCCCCTTCCCATTCTTCCACCCATCCAGGTTGCCAAGGTCTCGTACTCCACACTCTGTGTCTGTGTGTATACATTATTTACCCCCTACTTACAAATGAGAACCTGCAGTATTTGATATGTCTTCTTTTAAGGTCAGACATACACCAACGGGTACAGCTGGAAAATGATATGATGAAAAATATATATTTGTTCCTCCAGTATTTAAGGAATTCTAGTAATACCTGAGTATGGTGTTTTCTCATTGGTCTATGTAAGAAGAATGACTGAAGCAATAAATACTCCACACAAGCTTCCCAGCATTCTTTCTACAGTCCACAAATGAGAGGAATTATTATAATTATTATTGAGATAGAGCCTCACTGTGTTGCCCAGGCTGGAGTGCAGTGGTGTTCTCTCAGCTCACTGCAATCGTTGCCACCCAGATTCAAGCAATTCTCCTGCCTCAGCCTCCCGAGCAGCTGGGATTTCAGGCACCTGCCACTGTGCACGGCGAATTTTTGTATTTTTAGTAGAGATGTGGTTTCACCATCTTGGCCTGGCCAGTCTTCAACTCCCGACCTCGTGATCCATGTGCCTTGGCCTCCCAAAGTGCTGGGATTATAAGCATGAGCCACTGCACCTGGCTGAGAATGATGAGTTTGACTCTCCCAAGTAAGCAGGATGGTTTCAGGTTTACACATAACCCACTTTTGACCTTGTTCAGTACTCAATTTCCTTATCTTAAATATAAGTGATTTAGATGAGATTATCTTGATGTTCTTATCAACTTTAAAGTTTCATGATTCTATTATAGTTTCCAGTCAGTGAAAAACATACTTTTAGAGAATGAGGTGATAATACCTTATACGTTGTCTAATAATTAATCCATCTATTCCGTGTCAAGTCATGCAAACTCCTTGTAGAGATTCTAAAGAAACGGTTCTCAAGGTATGGTCCTGAGACTGTGGCAGATACCCCAGACACTTTCAGGGCTTCCATAAGATAAAAAATATTTGTATAGTATTATTAAGATGTCATTTGTATCGGCCAGGTGCAGTGGCTCACACCTGTAATCCCAGCACTTTGGGTGGCCAAGGTGAGTGGATCACGAGGTCAGGAGATCGAGACCATCCTGGCCAACACTGGGAAACCCCATCTTTAATAAAAATAGAAAAAAATTAGCCTGGTGTGTTGGCATGCACCTGTAGTCCCAACTACTCGGGAGACTGAGGCAGAAGAATCACTTGAACCCGGGAGGCGGAGGTTGCAATGAGCCGAGATCACACCACTGCACTCCAGCCTGGGTGACAGAGCAAGACTCCACCTCAAACAAAAAAAAAAAAAGATGTCATTTGTAATTTTCATGCATATTTTCTCATGAATATTCAGAGTATGAGAAGTTTATTGTTGTGTTTCTAGATTCCACATTGCAGATGACCTTTAAAAAACATTGTCAAGTTTTGCCGTTGTGTCAAAGGAGACTATTGGCAATTACCCGGCTCTTAGAATATTCCTCTCTGTTCTGATGACATATCCTTATGAGGCCAAATTTTCTTTATCTGTTACAACCAAAATCATGTCTTAGTTTGAAAGCAGAACCAGATATGAAAGTAAATTTCTAATACCATAAATAGTGATATAAATAACCTTCAAAAACAAAGATCTTTAGAGTCCACAGTAAATATTGAGCGTAAAGGGGTCCTGAGGCCAAAAAGTTTGAGAACAGGTGTTCTAAAACGTTACCAAAATCGCCATACTACCTTCTGAAGGGGGCTGGTTGCTGCCGTTACTTTCCTGAACTCCCCCGCTTTTCTGTCCTCATTTGTTTACATGAAGGTCCATCAGGAAGAGCTGTCAGCAATTTGAAAAATTATCACCCTTCAATATTCCTTGAATTCTTATGTTTTGATTTATTTGAAGTTACATCATTCCCTTTTATTCCCTCTCTAGCATTTTATTCTTCTACAGAGTTCAGAACTTTTTTTCTGAGTTTTGTTTCAATTAAGGGCATTCTTTAGGAACTCCATATAAGAATAAAATGCTAGAATATTTGTTAGATCTCAAGGGAATAAAAATGTAATGTAGGGCATGGACAAGAGGATTGGAGGCTGAGATGAGGGTGGTAGGCAACACGGGAGGTCCAGGATTCAGGGAAAGAGATGATTAGATGAAACCCACCACCGTCAGTATCTCCAAAACAAGGACGCAGGAAGGACTGGTATTACATCATCACTGTGGTTGGAAGGGTCCCATGGGAAAGGAGACGGAAGGTTTTCTCTGGATGACTCTATGTTTTGCTCTTTCTTAAAGGGCCAGGATGGGCCCAGATCAGTGCATGATCTGTATTGGTGGGACCCAAGAATGCACTCAAATGAAGGACCAGTTTGTGAGTGCTGCTGCAGAGCCTGAAAGCTGTAAGGTGAATGCTGAATGCCTTCAAATCCTTACATTCACTTGGAAGTTTCCATTAACAGAACTTCAGTATGGATATTCATAATGCAGGAATCAGAAGAGAAGGGAAGGGACAGCAGAACAGAGTATACACATAGTTACGATTTTTGCATTTTCATGTAACTTCCTAATGGATTTTCAGATGATTCCTAGCCTGCTGAGCTCCCCATCCCTGCCAAACTCCTCTTTTAAAAACTTTGTAAATGTATTATCTGTTTTTATCTGATTTAGAGTGAAGACACATATCACCTAGGTGAGGCAGACAGAGGCTGGCTTCGACCCCTACTAGAGAGCATTTGAAGGGACACGGTGGTTTTTATCAATGCCACAGGCAGAACTCAAGCCCTTTCATTCCCAATCAGGTCACCAGTAATGAGATCCTGGAACCTATCCCCAGGGTCAGCCCCTGATGTTACCGTCAAGCATACTGCAATTTGGGCTCATCAGATGGAACATATGAAGAGGGGGAGGTGACAGCTAAAATCCTAAGCAAATGCTGGAATGATCACATGAGGGTTGCCTTCAAGCAAGGTTACAAGTATTCTAAGGTTACTATGATATGCAGTCATATGTAAAGAGGTCTAGCAATGATTATTTTCATACGTGAATTTTAAGGACCTAAGTAAAATATTTATAGAATAGGATTCATTCATCTCTCATCATTCATTCACTCATCCATACACTAAGTCCTTTCACTCCACCTTTTCAGCACATTTGAATGACAAAATTTAAACCTGGCTGAGCCTAACTATGCACTTTCTCCATGCAGTGAAACAGCTGCCTCTGTGAGATAACTTTGCACGATGAGGTCAGATGGATATTATAATAAGCTCACAATACTAACCTCAATATTCCCTGACAATCCTACTATTTCTCTGATTAATCTTACCCTCTGCAACAACTTTTCATATCTGTTCCATTCTTTTCAAACCTCTAATACCATCTTCTCCACAATACCACCAATCCTATAGTCTAAGGATAATCCACTCATTCTAAGCAAATGACCTGGCTTATTTCCTAGGAAATAGAATCCGTTAGATGGGAATGATATCAACTTTCTGCTAAAACATACCAACTTAGCCACGTCAAAATTTGGTGTTTCCCCTCCTGTCACAATAAAGGAGGGGGAAAATCCCTCTAAGCTGTGTGCAGTGGAGTGTGCCAGGTACATGAGAGGATCACTTGAGCCTGTGCAACCTTGTGAGACCCCATCTCACACACACACACACACACACACACACACACACACACACAACACACACCCTTCCATTTGTGGACCCACATTCTTTAGACTTCTCACGGACTACACACAACAATTTATTCGTCTTTTGTCTTGTATGTCAACTGATCTCCCGATTGTCCCTGTATTAGTCCGTTCTCACACTGCTATAAAGAAATACTGGAAAATGGGCAATTTATAAAGAAAAGAGGTTGAATTGGCTCATGGTTCTGCAGGCTGTATAGGAAGCGTAGCAGCTTCTGCTTCTGGGGAGGGCACAGGAAACTTACAATCATGGTGGAAGGCAAAGAGGAAGCGAGCACTTTGCCTGGCCAGAGCAGAAGAAAGAGAGGTGAGAGGGCCGCACGCTTCTAAACAACCAGATCTCATGAAAACTCACTCACTCACTATCACAGTAAGAGCACTGGGGATGCTGCTAAACCACTCATGAAGAATCCACCCCCAGGATCCAACCACCTCCCGCAAGACCCTACCTCCAATATTGGGGATTACAATTTGACATGAGATTTGGGTGGAGAAACATATCCAAACCATATCAGTCCTGAAGCCACTTTCTTTTCTTTTTTCATATATAATATTTTTATTTCAAAACATTTTTGCAAACTTCAGTTTATGACATTTAAAGGGCCAGTTAAGATTGCCATTAATATCTCAGGACTGGAAACAACATTAAACGTTATCCAGATAAACTATCCACACAATCATTAAGCCACTCTACTGTCCCCACCAAGCCTCTGCTTATGTTGGGTTTGATAATTCCAACAACAGATGTTTACCCTCAAAGGCAGTAGATTTTATCTGTGAACTTCCTCTAGTCCGAAATGATAAGTATAATTCCGTACATGGTTCTTAGAAATGCTAATTTTTCTTTGCAAATGGTAAAGACTTTCATATTCTTTTTTTAATATCTCAAAATTGCTATAAAAAGTAGACTTTGGCAGGTGCAGTGGCTCAAGCCTGTAATCGCAGCACTTTGGGAGGCCGAAGTGGGAGGATGACCTGAGGTCAGGAGTCTGAGACCAGCCTGGCCAATGTGGTGAAACCCTGTCTCTACTGAAAATACAAAAATCAGCCGGGCTTGGTGGAATGTGCCTGTAATCTCGGCTGCTCGAGAGTCTGAGGCAGGAGAATAACTTGAATCCAGGAAGTTTGGAGTGAGCCAAGATCATGTCCCTGCACTCTAGCCTGGGCAACAGAGCAAGCTTCCATCTCAAAAAAATGTAGATTTTCTTTTTCTTTTTTTAAAAAAGTTTTTATTTTAGGTTCAGGGGTGCCTGTACAGGTTTGTTATATAGGTAAATTGCATGTTGTGGAGGTATGGCGTACAGATTATTTTGTCACCCAGATAATAAGCATAGTACTTGATGGGTGGTATTTTGGACCATATCCTCCTGCCACCTTTCCCCCTCAAGTAGGCCTCGGTGTCTGTTTTTCCCTTCTTTGTGTCTACATGTACTCAGGTGAACTCACTTTCTATCCAGTGTTTGTTATTTTAGGCAGTGGCCCCATGATGGTCCGTTAAGCAAACCAGAAACCCTGGAGTCATCCTTGACATTTAGTTTTCTTTAATATCAGATCTGTCATCACATTCTGTCCATTTTTACCTCTTGAATGTTTTTCAAATTCACTTCCCCCTTTGCTGCGGTATAAGTAGCGTCTTTCCTTTTTTGGACTACAGCAAACGTTTTTAACTTGTACTGCTGCAGCTACTCTTGACCTCTTTAACTTATTTTCCATAGTATGTGACCTGTTCAAAACGTAAGTCTAATGTTATGACCCCAACCCCACTCCAGTCAACCTGCTTTTAGCCCTTCCTAGACTGCTCTCCATCCTTTTAGAGAAAAAGGCCAGAGTTCTACAGTTGAGATGGAAGGACCATCTTTTACGCTCCACCCGACTTCCTGTGCTTCAGCCACGCTGACCACGTTTTCCTTCAATAAAGGCCTTTGCGCGCCTTGCTCCCTCTGCCTGGAATGTGCTGTGGTCCCTTTTGACCTGTTACAAAACATACTCATCCTTATTTCCAGCTTAAGTGACACTTTCTCAGAAGCACACCTCAGACAAGACCAATTTTCCACAATAAGCTTTCATAGCATCGTGGGCCTTTCCTTTTATATAGCTTATGACAGCTGCCATTTTATGTTTATTTGTAAGATTACTTAATAATGTCTGTCTCCCTCACTGGCCTATGAACTCTGCAGCAAGGGACCATTTCCACTTTGCACTGTATTTCTAGCATAATGCTAGCCACGTAGTAGGCACTCCATAAATATTTATTGAATGGATACGGATTGAATAAATATTCAGGGCACTGTTTTAGATGCTCTAGGGCACGGACTCTCAAACTTTAGCCTCGGTATCACCTGAAGGCTTGTTAAAGCACAGATTGCTGGGCCTCAACCCGAGAATTTCTGATTCAGAAGGTCTTGGGTGTCACATAAAAATTGACACCTAACAAGCTCCATGGTAATGCTGATGTTGCTGGCCCAGGGACCACAATCTGAGAACCACTGCTTTAGGGAATTAAACATATCACTATGATATGGTCACCATCTTCAAGAAATTTACAATTTCACTGTGGGGAATGAAACCAAAATTATAACTGAGAAAATTACTACAGTGAAAGAAATCTGACCTAACTCCATCTTGCTTCTAACTTCTAAGCTGTCCTTGTACATTCCTGGTCATAGGCCCAACTAACTTTGGGAGGAACTTAGTTTAGAGTTTAACTTTGAAACAGACACAATAACAGCCCTTTCTCAAAACAAAACCCCTTTCTACCTGGAAACTAGACTGCCTTTGCAGGACTAAATAGCCACAAAGTTAGAATTTATGGTTTAGGAATCAGGCAGCTGGAGGCTACAGGCTTCTGACCCCCCACTAAATTACCCTTCAGGATAACGTCTCTATTGCAAAATCTAAGATCAGTGCTTCAGACGTTTTGCAGACCCTGCACTTGATGGGTCAGCTGGCACCATCCAGATCAATAAAGTGGCTCTCATCTGGTCTTGTGGCCCCACCCAGGAACTGACTCAGCTCAAGAGGACAGCTTCAACTCCTTATGATTTCATCTTCAACCCAACCAATCCGTACTCCAGACTCAATGGCCTCCCACCCACCAACTCATCCTTAAAAATTCTGATCCCCAAATGTGTGGGGAGAGTGATTTGAGTAATAAAACTCCAGTCTCTTGCACGGCCAGCTCTGAGTGAATGAAACGCTTTCTCTATTGCAATTCCCCTGTGTTGATAAATTGGCTCTGTCTACGCAGCGGGCAGGGTGAACTTGGGCAGTTACAGAGGCAAATAGCAGATAGGAGAAATTTCAGTAAAAAATGTGGTATTTAAAAACTGCGGCAGCCAGAAATAGAAAAGACATTATATAATCTTGCTTCTTGTTGATGCACATAATTGATGGCTATATCAATTTTATGGGCAATAATTAACTATTGGTGATTATTGGTGATTTCAGATTGAAATGATCATATGACTAGTTCATAAGATGTAAAGTGAGTCTTAAAGAAAATTTAGGAAGAAGTGAGGGGTTGAATTCTAAGGGTGGAGTAGGATCAATAATATACGAAAAGGGGACAGATAGAGCTCATAAAAGAAAAACTTCAACCAAATTAAATGTAAAGAAGTTTAATTGAGCAATGAATGATTTGTGAATCAGGCAGCCCCCAGAATCACAGCAGATTCACAGAGACTCCAGCACAGCCACGTGGTGAAGATTTATAGACAAAAAAAGAGAAATGATGTACAGAAATCGGAGGTGAGATACAGAACAGCTGGATTGGTTACAGGTTGGCATTTGCCTTATTTGAACAGAGTTTGAACACTCAGCTATGTATTAATGGTACGACCACTGGGATTGGCCAAGACTCAGCCATCATTATAGGTGCATACTCCTAAGTTAGGTTTTCAATTCTGTCTACCTATTAAGCTAGGTTGCGGTTCCTCCACAAGGACTCAAACACAGAAGTTCAGAGAACTTCTCGGGCCATGTTTAGTTCTCTTTAACAGAGCAATAACACAAAAGACAGGAAGCAATGTGCCTAGAGATAAAGAGATTAAGTTCTTTCACCTGGAACCTGAGATTCCTGTAAAGGAAGAATGTAAAGTTAGGCGGGAAGTGGAGAGAAGAAAGGAAAGCTTTGAGCATGAGAGCAATCGTGTAAGAAGTGGTGGGTTAGTAACATTTGTGCGTGTGTGTTGGGAGGGGGGATGAAGTTATATCTATACCAATTTTTTGTTCCTTATCTGTTATCTGTCTTATTTATAAAGAAACAATGGTTCTGGGAAATACCAAAGCCTCCTGTACAGCAGCACATATTCCAAACTAATATGTTCTCCATTGACACTGCCTTTGCAATGATTGTATCAGTGAGAAAATTACGGTGGTGGGGGAGATCTGATCTAACCCAACCTCCATCTTGCCTTCTCAATTATTCCCAGGCTTTTGGGCCGAGCTAACTTTGACAGACATTTACGACATAGTTTAAATGATAATAGCCCTTCCTCAAAACTCAACTTTGTAAATGAATGAAGGACCACCAGGCTATGGGGAGGAGAGGAATCTGAATTCTGCTAAGGTATAGACTGGTCACAGTACATGCAACTTCCCAATTACTTTTGCAGATAACCTTGCTGTGTAGATTGGCCTTTTGAGATATCTTTTCAGGTTTTTTGCATGTCTGACACCCATGGCTCTACCTGGACCCACTGACCAATGTCTCTTCTGTGGCCCCATCCAGAAGCAACTCAATGCAAGAGGACAGCTTCAACTCCCTATGATTTCATGTCCCCCCCCCAACCAATCAGCAGTTGAGCACCCATTGCACATCCACCCCCACCCCTTCCCCTAACTAATTAAAAAAAAAAACAACCACTAACCTATGAGCCTTTGAGGAGATTAATTTGAGTAATAACTCTGCTTCCTGCATGGCGTGGTCAGCCTTGTGTCAATTAAACTCTTCCTTCACTTCAATGCCATGGTCTTTCCTTGTGCAGCAGGTAGGAAGAACCTGCCAGGGGGTTACGCCATTTCTATCACTATAGTCTCTAGTATACAGAGCCCAAACAGCAGGAGTGTCAAAATTTTTGTAATGCTTAGTTTTGTGTGATAAAAAAGCAGGTCCTGGAACAAGTTATTATAGACCATTAAGATTCTACTTTTTAATGCAAGGTACTGAAAACATCACTATTGTCTGAAAAGATTCCACAATTATTGTTGCAACAAATTGTTTTCAGAGATAAATTGCAAAAGACTCAGATCTGCTATAGAACGTACACTGTTCAAAGTATAACGACTTAAGTTATAGGGAAGTACTGTGCCTTAAAAGTGACTGACTTTCCCTCATACTCACACCAGGTGACAGAGTGTCAAACCTGGCATAGTCCAGTTGTTTATCAATATTCATTAACCACCAGGAAACACGCAGAAACACAGCTCTTGATTTTCTATGCAGAGGAAACTCTTGGTTTTAGAATATGTCTCTTTATAAACAGAATATTTTTCAATACAACAAAATATCAGAATATTTTTCAATATAACAAAATATCAAAATATTTTGTATCTCTTCCTTTGTGTAATGAACACTTCATAGATATAGAATTAAATTTTACAAAATTGAACTAGATAAGTTTAGGGCTTTTAAAAACTGTGGTTAGATAATTTTAGTCATATTGTATTTCACATTCTCATACTGGTTACAGAGTAAACATTCTGCTAGGAAATTTGCCAAATGTTTTCTGCTCATTCCAGTAAGCTAGGTAGGAGAAAACATTTTTTTCCCCCCCTGAAAGACTTCAAACACTTCATCATCCATTCACCAGTGTGAAAACAATATTTAAGACAGAGTTCTCTCCCACGCATCTACTCCTCAGGATAACAGTTTGCCTTATGTGTAAATTCCTTCTGGTGACTGCCACTTGTGTCTTGATTTTAAAAAGCAATGAGCCTACACTCAAAGGCAATGATTTCTACCAGTATCTCGACCTTCCTCCTCTCCCTTAAATCTGACCAATGTCAGAAGAGAGGGTATCCTTTCCTCCCTGGCTATCAGAAAGCAGAGTTGTGGGGTGTTTCTCTCCTCCTGATCAGGATAGCTTTCAATTTATTTACCTTTGAAATTCGTATGTCATATTTGATTAAAGTTCACTGGGATGAACCTACACGGTTTTCATGCTTAGAAATGCCAGCAAGAGGCTTTATTTAGTTCAAAGTGCACAGAAAACTTCTGACATTCTACAGCATGTATTGTCTGTGGCACCTTGTCGTGTCACTCTATCACGTATTTTATTATTTTAGTGCTGTGTGCTCTGTGGATATATTTTCTCCTGAGACGGTAGGGTCCTTCCATCTGGGGGACAGCACCAGGTACCTCTTTTGTGGTCTTTGGGGCCTGTACCTGTGCCTGAGCACAGCAAATACTTGTACATAGATAGATCAATGAATTAAGAAAAACACTTATAAATTCTGGACCATTTGTTAATTACTAGAGAATCAGATAATGAGTAGAACCTTAAAAGTCAGTACTAAAATAATGCTTTTATTTTGTTTTTGTAGATGAGAGAATGTGACAGATTTGTGCATCTTAAACAAACTTATAATGATCATATCAGAAGGAAAAGCATAATAATATACCATGAAACAATATTGTGTGTGAGGACAAACAGAAGGGTATTCTAGGAACCGAATCCCATCTATGCTCTAACTCATGAAGAAAAATAAAAGTTGGCTTACTTTATGCTCAACCTGAGGCAAGACAATTCAATCAGGTCATGTTATAGACTGAATTTTGTGTGCCCCGCAATTCATATGTTGAAGTCATAACTCCCGGTGTGGCCATATTTGGAGATGGGGTCTCTAAGGAAGTCATTAAAATCAAATGAGGTCATAAGAGTGGGTCTCTGGGGTTGATGTCTAAGACAAGACACCAGAGAGCTAGCTGGCTCTCTTTCTCTCTCTAGGGATGCACCGACGAAAGGTCTTATGAGGACATGCAGAGAAGGTGGCTGTCTGCAAGCCAGGAAGAGACTCCTCATCTGCAGCCAAATTGGCCAGAACCTTGATCTTGACCTTCTAGCTTCCAGTACTGTGAGAAACAGATTTTTGTTGTTTAAGCCAACAACTGTGTGTTTTGCTATGGAGGCCTGAGCTGATCAGTACAATCTGCCATATCTGATCTCTATTAGTCTTCTATTTGCTTCTAATTCTTATCAGTCAGCATCCCACCAACCCAAAGGTGAGTTCGTGAGAGTGACTCTTCATTATCCTTGCTTTGAAGGCAACAAAAGGGTACCACCTAAGACACGGAATGCACATTGCAAGCTAGGGCAGTAAGTGACCTGACAGATATCACATAAATCTTGATTTATTCAACAAGCGTTGTTTTGAGGGCCTGTCATGTGTCAGGCACCGTTCCAGGTGCTGGGATATAGTAGCAGGCAGACAAATGCCCAGGCTTCATGAAGCTTGTATTCTAGTTTATTGTCTATGATGGTCAAGAGAGCTTAAACACCAACCTAAGCACAATGTAAAAATAGTGTGGGATGACAGTTGATGGCGGTTGAGTAAAGATCTGAAAGAGGGAAGAGAGACAGCCATGTAGCTAGCTGTGAAATGAGAATTCCTGGCATGAGATGGCTTCAGTGCACCTGAGGAACAGTAAGGAACAGAAAGGAGGTCAGCGTGGTGGAAGGTGAGAGGCTGCAGAGATGAGCTCAGAGCCTTGTAGGTGCAGGGGAAGCTGATGATGCAGGGTCTTTCTTACAGGGCATTCATCACACTGTAGTTTGAACTCTGTGTGGGATGTGAAGCCATTGGGGGGTTTGCAGCAAATAGGTGATCCAAGATGTCTAATATCAAACATTTTAACACAGTTACCTGGGCTGCTGTGTTCAGAAGAGTCTGAGAAGCAGAGAAAATTTTTAGAAGACTATTGTGATAGTCCCGTTGAGAAATGATGGGGGGATTTCACCAGGCTAGAGTAACGGAAGTGGCAAGAAGTGATCACATTTTGAATGTATTTTGAAGGTAAGATTCAAATAATTTGTTGACAGGATTGGATATGGGATGTGAATAAAAGGAATTAAAAATCATTCCAAAAATTTTAAACTCAGCAACCAGAGGATGGAGATGCCATCAGCCGAGGTGGGAAAGCTGTGGGAGGAAGGGTCTGGGGTTGGGGGATGGGACACCAGGATCTTGGATTTAGACAAATTAAGTTTGAGATCTGTATTTGACATTTCACGGGGGAGATGAGTGAGCAGTTAGTAAGCAGTAGTTAAGATGGGACCAAGGACATTCTGTGCATCTGCTGGTGAGAAAGCTATCTCAGCGATGGGAAAACTGATAGTGGGGAAGAGGGAGAGATTTGCTGGAGTGCCATTCTCCAAAACGTGAGAAGAGATGAAATGTGGCGTCCCCCAAAAACTCAGGTGTTTATTCAAACTAACAGGAAAGTTGGGCACGGTGACTCACGCCTGTAATCCCAGCACTTTGGGAAGCCTAGGTGGGCAGATCACCTGAGGTTGGGAGTTCGAGACTAGCCTGACCAACATGGAGAAACTCTGTCTCTACCAAAAATGCAAAATTGCCAGGCCTGGTGGTGCATACCTGCAATCCCAGCCACTCAGAAGGCTGAGGCCGGAGAATCACTCGAACCGGGGGAGGCAGAGGGTGCGGTGAACTGAAATGGCGCCATTGCACTCCAGACTGGGCAATAAGAGAGAAATTCTGTCTCAAAACAAAAAACAAACAAACCAAAAAAATCAAACTAACAGGAAAAAGGCAGAGTTTGTAGCGCAGACGCAGGGGGTGGGTAAATGTGATGATTGAGATCTTGTGGAAATTCTCTACTGGCTACTTCCCTTTCCTGAGTGAAAAAGGACGAAAGGTGACAGCCGAGAGAGAAAACAGGTAAGGAGGAGTGAGAGGTTTGATGAGAAAGAAGATATGAAACAATGATTTGGGAAAGCAAGCACGCGTGGACTCAGAAATGATGGCTGAATTGCCTGCCAGTTGGAAGGGTCCCCCTGTAAGGTTCCGGTCGTGAATTTAAACAGAGACGGGCCTGTCTCCAGCCACAATCAGCTGAGCAGGTGCAGTCATGGATTAGGCAGAGAGCTGGAGTTTTGCCAAGCAAGGAAGACAAGGTGAGAGAGGGCCCATGGAGTGAAGGGTCTAACCAAGGGAGCAATTATCATGATGGACTACGCAGGCTGAGCTGTTACAGAGGAGCGATGACACGATGGGGCTCTGGGACCTTGAAAAGGTGGCGGATCAACAGATTGAGGTTCCCCGGGCTGGCAAAGGATTGCTGGAATCATGGTACCAGAGGAAGTGAGCTGATGTGAGAGGAGGTGGAGGCCGGAGAGCGCAATTCTTAACATGGAGACTGTGGCCAAGTGTGTCCTGAGTCCTCAAATCCAATTTACAGAAAGGCCTTTGACTAACAAGTAAAATCCATTAATTAATACGAGCTTTAAAGTCTAAAAGTGCCCCCGTGGCTGCAACTTCTGTTTGTTACTGTTTCCACAAGCAGAGGGCAGGCTAATAAAAACATTACGGTATTCCTGGAAGCTAATGAATAATAAAACCACATGCCTGGAAGCAACTTCAGGAGGTCCTAGTTCAGATGACTTCACATTCTCCCACCAATGCTGAACACCTGGGGAAGGAAATGCCACCGTCCAGGTGAGTTGGTCATTTGTCCACGAACACTCTTGTTCAGGCTGTAGATTTTGTAAAACATTTCATTGAATTTAAATCCTATGTCCTTTTTTTTTTCCTTAGGGAAGAGAGAGAAGAGCAGGCCAACATTATTTGTTTAGTAAACCTTAACATTAGAAGGATTTGGTATATATGAGGTGTCACCTTAAAATTCGGATTTGGTATGTACGAGGTGTCACCTTGCCAGGTGGTTTTCACCTGTCAGAGAGGTAGAGAAAGACCTCTGACGGCAAGAGACAAAAAAATTTGTTAATGTGCACTGAGATGGAAATGTCTCACCCTTCATATTTTTTTTAAAAAAGAACTTGATGTGTATTTACAATGATAGCATGACATCTTAGCCAGAAAAATTTTGAGCACCACATCTGAAAAAAACATACAATTTAAGTTTCCAAAACTGCAATGTAAATTCAAATATTTTTAAAAGTCCATATTGTTTCTGAGTTTGGAACTGTCTCCTTGCTAATTCTTTGCATTGGCTTGAATTGTACTTGGAATTCTCTGATTTCCTGTTGGGGGAACACAATTCTCCTTTCTGATTTTGCAGAGATGTGGAGGAGGAGGGCTGGTTAGGGGCCTTGTTACAGCTGACTCAGGTGTTCTTGAGGGCAAGTTTGTTCTGAGGAGAAACTCTATTATTATAAGGACTTATTAGGGTTTTTAAGCCTTGGGCTTTTTGGCAGGTTAATGTGCTAAATCATTGAAAAATATGGAAAGTCAGGTAGAAAGTCTTTTCTCTTTATTTTTTAAAGGGTGGAAACAAGCATACCAGACGGACTAACCAGAAATCAAAGTGAAGGGAGAAACAACTGCTTTTTAGTTGTTGGTTCTATTGCTGTTACTGTTATTGCAAACTGTTGATCGTATGTTTCTGGTTCTGATTAAAGGTAAGTAGATTTTAAAAGGAAATTCCTTTTAATAAAGGGGACTAAAACCCCAAATTCAAGAGAGAAGTGAGAACAAAGATTGATTATTCTCAAACTTGCCTCGTTTACTGCAGCAATAGATACCTACGGAAACATTTTCACAAAATTCTACCCGAAACGTATGAGAAGGCAGCATTAGGAAGAAGTATGTGATTTCGAGGGTGGTGTGCTTCCCATGGTGGGAAGAGGGTAGGACATGATTAGATGTGTAAAAGAGGAAGGTAGGAAGAGCTATAACAGATTAAGTTGAAAACTCATTCGAACTAGCTTAAGGGAATATGAAACCGGAAGAAATAAATTCAACTTCCTGTTCCCTACCTACCTTCCCTGCAGTCCTCTGGTAACCATCATTCTATTCTCTGCTCTTATGAGTTCAAGTTTGTTAGCTTTCACATACAAATGAAATCATGCAGGATTGGTCTTTTTGTGCCCGGTTTATTTTGCTTAGCATATTGCCCTCCAGATTAATCTACATTGTCACAATTCACAAGATTTTCCTCCTTTTAAAGGCTGAATAATATTTGATGGTGGAGGTATACCACATTTTCTTTATCTGTTTATCTGTGGAGTAGGGAGTTAGTTGTTGATCAAAGGGCACAAAGCTTCAGAGAGACAGGAGGAATTGATTTTGAGATTTTACTGCACACCAGGGTGACTATCGTCAATAATAATGTATTATATAATTCAAAATAACAGGGTAAACTTCAAATGTCTTGTAATTATAAAAAGAGGAAAGTAAGGTGATAGGTATGTTAATCAGCTTGCTTTAAGCATACCACATTGTCTACATACTCAAAAGATCACATTGTATCCCATAAATGCATACAACCATTTAATGCATGCATTAAAATGGATTTGTCAATGTTAAAAAGTGAAAGAAAGAAAAAAAAGAAGAAATAATTGCGTTTGAACCTGAGGGACTAGAAATAGAGACTGGAATGACATTGGGACTAGAGAGTGGCTCCCTTTCCTCCCCTCCATTCTCCAGCCCCACACGGTCTTTTGCCTCGGCTTCTCTCTTCACTTTTACTTTCTCCCACCGACCTCACTTTCCTGTAGTTGGGTGTTTGCTACTCAGCACGTGTTCAGCATGGTTGCCATGTTCACATGGACATGTGCTGAGATGAGGGAATAGCATGGTTAACTGACTTGCCTCCCTCACAACAACAAACCACTGAGGGAGAAATTCTGACAGGCCACATTGTGGTGACAAGATGAGGCGGTGTCATCTGGTACAAACCAGAAGGCCAGATTTCTCCCTGTAGGTGGGGGGTGGACAAAGGAAGTCTTCTGAGAAGACTGTGGCATGGGGTGACACCCCAGGTGTGATGACTTTCTGTTACGAGGTTGACTTAAATGAGGACTTTGGCAGATGTATAGTTTGCACGGTCCAGTTTTTGCACAACTGTGTTCCTGTTGACATGTTGAGCAATCTCTCTCCTGAGACCTGAGAGGATTGGGGGAATAGCATATATCACAGTTAGTTGCTAGTTCTGGCTGGCTGTTCCCAGTGCATCACTATTCTGTCACACTCAAAAGCCTTTGGGTGACGTGGTATGAATTCACAGCACTCACTGCTGGTAAGTGGGGGGTCTACTTGCCTTCATCATCCCTCTTTTCTTTAGTACAATGAATTAAAATTATTAAGTGGAGTGTATTTTTCTTTTATCTTTGAACATATTAAAACTAATTTAGTAAATGTGTATTTAAATATATCAATTTTATTACATTTTAAAGACATTTGGGAAGATTGCAGCACAAAGATTTTCAATAAATTTGACCACAGGCCCGTTCGGGAGCATATTTCTATGCTAGAAGTGTGATAAACTAAAAGAAAATATGTATTTTGGGGAAAGATTTCTGAATGTTGTATGTAACCTAGAAACTCTTTTGTGAATGAGTGGCTGTGTATTTCTGCATCTATTCGGATTAGTACAGTAACAAATGTGTGAAACCATGTCGTCGGCTGTGAGTCAAATATCGCTCTCTGGGGGCTGCAACATTTCACACTTCCTCCTTTTTGAGGGTAAAAAGGGAGGGGAGCGTCTCTCTTTTCTTAATAGAATATATGTTTTCATTTAACAGATTTTGGAGATAAAATTTAGGTCTTGGTTTTCTTCTCCAAGTTTTGCATGCCTTTTGGCTCACATATCTATCTTGCCAGGAAGCTTTTCAAAATGAAGCAGTCCATATTTTGAGATACCACCCTCAACTAAGAAGTAAACTGTGAAATTCTCTGTAGTTCTTTGATTTAAAACACTTGGAAGGCATTCCATTCGTGTTTGCTTATGTTGATATGTCTATATTTTCAACATAAAATGATAGGCTCTATTTCCATTTAAATAACTTTTTTTTTTTTTTTTTTTTTTTTTTTGAGACTGAATCTCTCTCTCTGTCACCCAGGCTGGAATGCAGTGGCACAATCTTGGCTTACTGCAACTTCTGCCTCCTTGGGTCAAGCGATTCTCCTGCCTCAGCCCCCCTAGTAGCTGGGATTACAGGGATATGCCACCATGCCTGGCTAACTTTTGTATTTTTAGTAGAGACGGGGTTTCACCACGTTAGCCAGGCTAGTCTCAAGCTCCTGACCTCAAGTTATCTGCTTGTCTCAGCTTCCCAAAGTGCTGGGGTTACAGGTGTGAGTCATCGCACCTGGCCTAAATAACTTTAATTTTTTTTTTGTGGGTAAGTTGTCAGGAGCATCTCAGTGAAAACCAGAGAGGGAAGATGGCATATAGCTCTTTCTTCATTTCATTAACCAAGTGTTATGAAATATTAACCAAGATTCACATACCTATATTGGCATTATTAATATAATCCTTCTTACTGTTGGCCCATTAGCAATCATGGGTAATATAAAGATAAATGACTATAAATATGAAAGTGGAATTCATATGATATCAGAGTCTCCCGTGTCCTAAGGATCTTCATTTCTGCTCTGTTAACACTTTGATGTACAGACTTGAACAGGATACCTAATATGCTAAGTTTCTTCTCATTCTAGCTAATGACACAGAGAGTATCTAGTGATTGATCTTTTCAGGGATGGACATCTGCAAACTGAGTACTTCACAACACACTCTAATGGTTAGTGTTAAAATCATATTGTCAGAGTAGAGATGTCAAGAACACAGGTAGGCTGACGAGCTAGGCAGATTTTCACAGTGAAGGAGTAGTTTGAGAGAGTTTCTATACCCTGGGACATGGGCCTATGGTTTGAAGGCAAAGCGTCTTGATTTCTTTTGCCATGTCTTCTAGACTTTAACAGGCTCTTCAGGTCTGCCTCGCGTTAACTAAATTAACAACAATAACAGCAAACACATGATTTTATTAAAAGAAACCAGTTATTAATTTCCAGAGAATATGCCCTTTCAACATTCGGGTATTTGTTTCTGCCATTCAGAAATTCAGGGATCCCAGTTTCTAGAATTAAGTTACCAGCAAGAACATGTTTATAAATAGAATACTGCTTGGAGATTGTGGAATCAGGGCAAAGATAACTGGATTAATTTAAATGGTATTTCAGTGATGCCGTGGTAAATCCTGCTGAATTTCCTCCTACTTCTCAGTAGGGTGTACTTTTTCTGTGACTCATCCTCCAGATTCAGCATCTTTTTTTCCGATTCAGAGCCGGATAAACACTGTCAAAATCTTGGACTCTGATGTTTCCATGAATTCTACATTCCATGCAGATTTGAGCCCTTCTGCTAACACGTTCTCTTATTAGGCTATAGCTGTCTTTAACAGTCAATCGTATTTTCCTGTCGCTAAGTACTCAGTAATGTTGATTGGACTTAGGGGTTCTAAATATCTCTCAGCTACATACTTTTAAGCCATGAGATTGGCCATCTGTGGGCTTCTGCCACAGATGGCCAATCTCATGATAATTATTGCTGGCCAGGCATGCGGCTTCACATCTGTAATCCCAGCACTTTGGGAGGCTGAGGCTGAAGGATTGCTTGGGGCTAGAAGTTTGAGATCAGCCTGGGCAACATAGTGAGACCTCAGCTCTACCAAAAAATAAATAAACTAGCAGGGTATGGTGGCATGCACCTGTAGTCCTAGCTACTCAGGAGGCTGAAGTGGGAGGAGAATCTCTTGAGGTCAGGAGATTGAAGCCGCAGTGAGTTATGATCACTCCACTGCACTCCAGCCTGGGCAACAGAGCAAGACTCTATCTCTAAATAATAATAACTGCCATTTTTTGAGCCTACAATATACCACCAGGCTTATCTTATCTCTGTTAGTTTTCACAGACGGTAACTAATATTTACTTCTGAAGTAAGAAAATTGAGACTCAAAGAGTTAAAGGACTTCTTTTTGTTACATAGCTTGAAAGGGACCAAGTTGGGATTGATGGATTGATGGATTGATTGATTTCTTTTGAAACAAGGTCTTTCTCTGTCACCCAGGCTGGAATGCAGTGAAGCCATCTCAGCTCACTGCAACCTCTACCTTCTGTGCTCAAGAGATCCTCCCACCTCAGCCTCCCAAGTAGCTGGGACCACAGGTGTGCGCCAACATGCCGAGCTAAGTTTTGTATTTTTTTATAGAGATGGGGTTTCTCCATGTTGACCAGGCTGGTCTCTAACTCCTCGGCTCAAGCGGTCTGCCTGCTTCAGCCTCCCAAAGTGCTTGGATTACAGGCATGAGCTACCACGCCTGGCCCCAAGTTAGGATTTAAGACCAGTTCTGCCTGACTCAAAGCTTGTCCCTTCTAATGTTGACCCCTCCTGCTTTTACTTTCAGGGGATAACGTCTAAGTTTTCAGAGACCTCTACTTTCCCCTTATATCCTGATTATAATAGAAAATCTATATTTTGGAATAAAAACCACGTAATTCAGAGTTTTTGCATCAATGTAACAGAAGTTCTATATGTCCAACATTTATTTATCATTTAATATGTAACAGATAATATTGAATATGCTTGACATGCATATTTTCATGAACTACCAGCGTCAATTGTTTGGAGTTGATATTACTATTATTAACAACGTCCAGTTGAGAAGATCGAGACATAGAGAAGTTAAATAACTTCTCATAGTGACACAAGCCATGACCCAAACTTATGCTGTCTGCCTAAGTTTGAGCTTTTACCTAATGTACTATACTGCCTCTTCAGTTAACAGAAACTTTAGATCTGAAGGTCCAAGATCGTATTGCCTGAATTGTATTTACCTAGAAGGTTCATTTAATAAAATCAGCATGTACTTCAAGCCAGACTCAGTGCCATGATACAGTAATAAATAAGTCCTTCTTTAAAAAATGTTGTAGACATGTAAGTGACATAAGCATAACACAAAGTGGTAAGCAATGAGCTACACAGTGCCAGGAGAATACAGATGAGGAGGAAATTAATTCTGCCTAAGCAATGGGAATGAGAAGGCACTACACGGAGGAAATGACAAGTGATGGGTACGTGGAGTTCTAAAGTAGAAGTAGGGCACAGGCAGAGGAAAGCAGATGGGAAAGTGAAATATCGTATTAGGCAGCAGCAAGAGGCCTGGAGGCAAGAAAACAGGGGCTTGTTACAGAAGGAATTGCGGGATGTTGCTGGAGCAAGCCAGAAGATGCTATAGCGTGCCTGGAAAATAAGGCCAGACAGTCAGACTGGGACCAGATTTTGAAGAGCCCTCTGTGCATGGAGTTTGGATGTTGCAGGCAGTCGAGATCCATGGAGATTTTTGAGCACCGTGGTAACACGATTAGCTCAGATGTGTGTGGAGAATGGGAGTCGAATGAAGCAAAGACTGTGATTTAACAGAGCAGTTTTATAACAATAAAGGCAAGAATAAAGAATGAGGGTCTAGTCTAGAAAAGGAACAATGGATATGAAGATTGCTAAAGTAGAATCTAAAGGAAGTCGTGGCTGATTAGATGGAGCCAGGGAACCAAGGATGACCTTGTGATTTCCAACTTGGGCAATAGAATGAATGTCAATTTTTGCTTTTGTTGCAATTGTTTTTAGCATCTTCATAATGAAATCTTTGCTTGTTCCTATATTGAGAATAGTATTGCCTAGGCTGTCTTCCAGGCTTTTTATAGTTTTGTATTTTACATTTAAGTCTTTAATTCATCTTGACTTAATTTTTGTATATAGTTTAAGGGAGGAGTCCAGTTTCAATCTTCTGCATGTGACTAGCAAGTTATCCCAGCATCATTTATTGAATGAGGAGTCTTTTCCCCATTGCTTGTTTATGTCAGCTTTCTCAAAGATCAGACAGTTGTAGGTGTGCAGTCTTATTCCTGTGCTCTCTATTCTGTTCCATTGGTCTATGTGTTTGTTTTTGTATCAGCGCCATGATGTTTTGGTTACTGCAGCCCTATAGTATAGTTTGAAGACAGGTAACATGATGCCTTCATTTTGTTCTTTTTACTTAGAATTGCTTTGGCAATTTTGGGTTCTTTCTTGATTCCAGATGGATTTTAAAATAGTTTTTTCTAATTTTGTGAAGAATGTCAATGATAGTTTAATAGGAATAGTACTGAACTTATAAATTGTTTTGGGTAGTTTGGCCATTTTAATGATATCGATTATTACTATCCATGAGCATGGAATATTTTTCTTTTTTTCTTTTTTTTAGGTAAGGCACTTTATTGTTGCAAAGTTTTAGAATATTGGCCTTGCATATTCTTGGCCTCCATGGCTGCTTTATTAAAACTTGAAAATCTTCCTTGCTTCTTCTACAGATTTTGCATTTGTAGGAGGCTTCCTTGGGCTGCCAGGCTGCAGAAACTTCTTCACCGTGGGCAGGTTGCTGATTCTGGTTTTTAGGGCCTGCAGCAGAGGGAAGCTGGAGATAAGGCTGGGGTCAAGCTCTTCCACAAAGTAGAGAGGTCCACCAGGCTGACGTCAGCCCGGCTCAGCTTGTTGCCAACAAGGTAGTCTTGTCCTTGGCTCTTTAACGCTTTTTTGAAGGCAGGGGAAAGAGTGATTTTTTTGTTTTCTCTTTGATCAAGGCAATCTTGGCATCTTTTTCCTCAGGTCGGCATAAGGGCAGAAGAAGGATCATTTCATACAAATCTGCCATATCTTCTGTATACATATTAATCAGGGCTCTCTCCTTTATGTCTTTCCCATAGAGGTCATATTTGCTGGCAATGTAGTTGAGAATGGCTCTGGTCTGCACCAGCTTCATCCCGTCAATCTCAACCATTGGCACTTGCTGGAACATCAAATACCCATCATTTCTTAACTTTTCCAAATCTTCTGCAGATTCTAGAAATTTCTTTTCAAACTCCACTCCAGCTGCAGCCAAGAGCCACCAGATGGGCTCCATTCTGCCCCGTGCATTGAAGTAGTGAAGCTTGGGCTTCCCCACCATGGTATCAGTCCTTGGTTTCTCTAATCAGTCCAGTGGGTCTCTGTTCAGCTCCTCAAGGCCACCTCCTGATGTGTATGTTAGCTGCTTTAATACTATGAGCATGGAATATTTTTCAATTTGTTTGTGCCATCTCTGATTTCTTTGAGCTTTGGGCTGAGACTATGAGGTTTTCCAACTATAGGATCATATCATCTGATCAAACAGGGATAGTTTGACTTCCTCTCTTCCTATTTGGATGCCCTTTATTTCTTTCTCTTGCCTGATTGCTCTGGCCAGGACTTCCAATACTCTCTTGAATAGGAGTGGTGAGAGTGAGTATTCTTGTCTTGTGCCAGTTTTCAAAGGAAATGTTTTCATCCTTTGCCCATTCAGTACAATGTTTGCTGTGGATTTATTATATATGGCTCTTATTATTCTAAGGTATGTTCCTTCAATATCAAGTTTATTGAGTTTTTAACAGGACAGGATGTTGAATTTTATCAAAAATCTTTTCTGCATCTATTGAGATAATCATGTGGTTTTTGTCTGTAGTTCTGTTTATGTGATGAATCACATTTATTGACTTGCATATGTTGAACCAACCTTGCATTCCAGGGATAAAGCCTACTTGATCTTGGTAGATTAACTGTTTTATATGCTGCCAAATTTGGTTTGCCAGTTACCTGTTGAGGATTTTTGCATAAATGTCCATCAAGGATACTGGCCTGAAGTTTTCTTTTTTTGTGTGTGTCTCTGCCAGGTTTTGCTATAAGGATGATGTCAGCCTCATAGAATTAATGAGGGAGAAGTTCCTCCTCCCCAGTTTTTTGGAATAGTTTCAATAAGAATGGTAGCAGCTCTTCTTTGTAGGTAGAGTTTGGCTGTGAATCCATCTGGTCCTGGGCTTTTTTTTTCAGTTGGTAGGCAATTTACTACTGCCTAAATTTTAGAACACGTTATTAGTCTGTTCAGTTTCTTCTGGACTCAGTCTTAGGAGGATGTATGTGTCTAAAAATTTATCAATTTTTTCTATCTTATGTGTATAGAGGTGTTCATAATATTTTCAGATGGTTATTTGTATTTCTGTAGTGTCAGTGGTAATTACCCCATTGTTATTTCTAATTGTGTTTATTTGGATCTTCTCTCTTTTCTTCCTTATTAGTCTGGCTAGCTGCCCATCTATTTTATTACATTTTTCAGAAAAACAACTTCTGGATTTGTTGATCTTTTGAATTTTTCTCCTTCAGTTCAGTTCTGATCCTGGTTATTTTTTGTCTTCTGTTAGCGTTGGAGGTTGTTTGTTCTTGGTTCTCTAGTTTTCTTAGTTGTGATTTTAGGTTGTTAATTTGAGATCTTCTAACTTTTTGATGTGGACACTTAGTCTTATAAATTCCCTCCAAACACTGCCTTTGCTGTGTCCCAGAGATTCTGGTATGTTGTATCTTTGTTCTCATTAGTTTCAAATAACTTATTGATTTCTGCCTTAATTTCATTATTTACCCAAAAGTCATTCAGGAGCAGATTATTCAATTTCCATGTAATCGTATGGTTTTGGGTGAATTTCTTAGTCTCAATTTCTAATTTGATTACTCTGTGATCTGAGAGAGTGGTTGTTGTAATTTCAGTTCTTTGGAATTCACTGAGGAGTATTTTGTGTCTGATTATGTAGCTGATTTTAGAGTATGTGCCAGGCGGCAATGAAGAGAATGTATATTCTGTTGTTTTAGGGTGGAGAGTTCTGTAGGTGTCTATCAGGTCCGTTTGATCTAATGCTGAGTTCTGGTGCTGAATATCTTTATTTTCTGCCTTGATAATCTGTCTAATACTGTCAGTGAGGTGTTGAAGTCTCTCACTATTATTGTGTGGGAGTGAAAGGTTTTTTTAAGGTCTTTAAGAACTTGCTTTGTGAATTTGGGTGCTCCTAGAAAACACATTTTCTCATTGATTACTCCTTTTTCACATTTATTTTTGTAACTTAAGTTCCAGACCTTATTCTAAATATCAGGTGCTCTGACTTAGTCGCCTCTATGGCACCTTAGTGGGAGTGAGTCATTTGAAAACTTTCTTTATCTGAATGATAACTTGAAGACTGTTATTCTGAATGCTACATGAATACCTGTTGACTCCTCACTAGAAATGACCTCAGAGAGGCTCTGGTTCAAGTTGTTATTTTCTAATGGAGAAGCTGAACCCAAGGGAAGGAGCTTGACCTATGACCATCTGGGAAATTATAATAAAGCTAGAATTGGGTCCCAGAGCAGCTTTCTTTTCTTTAGTCCTGAGATATGAGAAACATCAACTATGAGTTATGTAAATAGCACACATGTTCAACATTTGTCCTAAAGAAACATTTTTCACATCTCTTCATACACCAGTGTTCTGTAGAACACAGTTTGGAAGATGATGAATTAGAGCCTAATGTTAGCCCTCATTTGTTTAAAATCCAAAAATGTGGGGAACGGTAACACATGACAATTTATAAGAGGGCCGAATCTGTTAGTGGTATTACCAAGGAATATATCACATAATAAGCATGTCATAATTGGAAGGCCCTTGGTGCAAAGACATGGACTTCTTTGACCTCAGTGGCAGGCAGATGAAGAGAAGAAGCCAGAGCTAGGAGGAAGTAGTGCCAAGGGAAGTGGTCAGCCTAGATAACTGGCTTAGCCCTTTAGGAATGTGTCTCAGACACCAAAGGAGTCTTGGCCCAGAATAGCATATGTGTTCATTTGGCCTGGTCTGAAGGAAAAGGTATAGGAACACAACTTTCTGTAAGAGTTGACATTTGAAGTCAAGAGAGTGGCAACAACATGGTTTCTAATGCTGTATCTTGAAGCTTGATCTAAGACATGCCTAAAGCTGGTCTCAGGATCTCCCTGGCTCCTGTTACTGCACTAGCTGATGTGTCTTTCATTGGGAAAACACAAGTGTACGTACCTCCTTTTCATGCTCTGTTTCTTGTCTCACAGACTGATCCTGGTGTTCCGTCCCTGCTTCTACAGGGTCCTATTTTCTGCCCCTTCCATGTCAGTGTCTTTATCCTGCTGATGCATTATGGCAGGTGTGAAATAAGCAAGAAATACAAAGTATTTTGTGGATCCAAATCTGCACTTTGAGTTCCCTGAAATTAAATTAAGATACATGGGAATTCATTAATTAGGCAATTTATTTTTTATCCCTTACAGTGGTGGTAAATTTTGGTCCGATTCCAAGCAGAGTACAACTGACTTTAGCTCAGTAATTCTTAATTAATTAAAATTTAATATATATTAATTGATTAAATTAAATTATCTTAATTTAAGCATAAATTATTTTAATTTCTCCCTGATGAGAAGAATTACTAAAGAGTAAGAATTTTGTCAAATAGGATTAAGCTTTGGAAGATTGCAAACTACTATAAGACACAGATATTTTTCTGATGCCCCCTCACCACCAGGACTAGATTTTTTTCTCGGTTTGGATGACATCGCCCCAGTTGAAAATGCATGCTTTATGTCTTGATGTGTAACATCTGACTTGGTCTCTTGACTTAGAAAGATATCAGGTCATGGAATGAGTGTAGGGATTGACATTGGCATTTAAATTTGTCACAGAGAAGCCCTGAAGTGACACAATTTCTAACCTTCTGACAGGCTTCTCCAGGTATATGGAATGGATATCCATTCCTTCTCCAGGAATGGATCTGGTAATTCATTCAATCAATCAGTGCATACTTACTTTCAATGAGCAGTTATCATTACTGCAGCATGTAGGTAGTACTACCTATACCATGTATATGCGCCATGTCGGTAGTGGGGATACAAAGATGAATAAGATAATACGGCTTACTGGTGAAGGCTGGTGAAGACACACGTGAAAGCTGGCACTTAAAATGTAATCTTCCCAGTTCAATCCTAAAGTTATTATGGGAACACTGAATAGGGATGCCTACATAGCAGGTGGGTGGGAGAGTTGTTAAGGAAGTCTTCCTGGAGAAGTTGACACCATCAACATCAGAAAGACTTCATGGACTACTTGTCCAGAGTCAGACCAAGGATCTCACCTCATCTGGACCCACACCTCAGATTAGGAAGGGGAAATGTCAGGTTCGCAGGGCAAGAAGAGGGAAGCGTGTTGCTCCCAGCATATTTTACTGTTAAGTGAATAATGCAATGCATGTGTACATTGAATATTATGTATACAGATAACGTGTGTGTATATAGAGACAGTAGTGAATATACATTTGTATTCTCTATTCTTCTCTGATTCTATCCTCCTGTCCTCAGCCCCACTTCAACTCATACTAAGCAATGTTAACTACCTGGTGTGTTTTTTTTTTTTCCCCCCATATTTTTGCCACTACAAATAATGTTGCAACAAATTCCCTTTTACAGTGTGTTTTTCTTTAAAAAGTATTACTTTTCTGATTACAAAATAATTAATGTTTATTATAGAAGCATTGTGAAATTTTTAAAAAAGGATAATGGAGGAAACGACCAAGACGAAAACAAGTCGACCACAGCCTACCCTCCAGAAATAGACCGTTTCCGTGTTTTGGTGGCTATTTCAGTTTTTCTCTATGCAAATACATGTGTGTACCTCCACGCATACACACATTCTGTTTTTTATTAATATGACATTGGCATCATGCCATGTGTGCTGCTTTGAAACATTCTTTTCTCAGTTGATGTATTGTCAGTATCTGCCATATCACTGAAGAATCCTCTGTATTTAAAATTTCTTAATTGGCCTGGCGTGGTGGTCTGCACCTGTGGTCCCAGCTACTCAGGAGGCTAAGGTCGAAGGATTTCTTGAGCTCAGGAGTTTGAGGCTGCAGTGAGCTGTGATCATACCACCGCACTCCAGCCTGGGCAAGAGTGAGACCTTGTCTCTAAACAAATAAAATAAAATTATTCTTTTCTTCTTCTTTTTTTATTTTAAAATAAAATTCTTAATTGTTTTTTCCCCCTCTTACTATGAAAATTATACATACTTATTATGTAGGTCTATATGCGTATGTGTGAAAAATACACATTGTCTTTGTGTATATCTACGTACTAATTTTAGGTTAGATTTCCAAATTAAAATATGTAATGTAATTAATTTTGCATATAGGTAACAGAAGTGAGGTCATCTGGCGATACTATTCAATAAATTACATTTTTTATTAGACAACACATCTTGTACAAGTCAGTTTATACAGACCTATTTTTAAATGGCTGCATGGTGGTACATTATTTATTAATCAATTTCTTTTCAACTGATTGCCAATTAGTAATTAGCTGTCAATGGACGGACATTTTAATTATTAACAATTCTTTTTCCTTATAAAAGGTGCCAAACGAATAACTGATTAAACGTCGTTTGGCATTAATGACAGCATTAGAATTGGAGTAGTTCAAAATAGAAGTAATTCAAAAAACAATAAACTTCTAAGAATTACTGAAGTGCAGTGGTGTGAAGAATTCATGAACTCCTAAGAATTACTGAAGCACAGTGGTATGATCTCTGCAGCCTTGAACTCCTGGGCTCAAGAGAGCCTCCTGCCTTAACTTCATGAGTAGTTAGGACTATAGTTGTACACCACCAACACATGGTAATTATTTTTCACTTTTAAAATTTTTGTAGAGACGAGGTCTTGCTATGTTGCCAGGCTGGTGTTTAATCTTTAGGATGTTTGTTTCTTGTAGATTAGAGCTTCATTTTATGTTTGTTGCACAAATTGCCTGGCACAAACTATGCTGTAAGCATTTTATAAAGAATAAATATATAAGCTTACAATTTTTTTGAATCAAATCTTCTGTATTTAAGGTTTCTTTCCTCCCCCTTCCTGTTTCATTTTACTTAAATCTTTCAATATTAAGAAGAAAAAAGTAAGAGATAGAGGAACCACAAAAACGAATGTCGATTCCTTACGGTTTCTGTGCCTCACAGAAATAATACAATCACAAATTTTAATAAATATTTTTCAAAAATCATCAAAACATACCATGTGCTAGATTGAATTTTAGGGATCTAAACTAAGTATAATTAATAAATATCTCATTTTTGGCAAATCATAATAAAACATTTCAACTTTTAGCTGCCATAGATTATAATTATCTATATGCACATATTAGTTCAAACTGAACTTTCCTTAGATGAGAGGTGTTTGACCCTCTAGCAGTTGTAAAGTGCAGGCAGCTGCAGCAAAGACAGAGGCCAGTTTCATGGTTAGCAGTAAACAAAGGAGCATGAAAGTAGGGGGGTAGCCTGGCACAATGCTGTGCACCCTGTTGGCAGTCAATAAATTCCTGCTGACTACTGACTGTTATAATTTTTTTAAGCCTATATGGGGGAGATGGGGGGCAAGGAACATGGTCCCAGGACAAATGCTGTTAGAAGGGCCGTTTCTGTTGAAACTTGAACCCAGAGAGAAGTTCCTCAACAGTATAAATGAGGGATTTCTAAGCACGAGCCGTTCTGCTCAGACAAAGCCTGGAATCACATCCAGTAGGTCTTCCTTGACAACTTAGCTATTCCTGGTGATGTGATTCCGACGTGGCATTGCATCAGGGATTTGACCTAAAATCACAGTCACAACTGTGTTTTCTTTTGGAGAAAGTTGGGATTCCTTTTCTCCCTCCACAAGGTGTTGATGTCCTAGGGGGTCACCTTCAGTGTTACAGGTGATAAATTATAGCAAAAACATTTAAAATGCATTGCTTTGCATAATGTAGTTTACCTTTCCTTCTGTAAAAATGCTTTTTATAACACTACTAATGTATACTTTGTTGGTTTACAAATAAAGGTCTTTATAAGCATTTAATTAAAATGCACTATACTTATGTTTTTGAAGGTTTACATAAAATGTTACTTTCATTATCAAAATCATAAAGATGCATGTTTGAAGCATCCCTATACAGGTTTAAGAAGGGAATAACGACAGGTGGCTTATAAACGGGTGACAGTTTCAGAAAAATATATGCTATGCCAAAATATGCTAGTCAGAGCTCTTTGATGAATGGCTTTCATAATTATGATGACTGTGAAAGAGAAAAACTAGCGAAAACATCTACTTTCTTTTGGTTAAAAAAAATTAACTTCTTTTTCCCCCAGTAAAAGCAGAGACACTTTATATTTTAGGACCCTCTTGGCTCCTAAACCTAAGTGCTGCTTGAAAAATGGCCCTTTCAGCTTTTAGCCAGCAGCCACAGTTGAAATCCACAAGAGAGATGCCTAACAACTCTGATTTAAATGGCAGTCTGCCATTTCAGAAAATTGTAGCTTTTTGAAAAAAGAAAAAAAAAAAACTAGTAAGCCATTTAATTCACCCCTTGGAACTGGATGTAAGTTAAGGGAAAAAAATAAGGAGAATGAGCAAAAAATCCTAATTCCTATTTTAAAACTTTTTCAATAATTGGTAGAAATGGAGTCTACAGTCACAGCACCCAGAATAGCAGGTCAAATAGAACAATTTTTAGGAATCTAGTTTCTCTTAAAGTGGAGAAATATAGGTACCATTCTTCCACTTGTATCCAGGCACATTGAGAGTTGGCAGACAGTTAAGAAATGGGCTACCCCCAAAATGGTATAATCTGTAAACTTTGGGAAAAAAATATCTAATACTGAATACCAACTTTTCATACTTTACTTGTGCTACACACTTATCTGGTCCTTTGAGTAGATATGTTTATTCATATCTCATTGTCAGGAAAAGGCTCCTAAACCTAAGAGCTCTCTTACGACCAGATCAGCATTCACAAAGGAAAAAGAGTAAGCTCATTTAAGATTTGATTTCAAGTCTAAGTATGTGACTGCCAAAGTCATGTAATAAAATGTGATCAGAGACCCTGCAGATTCAAATACCCTTAAGAAACATAACAATTTTTGCAGGCATATCCACTTCTTAGAATGTCAACATCCAATTGTGTTTATTGAGCACTTACACTGTGCAATCGTGTGCTTAGGCACTGGTGATACGAGACTGAGCAAAACCAGACACTTTTCTCTGTTTTCAAGACGTTTAAGTTGTGGCGGTAAGTACACTAACAGGTTTTGGTTTCCAAATTCCACTGCCTTCTTAAAGGAATCAGGGCTCTATTGAGAGATGGCTGATTGGAGGCTGGAGGCAGGGTAAAACTGGAGCATTTTGTTTCATCAAAAAGCAAAAAAAGTACACAAAGAACGATGGGTATATGTTGAAAGGACACAGGAACTGCCTTGAAGAGGATCCAAAAAGACACATAAGACAATTTGAACACCCACCCTCCCAATAAGGAAGGGTAACATATTAAGACTAAGATTAAAAAATAATGTGTGGGTGTTTTAAAAAAAGAGAGGGATGGAAGGAGAGCTTCTGTACAGAATAATTCCAGATAAATTTTAAAAAACTATAACATTAAAAAAAAATTGCTATTCTTCAGCTGGGCGTGGTGGCTCGTGCCTGTAATTCCAGCACTTTGGGAGGCCGAGGCAGGTAGCTCATGAGGTCAAGAGGTCGAGACTATCCTGGTCAACATGGTGAAACCCTGTCTCTACCAAAAATACAAAAATTAGCTGGGCATGGTGGCACGTGCCTGTAGTCCCAGCTACTTGGGAGGCTGAGGCAGAAGAATCGCTTGAACCTGGGAGGCAGAGGTTGTGGTGAGCCAAGATTGTGCCATTGCACCCCAGCCTGGGCAACAAGAGCAAATCTCTGTCTCAAAAAAAAAAAAAAAAAAAAAATCACTATTCTTCAATCCCTTATATTATAAGTGATTCAGGCAAGGATTATCAATGGATATTAAACCCATTAGGTAAAAGTTTCTGATGGAACAGGATATTCACAGAATTTCATGGTATTATCCCTAGACTATGATTAAATACAAAGAGAGAGAAGTTTCCTTTTAGAACGGGTGAATCTGACAGACGTCATGTTAAAGTAGAGATAAAAATTAATGATCACAAATGAGTGGGTAAAGTCACATTATGCATCTAAACGATGCAATATAATGGAAAGTACATGTCGTCACCCACGTAATATTTTTTCAAGAAATGTTCAACCTGAATATAATCATGAGGAAGAATAAAAAAATCCAGATTATGAAACATTCTACATCAGCAAGAAAATTAGCTAGATTCTTTAAAAATATCAATGTTATGGAAGACAATGAAAGACAGGGGGGACTTTCCTAGGTGGAAGGAGACTTAAAAGAGACATGATGGCCATAAGTCGTGTCCTTGACTGGATTCTGGATACCAAACATTCACACACACACACAGACACACACACACACACACACACACACACACACACACACTCCATAACATAGCTAGAAAGAACATTTTGATGACAGCTGGGGAAATTTGAATGTGGACTTACTTTTGAAAATGTTACTGTGTATTATTACATTTACTGAGTGTGATAATCATATTGTGGTTTTGAAGGAGAATGTCCTTGTTCGTAGGAAACATATATGAGGAACTTAGGGTAAATTATCATGTCTACAACTTACTTTCAAATGTTGAGAAACTGGTTGAAATACACACACACAAAAATTACATATACATACAAATATTTAGAGAGAGATATAAAGCAAAAATATCAAAATGTTGAAAATTAGTAAATCTAGGTAAATGGTATATGAGTGTTCATTGTACTGTATTAGCTTTTTTGTAGGTTTTAAGATTTTCAAAATAAAACCTTGGGTAAATAAAAAAGAAGTTAAGTCTAATGAGCTCTTCATTAAAACAAAGTCATTCCTTTCCTTGTAAATGGACATGAATGAATGGGATTTATCCATCTTCCCTCTTGAACCCTACCATATTTAGAGTTTTTATGTATTGTACAAAATCGTAAAATTTTGTTCAGCAAAATTAGAATCATTTAGCCAAAAATAATTGTAGGGCTATTATCTGTTCTAGTCTCTCAATCAAAGGAAGATGGTTGAGAAAACTTATGACTGTTTATTTTTGACTTTCCTCTTTCGGTCCTCAAGGACTGATTCATTAATTCATCTGTTCACTCAGCCAATGAGCACCATAGGCCAGTGCCTTGTGCTAGGCAACAGGCAGACACAGGGGGGGAAAGACAGGTGTCTGGCTATCTGGGAGCCCCTCTTAAGCTAGATTAATAAGTCAGATTGAGAACTGTATAAATACGCTTTAATGCTTTCTTACTTGTCCCAGTGCATATGAATTATTTTTAAATCATTCTTTCAAAAATTTTATATTAATACGTGTTCAGAATATGTAGCATCAGACTGCCAATGTTCTATAACAGGAAAAGCATGTAGAAACATGACATATTTTTTGAAATTGGCAGGTGCTGACCTGTGTTGTCTGCTAAACAGGTGGCTTGGAATTCACTATGTAGAAATGTTGATTCTGCTCTTTAGAAATGTTTATGAAAAATCACTCAGCTCTTTGATAAGAAAGTATCATCTGAAAACCAAGAATAACTTCTTGGAAAAGGAATCTGTTTACTGGGAGATGGAAGCCAAGTTTTTCTAAAAATTTTAGCACTGTACCCTGCATAGACATGATCCCTTAAGAGGACAGGGATATTTCTAAACCAATTGAGTGGAATGAACGATTGAGAAGACTGTGGCTGTAACAGCTGTCACATATTGATCAGATAGTTTATATAACAATTCTAGCTGGTTAAGTTGGCATTCAATTCATTAATTCAATGAAAATTTATTGAAAACCCATGAAATGTCAACACTGTTTCAGACATTTGGAATGCATAAATAAAGAAGGCTAATTTCCCACTTTGGAAGAAAAGTAGTGGTGTAACAAGAGGCAAGTGTCTGTCTGCTCTTTATGTAGCTGGAGGATGGAACATAGGGATCAGTGTCAATGTAACTAGGAGCGTAGACAGAAGCTCAGCCACGGAGAGTTGAGCTCCATGTGTCTGGACATCAGATGGTGGAGGCAGCTGAAAATTCCAGTACTCGAATGTGGAAACAGAATGATCAGAGTTGCATTTGCCTGTTCTGGCGAAAATCACTGTAGATGGGAAGAAAGGTATAGATGACACAGACATTGAGAATGTGGAATCCAGAGGTCTTAGCAACAGATCTGTTGTCAGGGATGAGGAGTCGAGAATATATCCAGGTTTGTAGCTTCAATGTCTGGGAGTCACTGAGAATGGGAATGCAAAATAGAAACAGGTTTAAGTCAGAATATGATTTTACTATGTTCAATTTTAAAGACAGTCTACAATTTGAGATTAGGCAATAGTTAGTTAGATATACAGGATTAGAGAGTAGTTTTATCTAGAAGGCATGAATTCATGGGTCACTAAAATCTTACCAGAATTAAGAGTTTAAAACCTGAGAGTAGATAAGATGACCTAACTAGTTACAGAGAGCCAGAGATGAATAAAGGCAGAAAATCTGCCTTTAAAGAGTGGTTGAAGGACCAAGAGTCATCAAAGATCCTGAAACAGAAGAGTATCCAACCGCTTACCTCACATTAACTCAACTGAGAGTCTTCACTGGTAGGACTGTTCTAGGGTCCCCCGGTGCAGTCCAAGGTCAGAGGGCCAACAGAGGCTCTCCACTGCAGCACTATCCTACAGCCACACGGTGTGTTTCCATTCAGACTGATACATTAGAAAAAGCACTGGAATTCGCAAACCTGGGACTGAGTCCCAATTCTTACCTTTG
This sequence comes from Ateles fusciceps, assembly GCA_036589455.1. Taxonomy (NCBI): domain Eukaryota; kingdom Metazoa; phylum Chordata; class Mammalia; order Primates; family Atelidae; genus Ateles; species Ateles fusciceps. The sequence continues at coordinate 955,750 of JAZHEH010001687.1, forward strand.
CTATATGACCTTGGTTATGCCACTTAACTTCTGAGCCCCAGGTTTTCATTTATAAAATGGAGAACGGGGTAGTGTATCATGCTTATTATTCCTATTTCATGGGGTTGTTGACAGCTAGATAACGTATTTGATGGTGATTTGTAAGCTGCAAAGTGCGTTAGTAATGAAGAGTGTGTATTGCCATTGACATCACTGGGGTTTGAGAGCGTATCTTAGCCTACACTTGTGGACTCGAATGGAAACAGAATGGAGCAAAATAGGGTAAGAGTGGGCACAGGGACTTGCTTAATCTTTAGTTTGTCTTTTCTTTTCTAAAATTTTTAATTAAAGTAATAATTACATACTTCTAGGGTACAATGTGATGTTTTGATATATCCATACATTATGGAATAATGGAATCAAACTAATGACCATATCTGCGATCTCACGTATTTTTCTGGTGGTGTGAACATTTAAAATCTATTCTCTTTGCAACTTTGAAATGTAGATTATGTTATTATTAACTATAGTTACCACATTACACAGTGGATCGCAAAAACTTATTCTTCCTGTCTGACTAAAACTTGGTACCTTTTGACTGACATCTCCCCTCTCGACCCCATTCTCGGCCTCTGGTAACCAGCATTCCACTCTTTACTTCTATGAGTTTGGTGTTGTAAGATTCTGCATATAAGCGAAATCATGCAGTAATCATCTTTTTGTACCTGGCATGCTTCACTTAGGTTAATGTCCTCTGGGTTTATCCATGTTCTTACAAATGTCAGAATTTCCTTCTTTTTAAAGGCTAATATTCCATTGTCTATATAGACCATATTTTCTTTCTTTTGTTTTTTTTTGAGATGAAATTTTGCTGTTGTCCCGCAGGCTGGAGTGTAATGGCATAATCTCAGCTCACTGCAACTTCCTCTTCAAGTGGCTCTCCTGCCTCAGCCTCCCGAGTAGGTGGGATTACAGGCACCTGCCACCATGACTGGCTAATTATTTCTATTTTTAATAAAGACACGGTTTCACCATGTTGGCCAGGCTGGTCTTGAACTCTTGACCTCAGGTGATCCACCCGCCTCGGCCTCCCAAAGTACTGAGATTACAGGCGCGAGACACCGTGCCCAGCTATATAGACCATATTTTCTTTTGATCTATTTATTTGTTGGTGGACACAGGTTGATCCCATATTTTGGCTATTGTGAACAGTGATATAATAAACATGTAAGTGCAGCTACCTCTTAACATATTGACTTCAATTCCTTTAAATATATACCCAGAAATGGGATTGTTGGTTTGTAAAGGAGGTTTTTGTTTTTTTTTTTTGAGACAGAGTCTTTTATATATATATATATATATATATATATATATATATATAAAAATAGCATTTTAGGTTTGGGGGTACATGTGAAGAACATGCAAGATTGTTGCATAGGTACACACATGGCAGTGTGATTTACTGCCTTCCTCCCCCATCACCTATATCTGGCATTTCTCCCCATGCTATCCCTCCCCCAACTCCCCACCCCCCCACTGTCCCTCCCCCTTCCCCCCACCCGCCGACAGACCCCGGTGTGTAATGCTCCCCCTCCCTGTGTCCATGTGTTCGCATTGTTCAACACCCGTCTATGAGTGAGAACATGCGGTGTTTGATTTTCTGTTCTTGTGTCAGTTTGCTGAGAATGATGGTTTCCAGGTTCATCCATGTCCCTACAAAGGACACGAACTCATCGCTTTTGATGGCTGCATAATATTCCATGGTGTATATGTGCCACATTTTCCCTGTCCAGTCTATCATCGATGGGCATTTGGGTTGGTTCCAGGCCTTTGCTATTGTAAACTGTGCTGCAATGAACATTCGTGTGCATGTGTCCTTATAGTAGAACGATTTATAGTCCTTTGGATATAGACCCAGTAATGGGATTGCTGGGTCAAATGGAATTTCTATTTCTAGGTCCTTGAGGAATCCCCACACTGTCTTCCACAATGGTTGAACTAATTTACACTCCTACCAACAGTGTAAAAGCATTCCTATTTCTCCACATCCTCTCCAGCATCTGTTGCTGAGACAGAGTCTTGCTCTGTCGCCAGGCTGGAGCGCAGTGTGGTGCAATCTCGGCTCACTGCAACCTCCGCCTCCCAGGTTCAAGCGATTCTTCCTCTTCAGCCACCCGAGTAGCTGGGACCACAGGCTCGTGCCTCCACGCCCAGCTAATTTTTGTGTTTTTAGTAGAGACGGGGTTTCACCATGTTGGCCAGGATGGTCTCCATCTCTTGACCTCGTGATCCACCCGCCTCGGCCTCCCAAAGTGCTGGGATTACAGGTGTGAGCCACCGCGCCCGGCCCACGGTAGGTTTATGTTCAATTTTTTGAGAAACTTCCTTACTGTTTCCCAAAAAAAGTTATACTAATTTACATTCCCACTGTGTAGAGGGGTGTTTTTTCTTCACAGTCTCTCCAACACTTACCTTTTGGTTTTTTTTTTTTTTTTGTAAATGATAGCCATTTTAACAGGTGTGAGGTGATAGCTTTTGGTTGTAATTTGCATTTTCCTGATTATTAGTGTTGCTGAGCATTTTTTCACATACCTGTTGCCCATTTGTGTGTCTTCTTTTGAGAAATGTCTATTCAGGTTCTCCGCCCAATTTTTAATTGGATTATTTGCTTTCTTGCTCTTGGGTTGAGTTCCTTATATATATTTTTTGAATAGTAACCCTTTATTGTGTGTATGATTTGCAAATATTTTCTCCTAATCCATAGATTCTCTCCTCACGGAATTGTTTCTACAATAAATGGTGTGGGGAAAACTGAGTATCCACATGCAGAAGAATAACATTGAACCTGATCTCACATCATATTAAAAACACTCAAAATGGATTAAAAGCTTAAATGAAAGACCTGAAACTGAAACTATGAGAAGAAAACACAGGGGGAAAAGCTCTATGACACTAGTCTTGGAAATGATTTTTTGAATACGGCCTCAAAAGCTAAAGTAACAAAAGGAAAATCGACAAAGGGATTGCATCGAATTAAAAAGCTTCAGTCTTCTTTTCTCTTTAGTCTCTTACTGTTCCTTTGGCTGGATTTTTTCCTTAAAAATATTTTAATTGATCTGTAGTAGCAGTACATATTTTGACAGTACACGAGAAAGCTTTAGTATTCTTTAAGTGAGGACAATCTTGGAAGATTGTGAAGCAGGTATATTTTATTTCTTTGCTTGGCTGCTAAGTAATTAATTTCATTCACGTAAGCCATTAAGCTTCTCTTTTTCCCCTCCTCCTCTTCCTCCTTTCTCCTCTTCCTCCCTTCTTCATTTCCCCACCCTCCTCCTCCTACCTCCTCCTCCTCCTTCTCTTCTCCTCCTCCTCCTTCTCCTCTTCCTCCTCCTCCTACCTCCTCCTCCAACCTCCTCCTCCTCCTTCTCTTCCTCCTCCTTCTCTTCTCCTCCTCCTCTTCCTCCTCCTCTTCTTCATTTCCCCACCCTCCTCCTCCTCCTCCCCTCCTCCTCTTCCTCCTCCTCTGCTTCCTCCTTCTTCTTCATTTCCCCACCCTCCTCTTCCTACCTCCTCCTCCTCCTTCTCTTCTCCTCTTCCTCCTCCTCCTCTTTCTTTATCTCCCCACCCTCCTCCTCCTACCTCCTCCTCCTTCTCTTCTCCTCCTCCCTCTTCCTCCTCCTTCTTCTTTCCCCACCCTCCCCTCCTCCCCTCCTCCTCCTTCTCTTCTCCTTCTCCTCTTCCTCCTCCTTCTATTTCCACCCTCCTCCTCCTACCTCCTCCTCCTTCTCTTCTCCTTCTCCTCTTCCTCCTCCTTCTTATTTCCCCACCCTCCTCCTCCTACCTCCTCCTCCTTCTTCTCTTCTCCTCCTCCTACCTCCTCCTCCTCCTCTTCCTCCTCCTCCTTCTCTTCTCCTCCTCCTACCTCCTCCTCCTCTTCTCCTCCTTCTCCTTCTTCTTCTCTCCTCCTCCTTCTTCTTCATTTCCCCACCCTCCTCCTCCTACCTCCTCATCCTTCTTCTCTTCTCCTCCTTCTCTTCTCCTTCTTCTCCTTCTCCTTTTCATTCTCATTCTCATTCTTATTCTTCCTTTCTTTGACAGGCTTTTGCCATGTTGCCCAGGCTTATCTCAAAATCCTGAGTTCAAGCAATCCACCTGGCTAGGCCTCCCAAAGTGAGAGAATTACAGGCACAAGCCACCATACCCAGCTTGGATCTTGCATGAAGTTGAGCTTATCAATGCAGTGTAAGATGTGTGACTACCGCAGACACAGTCAGTGCTCCACTCCACTCCCCTTATATCCCTTTATGTTTTTTACTGTTGCTGAGCACACATCCCTCCCTACTTCTAACTGCTCCCCCTTGCACTTCTGACTGGTTTGGGTTTTTATAACCCACCTGCCACTCTGCCTGGAAGAGTGCCTTTGGGCTATGGGAGCTGCTTTGTCTACATGCCACAGAGCCCAGAGTGCCTGGATTTTACATTCCCCACCTTCCCACCCTCCACAGCCCAAACACTAAAGAGTGCCAAGCCCAGCTCCCTTGCCAGGAGCACCCTTGGCACACAATTTGTACTCCAGAGCTCCCCCATAGGATCAGGCTAAGAGTGGGACTTGCCTTGAAATGGACCCTAGTTTGACTCCTTGCTCTCTCCTATCATGCTTTCCTCTCCTCCCTTACTGGTATGTCATGGAAGCACTTCTTTAATAAGTCAGTTGTACATGCTTCCTTATCTTGGGGCAGGGTCTGCTTTTGGGGCACCTGCCTAAGGCAATGACACCTTGAGTAACTGAAGGTATTTCTCTCCACATGATTCCTTCTAATACCAAATCATTTTAATTTAAGCTTAGTTTACATATATAGTTTGGTGTCTGTTTTATATAATTTTTTCATAAAAGTTTAATGATGACATAAAGAAATACATGAATAAAAATTCATAACTGAAGTCCTGTAAGATTGTTTTTTTACCAGTATCTCTGACAATTTTAAAAACCTAACCTAAACCATTATAATTACACAATGTCTTGATTTAAAGCTGTGTTATTAACTCTCTTTGTTAATGCATGCTATATATTAGGGACTATGATAACTGTTTTGCGTGGTAAATTTTTTTTTCCAGACATAGCCTCACTCTCTCATCCAGGCTGGAGTGAAGTGGCGTGATCACAGCTCACTGCAACCTCCGCCTCCCAGGTTCAACTGATTCTTGTGCCTCAGCCTCCCAAGTAACTGGGATTACAGGCACACACCACCTCACTTAGCTTTTTTTTTTTTTTTTTTTTCATTTTTAGTAGAGACGGGTTTCACCATGTTGGCCAGGCTGGTCGTGAACCTCTGACCTCAGATGATCTGCCCACCTTGGCCTCCCAAAATGCTGAGACCACAGGTGTGTGCCACCATGCCCAGCCACATGTAATCTTATTTAACCTTCTTAGCACATCAACGAGATTGATCTTATTATCCCCCAATTTACAGATGAAGAAACTAACACTCAGCAGGTTAGGTAACTTGTCCTAGAGTGCAGAGTAGATGGCTCTATGCTGTTGGAACTCCGGACTGATTCCCAAACCCACGCACCGGCCTTCACACTTCAATGCATTGAAATGGAAGAAAGAGCAGGAAACATTTAAATATCGTCTCTTCCATCTTCAGTAAAATTACATGGGAATATGTTCTTTTGCAATGTTTTTGATTTCATAATCCTTTGAAAATTTTTATACAGTGTAAAGCATGAGAAGCTTCCCATGAATAATCTTTTCCTCAATAGTGGTTTGGAAAGGAGTCCTCTCTGGTAGTAATGAGAGAACCCTCACAAAAGACTCCTGGGCTGTGTGTGTACATGAAGAAACAATTCTTTGAAAAATGATCATTTGGGGCATTTAGGCTATTTAAAAATATTAAATCAGCTCCCCTGGAACATTTGACTGATGAAATAGTAGAAAACCGTGAGTCAAGAAAGACAGTCATTTGATTGACTCGATTCTTTCTGTCTCCAGCTATCTGAAAGATGGGTTAAACAGTGCTGTTCTTTTGGGATTGTTTTAAGAATTATTAAACATACTGTTTCATAGTTTTTCATCAATTTCTCTATTGTTCTTGGCCTTAGGAAAGGCTACTGGTAGAACTTAATCAGGCAGAGAAATGGGTACCATGCTTGCTCTGGGAGCTGTTTGAAAACTCTCAAAGGAGATGTGGTCAACTCTGCTTTGGTGTGATGACAGATGGGCCATATATTTCTCTAAAAAGTTAGCCATTGGTTGTAGATGCTAAGTAACACTAACAAAACCTGTAGAAGTTTACCAAGAGGAGTTCTGTGTAACTTTACAGAATCCATTGCAACTAAATAAAAGCAGCGTTGCCGGAAAGACGGAAAAAATATCTGTGTGCCAGTGGAGGATAAGACTAGAGAAAGGAACAGAAAGTTCAGAGACAGTCTGGTCCTGAAAGTCTGATTTAGCCTCTTGCCTGGGAGTTGAGTATATAAATGAAAGAGGCATGCAATCCAACGTGCTGAGAGGAACAGAATTAAGAACATCTGAGTTTCTGTGAGAGAAGAAACGGCCTTCCAAAATCCACTCATTTCTTTGGGAAGTAACTGCACAAATGTTTTACCATTCAATAAAAGTTCCCAAGCATGTGCTTGTTTCTGTTGTTTTGAATGTGCTGATTGAATACCGTACCTGAAACAGCTTTGTAGACTGGTATCTGATATGTGTCTGTTTTAAATGGACCCAGCCGTGAGAACAGGCTAGCAGTGTGGGTGCTTGATAAAGGGGACATAGATGTGAGTCATTTAGAAAAATGATGCATCCAGACTAGTCAGGGAAACAATAGGGTGTTGAGAAGGAGATGAAGGAGCCATGGATAGAAAGAAACGGGCGATAGAAAGCTGAAATGCAGGGGAGGAAGGAGTCAGAGAGCTGTGCCAAAAATCGTCAGATGTGTGATGAAAACGTCAATTTCAGATTTTCTCTTTTTTAGCTTGAAATCTTCTCTGCCCAGATCCTCACGTACTCAGCAGACTTCTTTGTCTTTCCATATCGGCCCTGTTCTTGACTGGTTCATTCTGAACCTTTACCTTCCGTTTTCAACATTTTACTTGAAATGATTCAATGCAAGGTAGATGTTGCTTGGGCAGAAGCATATCCAAATTCATATGACAGATTTGAAATCATATTTATTTAAATAGACACTCTATTTCCATGAGACTTCTCCGGACACTGGGGGAAAAAAAAAGCCCAAGTAGCTCTCCTCATTAAAATATCTCTTCCTGTGTGTGCTGAGAATGTCAAATGACCACAGCATTCTCCTCCAGGGAGTTTATAATCAAGCCCAGGACCCAGTTAGATGAAAAATAAGGGGGCCGTTTTTAGTCTTAACAGAGTCATATTCTTTCTTCCACCAATCCTCACCCACTGTAAAAAATAAAATAAAAATTTTAAGCCTGTTTATAAAAAAATGTTTCCACCTATTAGGCCATAATAAGGAACAGGAGTTTTATTTAGCATAGAGGCAGAACAAAGTCATACTTTAACTCCGTTCTGCACACATGCATAAGAAACTGTTAGGAGCACAGACTTCTCGACTTCTTTTTTCTGATAATAATTATTTTTTCTCAAATATTAAGGGTTTGCCAAGCCTTCCTTATTCAATGTCCAGCCTGGATTGGGATGTTAGAAACCATGTGGTGGATATGAGACACATCCTACTGTAAGTTTGCAGTATGCTAGAGAGACACACAAACATGGTGGATATGAGACACATCCTACTGTAAGTTTGCAGTATGCTAGAGAGACACACAAACATGGTGGATATGAGACACATCCTACTGTAAGTTTGCAGTATGCTAGAGAGACACACAAACATGGTGGATATGAGACACATCCTACTGTAAGTTTGCAGTATACTAGAGAGACACACAAACATGGTGGATATGAGACACATCCTACTGTAAGTTTGCAGTATGCTAGAGAGACACACAAACATGAAAATCAATGCGGAAGTATGTCGCATACAATTCAGAGATGCAAATTCAAATGCTACAGGAGCCACACAGGTAATATAAAGCTGTGGATGTTAGCCTAGGTAAGGTTATCTGAGACTAATGGGATGAATGGCGAATCAGAAGACTTAACTTTGAAATTAAAAAAACAAAACAAAACACTGACCGTAAAACGACATCAGGTGTGGCAGATAGGGCCTGCAACTATAAGTTTGCCACATCTGGCACAGATAAATGTAATACTTACATGATTATGCGAATGCACCGAGAAGAAATTAAAGAGAGGTATTAAAAATACTAGCAGCTTGGAGATTAAATAAGTGGCCTTTATCAGGGAAGGTTTTCCAGAGAAAAACCATTAGCCATGGTCTAAACTAAGGAAGCATTATTGCACTGAAGACCCTGAGAATGCAGGAGAGAGCTATGGGCTGAATTACCTGTTGAAACTGGTAATTTTCTCTAAATATCCCTCTCAAACTATGACTTTTTCTTATCTGTGTCTAACAAATTTATTTTGAGACTGGGAAAGTTAAAGAAGTAGAGATGGGGAGAAGGGATGATGGGACTGACATCAGAGGGAGGGACATTCTCTCCTTTTCCAGACAAGTAGATGCAGGAGCTGATTCTGGGAATACAACAGTCTCGACTCTAAAATTGCCCACTGTGACTATCAAAATCAGCTGTGCACTGTAGTAGAAATAAACCAACTAGCTGAGTGCTAGTTTCCAATTCTCTGATGATGAATAACATATATTTATTTCAGTGTCAGAGAAAATTTCCCGAGAACCTTCTGTGAGTATTAGGATGTCATTTATTTCAAAGGAAAGAAGCCTCCCGTATTTATCTCTCTGAAGGCGTACTATTCTCCAACACGTTAATTGGCCATGTTAGATTGATTTTTGAAAAATGATACCTTCCTGAGGAAAAATTCTGATTTCCTGGTGCAGTTAGCTTCTGGGTACTTATTTTTCCAGTAAAAGCTTTTCATCAAAAGCTCTTCAGTGGGTAGTTTAAATGAAGGTTTTAAAACATGTTAACAACAACAGCATTTAAAAAGTAAGAATGGCTTTGTTAAGGATTTAAACTTTTCTTTAAAAGAATCTCAGGTGTTGGCAATTGTCTGAATAGCAGAGGCTAAAATAAATTAGCAAAGACCACCAGAAGGTTAGACAGTGAATCTGCCAAATAAGAACCTCAGGATACTAAGGCATCTCAGAGATAGTGTCGTCCAATTCAAGTCTTAAGTTTCTTCTGTGATATCCCAACTGGTAATACAGCTTCTGTTTGAAGTCTTCCAGTATTGAAAGAATTCACTATCTCTTAATGAAACTCATTCCATTTTTTTCGTGACTTTTCTAGTCATGCATACATTCTTTCTCAAAGTGAAAAAAATACCCCTTACGTCCACTCACAAAGGAACCCACGCTAAATTAGTTTCAATCTTTTCGTAAATGGATTTTCATGTATTTAAAGGTAACTATTATCATGCTTTACACAGAGTCATTAAATCTTAATTCCTTTTCTGTTTTATTTTTCTAGTTCAATGACAGTGCTGCTTGCGTAGAAGATGTGAGGATGTTTTCTGTGGGCAGATGGTTATTTTTTCTAAGCTCAGCGAGGGGCTGGGTGGAGTGGGGTATACATGGTATGTGTCTATGAAGGTCACTCTCCTGGACTAACAGTTTGGAAAAAAATAAAATTAGTAGTAGATCTGATTCCTGTGCTCACAAATTCTATAATCTGCAGGAGGCAGCACGATGCAGGGCTACTTCATAAAAGATCACTTGAAGATGACACCATGTAAACTCAGATAGCATTAATCTGGGAAGACGTCATGAAGGAGGTAGGGGTATAGGCCGGAGTTGCAAAAATGACGTGCGGTGTTACAAACTCTGGGTCAGAAATAAGATGTCAAGAGTCACTTTCAAAGTGATTGGCTTTCTTAGCATTTGCTTATGACAGAGATTGATAAATAAAATTAAATTTTGTTGAGGCCAAAATACATTTCACACTAAAGTGTTGTCTACCTATAAACTGTTTATAATTTATTTGTCACACAGTTCTAAATGTAGTTGGTATTTTTATTCTGAGTATATACCAACATGGATTTTTATCATAGAGTGAAAATAAATTTCCCCAAATTATTTGATAACTTCTCTGAGTATGTAACCAATTCATGTAGAGATTCTGACACAAATATCTTCCAATAACTATGTCTCCCCAAAATAATTTCTTTAGGGTAAAATTAAAAACTTGTTTTACCCTTCATAAATCACTAGGCTTTGCTGAGCATTTTCTTCAACTCTCCATCAATGTTTCCCCTTTGGACCTGAAACTGAGCATGGGAAATTTCACCTTACCAGACAGGCCTTTTTGGAAACCATACGTAGTGGGACGGAGGCTTAAATTTATATTTAACTTCAAAAGTTTTTTTTTTTTTCCACAAATGATATAATATGGGGTACTGAGCAATCATGTTTTGGTATAACTGAGCTAGCTTGTTGGTCTGTTCAATTATTTATGAGTCACTTACAGATTTATTTAGGTATTTCAGCATATTCTGACCTCCATCTCTCAGAACTGAACATCCACAGTTTTTCTTTTTTTTTTGGGTGCATAAATGAGAGAATTTCATGTCAGGAAAAAATATTTCCATGTTGCAAAACAATAAGGTGATTATGTATTATGCAAAGTTATTGGGAACCCCTAAAGCATAGGGAATGAAGAAAAAAAATGACATAGATCTCACGTATGCTCCATATTGATATGGTTTGAAACTGAACTAAGGAAAAGGTGGGGCAATGTTGGGAGAGCTAGGAATTTGCTTCTCTGTTTCCTCGTTTAAAACTTTATGGTTTAAAAAAATTGACAAACTGGGGATTTGAGCATTTGGAAATATTAAATCAAAAGTGCCAAACTTATACTCAATAAAAGTACCAAGAATTAAACATTGAGTTACTGAGATGAGGGCACTATTTATTTATTTATGTATTTATTCGCCTTTATGTATTTGTTTATTTATTTGTTGCTTTAAGAAATATAGGGTAAAGACTAGGAGAATACAGAAATTAAATCTTTTGCAATAGAAGGGGAGAAAAAAAGTGAATTTAGGTGAAGAAAATTAAGAAGCAATAAAAGCAACTTGGTGAAAGTCAAGAATACTTATTATTAGATACAGGAGGCAGCGGGAAGTAATAACTTTGATTGGGACTGCCTTTTTGTTATAGGTGTCCTGGAATTCTTTGCGAAGGTGCAGACAGAGCGAGGTCATGGAAGTCATAAGTATTTGGAATGAAATGGGGAACAATGCTAGTGGAACAGTTGCCACTTATAACTGCTAGAAGGTGTGCCCTGAATCTGTCAGTGAGATTTCTGTCTGGGTTGAGTTGGATAAACAGCAGGGCAAGGAGATCAAACCTAACTTATTTTTACTCTCGGTCTTCACTGGCCCCTGGAGAAGTGACAATCTCACTTACATTATTTTTTATTATGATGTTTTGGTTTTAATTCTGCTGAACTTATTCAATGCAAGTCTTAATACTGCGGTTTTCGGGCCTCATATGAGATTAGCACCTTTTTTATACCTATAGTTTTCCCTGAGCTGCCTACAACTATCACTGAATCAATTATAATTTGGTAATTCAGAATTTTTGATTACACCACTTACGGTATTTCACTTGTTAGTATGCAGTACAGCTTGACTATTTTAGATAATGTATTCATTCACCACAGCTTCATGGTGGCTAACTCCCTCCACACTTCCTTCCCTGCACCCTGCCAAGTGTAGGCGCTGTTTGAAGAAACTTTAGGATAAAAAAAGAACATGAAACTAACCCCAAAGTGTCAAAACGGTAGGACAAATCTTGCATGACTTTTAAACAGTAACGATTATTAAAATAAATTAAAAAGCAAGAAATGAACTGCCACCACAACAAAAGTCGTGGGAAGAAGGAAATATTTAGGTAGATACTTTTTTTCATAATATATTGCAGAAATTTAATATACTAATATGCACTACAAATCATCAAGAAAGAAGGAATACTGTGTGCTACATTTCCCAAATTTATTTGAGATAAGAATGAATTTTTTGCAGAACATCTAATAGAGACAACAGTGAACATGACATGCTTTGCCCTATGTTAATTGATGGAAGCTTTCACCTCTATGGAAGGGCCTTGCTTTTAAAATAAAAAATTCAATGCAGAAACCTGACTAGCATATACATGAAGGCTTGCCAAGTCCGCTAAGCTAGAAATGGGCAGCTCTCGATTTCTCCCTTGTCCTAGAGCCTGAGGTGGTACTGGACATAGGGAAAGTAAAGTGACCCCAGGCTCTGGAGACATATTTCATGTCAGCTGCATGGTGCTCCTGCCTATATCTGTCAAACCTGGAAACATTATTTGCCTAATTTGAGCAAAAGCCAATTTATCAAAGAATCAACTCACCCAAGAACCAGGTTTCTTAATTTACTGATTTCTAAATGCTTGCTTCTTATAATTCTGCATAAACTTGATAGATACATTGAATGAAATGCTTTATAATAGTTTTTGAGCATTTCATAAAAGCTTGAGTGGCTAGGTTTTCTTTTTTCTTTCTTTCTTTTTTTTTTTTTTTTTTTGAGATGGACTCTTGCTCTATTGCCCAGGCGGGAGTGTAGTGGCACGACCTCTGCTCACTGCAACCTCCGTCTCCCAGGCTCAAGCAATTCTCCTGCCTCAGCCTCCCTAGTAGCTGGCATAACAGGCATGTGCCACCATGTCCAGCTAATTTTTGTATTTTTAGTAGAGACGGGGTTTCTCCATGATGGCCAGGCTGGTTTCGAACTCCTGACCTCAAGTCATCCACCCAGCTCAGCCTCCCAGTGTGCTGGGATTACAGGTGTGAGCTGCTGCATCTGGCCTTAGGTTTTCACAATTGAGTTTAAATATTTAACCTGTTTCTGGCTCAGCTTCCTAGAGTGAGGACATAGTGCTGGAAATGAGGGCAGAGGGCTGGGACATAACCCACCCTGTGCTGCCAGCCCTGGGGGAACTGTGGGGGATGGAGGAGCAGAGATTCTGGGCAGCATCTGAGAGAGAAGTCTGGGTTCCAGAGAGTGGAGGAGACGGAGTTCAGGAACAAGGGGAAGTGAAAGTCAGAGAGGGGAGAAAAAGTAAAAAGGACTAAGAGGAAAGAAGAATTTAGGACAGGGAGGACAGTCTGAAGTCCCCAGAGTCCCATCCTTCTTCCCACATATCTCGTAGTTTCTGCCAATCCATCCAATATGAATTTCTCTGGCCCTTAAATGTATTTTATTTAAAACCATCGTAAATTAGTGAATTGGTAATTTGGTGAAGAGTCCAGTCAATGAGTCAATTGGCTTTTGGTGACTATGTAGATCCTGAGCCTCATGACCTGCAATATTAATTCCAACTGTTAGTATTTTGTTCGTGGTTATAGTCCCAGTGCCTTGCACAGTGTCAGACGCAGAGGAAAAGCAATAAATATTTCTTAAGTGAATAAAGGCCAGCATAATTAGATGAAGATGTGAAGTACCCAGAGCTGAACAGTGTCCAGATGATACACCATTTGGCTTTCCCTATGCCTGGACCTACTGTGGGTGATTGAAAAAACGGATTCGATTACTAGTCATTTCGTGGCCTTAAGAAAGCATTGTGAAGCTGGGCGCGCTGGCTCACGTCTGTAATCCCAGCACTTTGGGAGGCCAAGGAGGGTGGATCATGAGGTCAGGAGATCGAGACCATCCAGGCCAACATGGTGAAATCCCGCCTCTACTAAAAATACAAAAAAAAAAAAAAAAAAAAAATAGCTGCGTATGGTGGTGCGCGCCCGTAGCCTCAACTACTCGGAGGCTGAGACAGACGAATCACAAGAACCCATGAAGTGGAGGTTGCAGTGAGCCAAGATTACACCACTGTACTCCAGCCTGGTGACAGAGCAAGACTCCCTTCGTCTCAAAAAAAAAATAAAAATAAATAAATAAATAAATAAATTTTTAAAAAGAAGGCAATGTGAACTACAAATGGAAGGTTGATGAAATTTAGTTACCACCCGAGGAGAGAGAGTGTGTGTTTGGCAATCTTTCAGATTATCTCTGAAACCAAATTGATTTGCTCCTTTCTTCCTCTTGCCGTTTTATTTGATATTGTGGTGTTGTTTCTTGTTGTTGTTTGTTTCTTTGAGACAGGGTCTTGCCCTGTCACTTGGGCTGGAGTGCAGTGGCACTATCATAACTCACTGCAGCCTTGCCATCCCGGGTTCAGGCAATCCTCCCACCCCAGCCTCTTGAGTAGCTGGGGCTACATGCACGGCCACCAGGCCTGGCTAATCATTTTTTTTCTGTTTTGGTAGAGATAGGGTTTCATTCTGTTGCCCAGGCTGGTCTGCAACACCTGGGCTCAAGCAATCCACCCGCTTCACTTGAGCCACCGCACCTGACCTATTTTATATTGTTAACAGAATTCTTTACAATTCAGTGACCACTAACTGCTGTGACTCCTCCCATTTAATAGTGCTTTGTTCTTTGTGGGGAATTTGAGTTTTTCAGGATCACTTCTTTCAGCAATTCTCTCAATTCTGTTCAAACAGGATGCCCCACTATTCTGACAAGGAACTCCACTCCGTAATATTTAAATATGACTCACGTCCAAATTGTATACTTTAATTTGATTTCATCACAGTGGCTTATAATGATTTAATTTTATGTTTTTGGTGATTATTATTACCTGCTTTTCAATAATGTGAAATTCTTTAATGAAACAAACGGGATTTTTATGTATCACCGAATATGTTGTGTTAAAAATAACTTTATAATGAATACTTTCGCCAAACTGCATATAATACGCAGTAATGCAGAATGATTAATGTATAGGAACTATTTCTGAAGCAAATATTTTTTTAAAGCCAACCTTTCTATTGAAAATTTCAAACATTCACGGAAATGAAGAGAATACTACAATGAGCCCACGTACTCAACCCCCGGCTTCAGCGGTTAACTCAAAGCCAGTTGCGTTTTCTCTGTAGCTGTCCACTCCCACCGTATTATTTAAAGCAGACCCTAGGCATCTTACCATTTCATCCTGGTATATTTCAGAATGCATTTCTTAAGAGTAAGTAAAAGTACTTTCAAAAAGTATAGCCGTACTAGCATTATCCGCTTTAAAATTTGTTAACATCCACTTTCTACTTTTCCCTGATTTTATCATGCTTTTTAAAAAGTGTGTTCAAATTAGCATCTACATGACGGTAAAGCGGCTTGAGTTTTCAGATATCATTTCTGCTCGGTTAATCCATTTCAGTTGAAATATTTAAATGTTAAATATTTAATGGGCTTATTGTCTAGGCTTATAAAACGTGAAGGATTATCTGGCCTGACAGGGGTTTAGAAATCTTTTGTTATTGTTGTTATTACTGTGATATTTATAATCGCATTAGTAATTGCTGTTGTAGTCGGCTTTTACTAATGTGGTACCGTTATGCTGTTAGAATTAGGATGACTCTTTCGGGTTGCTTCAATTATTCGCACACCTTAATTCAGAAGCAGTTTTGTTATGTTTCTATAGCACAGTGTAATTGAATACAACTAAAACACCTATACAACAGTTAGAAACATATTTATCTACAAGGAGGACTATTTATATCAGTGATTCTGGGGCAAGCTTTTCAGATCTTAATTACACCCAAGGGAAATAACCGTATTCAGCAATATATCAAACTTTCGATGCCTCTGGAGTTCATTACCGGCAATAACCACGCTATCTCTCATGCCTGATTTTTAAATGTTTTCTCTCCAAAGCCTCTTCATTGGTTGCACTATTGGTAGTAACAGAAAACAAAAAGGAGCTGCTCTGTTGTAAAGCTGACTTCTTGTGTGGGTGGAGCACTGAAACTTACGTGTGTGGAGTAGTTCATGTTTTCTTCAACACAAAGGATAATTATATTTTTAATCTAGATCTTGTTTATGAAAAATAGGCTTGCAAAAAGTATCCGCAGCCAAGTAGAGATCAGTAATTAACCTCTTTCCCTACAAAGCTCTCTTTCTCTACTATGCAGGCAATAAACATTCATTACAGAACAATTAGAAAATGCAAATAAGCCCAAAGGAAAAAGATAGAGATAACAACTGTTAAACTTCAGTTAAGTGTTCACATTTTTTTCTGAAAATATTGCATAGTATAATACATACAATGTATCACAGATATCTTAATATTAATTTATAATGATTCAAATTCTACAAACTGCTATGAATATGCTTTATTCACTCAACAATATATTATGAACATCTTTGCACGTTAATATGCTGCTATGCATTTTCTGTTGCTGTTCCAGTGTCAGACTGACATGATGTACACATTCATACCATCTCTGATTTTTTTTCTTATAACCTGTATAAGAAACATTATTATACATAAGACTCGTCCAGTTAATTTTTATGATACATTACTAAAAGGGGAATTGCTAAAAGTTGGCAATTTTAAATGGAAAATGGGCTTCCACAAGAATTCTACCAAAATATTCCTCTCAGCTTTCTTGTGTCTAACGGGCACTGTTTCCTCACATGCCCAGCAGCCCTGAGTAGTATGATTTTTAATCTTTTTTGATCAAATAATGAAAATTTCATCTTATCATGTTAATGTACGTTTGCTGTAATGTTTCGTACACGTATTGGATATTTGTATTTTTCCACAGTGCATCGACGCTTTGCATTTTTAGACTTATTTTCTACTATAGCATATCTTTTAAAAATTAATTTGAAAAAATATTTTTACATATAAGGAGTTAATTCTTTAAATACCATGTATTTTGTAAATGTTACCCTACTTCTTGCTTTAACTTTGTGGGGTTTCTTGCTGTTGTTATATAGAAGTTCTTTAAGAGGGAAATTTTACCAATGTTTTTCAACACGATAAAGGGAACAGTTGTTTCTAATGTAGAATTCACTCTGTTTCTGGAATTTCTTTTCTCTTTAACTGTCTTTTCACCTCTTGTGCTTTAAATGTATGTTTAAGAAAACATCTCTGGTAAGAAAGACTCCCTATTGCCTACTGTTTCTTTGGTTTTTGTTTTGTTTTAAAAATATTTTTATTACTTAGCAAATTTGTTTCTCCCAAACATTTATTTTTAAGTATAATTTAGAATCATTTCGTTGATTGAAATTGGAACTGCAATTGAGGTAATTTAATAGCTGAATTTGGGAAGAATCAACATCTTTATGATATTAAACCCTCTTGTGAGGAAGCACAGTATGTTTCTCCATGTATTAAAGTTCTAGGGGAAACAGAACCAATAAGATATAGATATAGATTATAGGCTATACCTATATAATATATGTGTATGTGTATATACACACACACACACACACACATATACAAATAAAAGATTCTTATAAGAACGTACTGGTCCACATGATTATGAAGGCTGCGATTTGCAAACTGGAGACTTAGGAAGGCCAGTGGTGTAGATTCCATTCCCATCTGAAGCACTGAGAACCAGGAATGCCTAGGGGAGGATGCAGAGGAAGTGGATTCCGTCTCCCTCTGCCCTTTTGTTCTACACAAGACCTCAATGGATTGTATGATGCCCACCCGTATTAGGGAGTGCCATCTGCTTTACTCAGTCTACTAATTCAAATGCTAATCTCTTTCAGAAACACCCTTACAGACACACCCAGCAATAATGCTTAATCAGATATCTGCGCATCCCATGGCCCAGCCAAGTGGACATATAAAATTAATTATCATACTCCAGATATTCAAGTTTTTCTTTATGACTCCCAGGAGTATTTGGGAGTTTTATGTATATGAGTTGTATTTATATCCCTTAATAAATATTAGTGGAGCGCTTAGTCTATACCAGGCACTGTTCTCGTGCTGAGGATGCCATGAACTAGACAAGCAGGCTGATGATGTTCTGGCATGAGGAGATAGAAAGGAAACACATGAACAAATTAATATTTTTTTAAAAAAAATCCATAGTGGGAAGTGTTAAGAAGGCAACAAGAAAACAGGGTAGTGAGATAGAGTGCAACTGGGAAGTGGGATCGGGGGAGCTACGTTAGAAGGTGGTCAGGGAGTCCCCTCTAGAGACGGCATTTGAGCAAAGAGTTGAATGTTGGTAAAGAACCAGTTAGCTGAGGACATTTCTGTAGAGTGGCAAGCAAATGTAAAGCACAGATTGGATTGAGCTTATTGTGACTGGATCAGCAAGAAGACTGGCATGGTGGAGCAGACTGGTCAAGGGAAACAGTGTGATAAGTAACTGATATCTGAGGCAGGCAGTACCCAGATCACAGCTGGATTTGCAACCTGGGAAAAGGAGTTTTGCTTTACTATCTTGTTGTATCAGGAAGCCACTGAAGTGTGTTCTAAGCAGGGGGAGCGATGTGACCAGATTTACGTTTTAAAAAGGTTATCCTGGCTGCAGTGTTGGAGGCGAACAGTTGTGTGAGAAGGGTACAAGCGAGGACGCTTGTTCGAAGGTTGTTGCAATGCTCCGAGTGTAAGCCAAGGCGAAGATGAAACCAGTAGCAACAATGAGCCAGAGCAGTTTACTTAGGTCACCTGAATACTTAATTAACCAGAGGAAAATCAAGATTGCGACTTACCAAGAGGTTGCCTTCAAAGCATTCTCTGATGCCTTTCAGGGCAAGAGATAGGACCCAAGAGACAGGCTTAAAAAGTTTTGGTAAGGTAATGCTAAATTGTGCAACTATTACAGACAGCTATTTTGAGAATAACATAGTGCCCCATTATCTTCAGAATATATGTTCCAAGACCCTCAGTGGATGCCTGAAACCACAGATAGTACTGAACCCTATATATGGTATTGGGTTTTTTTTTTTTTTGACCTGATAGCCTACACGGCGATTGAGTGACTAATGAGCAATGTATTAGTTTATTTCACACTGCTGATAAAGACATACTTGAAACTGGGAAGAAAAAGAGTTTTAATTGGACTTATAGTTCCCCATGGCTGGGGAGGCCTCAGAATCATGGTGGAAGGTGAAAGGTAATTTTTACATGGTGGTAGCAAGAGAAAATGCGGAAGAAGCAAAAGCAGAAACCCCTGATAAACCCATCAGATCCCATGAGAATTATTCACTATCAAGAGAATAGCAGGAGAAAGACCAACCCCCATGATTCAATTACCTCCCACTGGGTGCCTCCCACAAAACATGGGAATTCTGGGAAATACAATTCAAGTTGAGATTTGGGTGAGGACAAGCCAAACCACATTGAGTAGGTAGTATATACAGTGTGGACATATTGAGCAAATGGGGGATTCACTTGCTGGACAGGATGGAGCATGATGGCTTGAGATTTCATCACACTACTCAGAACAGTGCATAACTAAAAACTTTTGAACTGTTTATTTCTAGAATACTCTATTTAATATTTTTACATTGTGGTTGACAACAACTATCTGAAGCTGGGGATAAGAGGGACTACTGTATTTGTTCTGTTATGAGTTGAGATACTAATTTTTTTTAAACCTTGCTGTGAATTTTTCAACATCTTTTTTTTTTTCTTTAGAGACAGAGTCTCACTCTGTCACCCAGGCTGGAGTGCAGTGGTGGGATCTCAGCTCACTGCAACCTCTGCCTCCCAGGTTCAAGCAACGTTCCTGCCTCAGCCTCCCAAGTAGCTGAGATTGCAGGCATGCGTCACCATACCTGGCTAATTTTTGTATTTTTAGTAGAGACAAGGTTTTACCATGTAGGCCAGGCTGGTCTTCCTGGCCTTAAGTGATCCACCAGCCTCGGCCTCCCAAAGTGCTGGGATTACAGGCGTGAGCCAACATGCCTGGCTGATTTTTCAATATCGATTTTATTGTTGTTTAAAGACAGGGTCTCACTCTGTCATTCAGGTTGGAGTGCAGTGGCAATCCTAGCTCACTGCAGTCATTAACTCTTGGGCTCAAGGAATTCTCCCCCATCAGCCTCCTGAGTAGCCTTCTGAGTAGCCTCAAGGTCAGGTCGCTACACCCAGGTAATTGTTTTGCTTTGCTTGTTGTCTGTAGAGATGGGTCTTACTGTAAGGTTGGTTGCCTCGGCGGGAGCTCAGACACGCCCATCCCTCTCCGCCTGGACACTCCGCACCAGGATCTGCA
This sequence comes from Ateles fusciceps, assembly GCA_036589455.1. Taxonomy (NCBI): domain Eukaryota; kingdom Metazoa; phylum Chordata; class Mammalia; order Primates; family Atelidae; genus Ateles; species Ateles fusciceps. Next base: position 975,835 of record JAZHEH010001687.1, read on the forward strand.
CTCAACACTAAACTCTGCACTCGACACCCACCTCTGCACTCGACACTAACCTCTGCACTCGACACCCACCTCTGCACTCGACACCCACCTCTGCACTCGACACCCACCTTTGTACTTGACACCTGCCTCTGCACTCAGCACCTAGCTCCGCCACGTGGCTTCCCCAACGCCCACTTCTGCACTCTGCACCAGAATCTGCACTCAACACCTGCCTCTGCACTCGGCACCTGCCTCTGCACTCGGCACCTAGCTCTGACTGCACACAGCCCTCCAGACAGCCCCGGCTGATGCAACCCTGGCCGGCTCTTGCACCAGAAAAACCCGCCCCACAACCTACCCACCAATAACAGCCTGCCCCGTCTCCATCCCACTCCCCCCACAGCCAATTAGAACACCCGGTCACTCCTTGCTCTCCCAAAGCTATAAAAACCCCTCGTCCTGGGAAGCCAGCGTGACTTCTCTGGCTCCCCCTTCCCCGGACCACAGAACCTCACCTGGGAGCTTAATAAATTGGCATTTAATTTTCCTAGGCTGGGCTCAGTTTCCTCATTTTAAACTCGGCAATAACCCTTACACTTACTATGTTGCCCAGGCTGCTCTTGAACTCCTGGCCTCAAGTGACCCTCCCAACCCAGGCTCCTAAGTTGCTGGTGTTACAGGCATGAGCCACTTTTGCCCAGCCAGTATCTATTAGCTATTGGTGACTAGTAATGTAAACTATAAAGTTTCATTTTGATGAAGAATAAGCTTCATCTAAACTCCCCAGGCCACACATATCAAGATGAGAAAACAGTGACAACCATCACCCTATAAATCAGTCATGCAAAGAATGCAGGAGTATTCGCCAGTGACAATTTTAGAACCTGTGGACACTATGCCTTAACTGGGGATTTAAAAAAAATGCATGTACTACTGATATAATTCACATAAAGGATTAGATAGTGGTGTAATTTATCTATTTCGAAAAATACTTTTATCTTACACTTGTAGAGAACCCAAACTTTCCATCATTCACTTTCATTCTTCATTAGTTATCATTGTTAATAACTTGCACTTCTTAGTACTTCATAGTTAACGAAGGTATTTAGTGCAAATTTATTTAGTCTTTCTTGTTATGCTGTGAGCTCATACGTGATTACTTTCATTTCATAAATTAAAAAAATTCAGATACATGAAATTACCTGCCCATTTAAAAACCCCTCAGTTGGAGAGTGGTTGACAGAGTATTAAAACTCTCTCTCTCTCTCCAAGACCAAATTATTTTCCACCAGTCTACTGTCTAAAGATGTTGGTATAATTTTATGTTACATCAGAAATAACCCCTTAATATTCATGGTTACTTGTATAAAATTCACTTTCGTAATCTAGAAAAAGCAAAATCCTGAAGGGATGAGGTAGGTTTTAAAGGGGGTGGGACATGAGGGTGAGAAGGTTGGTGACAGTTGGCATTTGACGGTCTTGCGGGCCCCTGGGATTCATTTGAGACTGCTAAATCCAAGACCCTCACGAAAGAAACAGCTCACTGCTCTGAGGCGCCTAGCGAACCTGCTCAGGATCCCTGGCATAGACGGGGAAAGAAGGACAGGGTAAGTAGGCTTTGCATTAAGTTAAACGCTAGTCTATTTCATTCAAGCTCCTCAAATGCTGAATTTATTATTTTTTTCTCCTTGCAGTAAGAAATACTTTTTAAGACATCCTTTGGTTATCTCATTAAATTTGAAAAAAAAAAGAAGAAGAATACTTATCCTAGGTGGAAATCTGCCTTATTCCTGATAACACTACTGGTTATCTCAGACTGTTTCTGTCATTTTTATTGTCCATCAGTATGGAAGTTCATTTGGAAAAGGGTGAGTGTAGTAGGCTTTGAGGTAAGTTTATTCTTCAAATGTCATCCTGGATGTTTGTCCCCTCCAAATCTCATGTTGAAACATGACATCCAATGTTAGAGGGAGGGCCTTGTGGGAGGTGTTTGGGTCATGGGGGTGGATCCTTCATGAATGGCTTGACGTCCTTCCCATGGTAATGAGTAGCAATGAGTTCACACAAAAAGTCTGGTTGTTTAAAAGAACCCGGTACCCCCTCCTTTCTCTTTGCTCTCTGTGATACTCTGGTTCCCGCTTTGCCTTCTGCCAAAATTGCAAGCTTCCTGAGGCCTCACCAGAAGCAGATGCTGACGCCATGCTTGTTGTACAGCCTGCAGACTCATGAGCCAAACAAACCTCTTTCTTTATAAATTTCTCAGCCTCAAGTAGTCCTTTATAACAATGCAGTTAACAATGCAAAACTAACACGCCAAGCTACCCCAGGAACTGATGTATTCAAAAGTTTTCTTCTCAGACTGGCATTCCTTGGATAAATCTTGTCCTCAGTCACTCCTCAGAGTCTATTTGTTTTTTTCTGTCTTGCCTTGCTTTTTGTTCAGAGTCTAATTCTGAGAGAGACTTCCTTTCCACACTCTTCGTTGTGATTGTATAATTTTGCAGGGGTCTGGGACGTGAGCGTTTGTAACATTTTGGACCAACTTTTCCCATTCTCCTATGAGTTTGTCTCAATCTGAACTTGAGTCCACTCCCTTTTGTGACAGTTTCGCATCTTACATGTATTTATGCTATAAGCCAAATTGTGTTCTTTTCTTTCTAAATGTCATCATTTCCCCAAGGGTAGTTTAGAATTGTAGTGGCTACTGTGGGGGAACTTTTATTATGACCAAGATTATTTATTTAAAATGTGCCTTAGAACAAAAAGGAAATACAATTTCAAACATCCAGCATTCTGCATTTTTTTCATTGGTATAAGGAGAAATTCAGATTTCAAAACTGTGGCCTTAAGATAAGAAAATATAAAAAGCTAAAACTATCCCTTTTTTGGTGTCCTTAATTCAAAATTCGGACTTAATAGCCTTCATTGTACAATTATCATACTGTTCCTCTTACCCTAGTTTTCCTCTGCCTTCATCTCTCCCTCTGACAAGTTCCCCATGGCTCCTTAATCACCCCAAATCCCAACACTCAGTTACCTCTTAGAGTTAAACGTCCCTCAGAACAGAGCAAACTTCTTAGAGCTGATTTTAAGTGCTGGTCTTGCTCAGAGCTCAAAGCCGTGTGAAAGATTTTCCATGGTCCAGACAAGATAGCAATTTTCAGAAGAAGGTAGAATAGTTTCAGGAACCTATAAGGTAGGGCTCCCAGATTTATACTAATTGGTTCATATGTTAGCGGAAACCTCAGATGTTAAAAATTGTATGAAAAAAGGCAGAATGGGAAACCCCAAGAGTGACTTATAAAGGTTTAAATTGCATAGGAAACCAGGGCTTTAAAAAAGTTGTAGATGTTGGCTAAGGTCTTCCAGAGGCTGTCCCCGGATTCTGTTTTATGAAAAAAGATTACACTGCAATGCAGTCCTGTGAGTAAAGAAAGGACGCATCCCTGAAAGACTTCCAGGAGAGGCTCTTTAACATATTTAGACAGCATTTAGGAGCAGATTGTGAAACAAATGTGACTCCAGCTCTTGCCTTGTTTTTGCAAATTACATTAGCCCTAAATAGGGGATTCAATAGTAAGCATTAACTCTGATGGGAAGTAGCTTCTGTTAGAACTCTAAAACCTCACTGAACTTTGGAAAGAGCCTTAAAACACAGAATAAGCAAATGAACTTACATGTGGTATTAGTCAGGGTTCTCCAGAGAAACAGAACCAATAAAATGTGTATATACTTATTTCTTATGAGGAATTGGCTCACATGATTATGGAAGCCGAGAAATCCCACAAACTGCCATTGGGACTAGAGACCCAGGAGAGCTGGTAGTGTCATTCTAGTCTGAGGGCAGGAAAAGAGGATATGAGATGTTTCAGCTCAAGAGGACAGATAGGAAGCAAAATGGTGAATTCTTCCTTTCTCTGCCTTTTGTTCTATTCAGGCCCTCAGTATATTAGATGAAGACCACCTGCTCAATGGGCTGGATGATGTTCATCCACACTGAGGAGGACAATCGACTTTACAGAGTTCACCAATTCAAACGCTGACTCTATTTGAAACACCCTCACAGACAGACTTGGGAATATGTTTAATCAAATGCACCCTAAAGTGGCTGTCAAGTTGACAACATAAAATTAACTGTCACACACATAAAATATCTATATCAAGCTTGTCCAACCTACGGCCCACAGGCTGCACGCAGCCTAGGATGGCTTTAAATGGGGCCCAACACAAATTTGTGAACTTTCTTAAAACATCATGAGATAGTTTCGATTTTTTTTTTAAGCTCATTAGCTATTGTTAATGTTAGTGTATTTTATGTGTGGCCCAAGACAAATCTTATTCTTCCAATGTGACCTGGGGAAGCCAAAAGATCGGACAACCCCAATCTACATGTTCCCACTCTGGTTATTAAACCCTGGGAGAGGGTCTGTTGGTAAAGATACTTTTAGATACGATGAACAGAAAGGACCTGGGGAAAAGAATTACCCTGCATTAGCAAATAAACTAGAGGAAACAATGAAACAAGTATTCCGTGAAGGAGGAAAAAGCAACCAATTTCTCATTTTGTCCTTTAATTCCTAAGAAGAAATTTATCTATTAAAAGATAAATTTGGTAATTTTTATAGTGATACAGCTGCTATGATACATTTATTAATCTTAAATTCTATCAGTGTTACCCACCTCTGTAGGAGTCAACAAACTACTCAAGTGATGGGTCCCTCTAAGAAGCTTCACATATTTTCTTTGACCCAGCCCTTAACTGTCACCCTGGAACTTTTACCCAAGGAATATTCTTTCCTCATTTGTAAAACCACATCCACTAACTGGACAGGGTGGGATTTACCGTCCAAATGGAATCACCAAATCAAATACATCCCTTCCTTGTAGCCCCTGTGGGCTCCCTTATTCGTAATGAGATCATAGCTGATTGAGACGACTGATTTATCAGCACCTTTATGTCTAAATCAAAACCAAACTAAAGATCTACTTGATAGGAAGTTCTACTTGGACAGGAAGGATTACTGAGGCCAAATACATTAAGGCGCAGACTGAGTCATTGAAATTTCTACCCCAACTTGCACAAGACAAAGGAGACTAAAAGCAATGGGTGAAACCCAATACTTGAAAGTCTAATAGATAAGGATTTATCATCTCCCATACAGCCCTTGTTACACTCTTATTTTCCCCACTTAAACCAAACCAAAGCAAACAAACAAAAAAACCCCAATGTGTGTAGATATGGGCGTTTTATTTTTTTTTCACGACCTCAGGACCACAAACAGAATAATCATTCCCCCACTTCCCTGTAGTGCTAAGTCCCAAGATTATTTTATTTCTGGTGCCTCTTGAGGTAGCGTATTTTAGAGTTGTAGATTTATGTTCTATAATTTTTTAAGTGTTCCTTTAGAATCTAAAGTTTACATCAAAACAGTCAATTTTTATCCTTCTCCTGGGAAAATCAACAATATTCCCGGACTGTTATGCCCTAAGGATTTGCTGAGGCATCATCCCATTTTTCACAATCCGTCAGCCAGAACCTCAAAGATGTTCAAGTTCCTTTTGATTCTAATCTTACCCAAAATGTGAATGACCTTTGCTGTGTTCTAAAGATGAAGTAAGCTGTGAGATTGATTCCATTGAGTCACTCTAACAATAATACTGTTTTACCTCAGAACACATATGGGGCTCAGAACAGCTCTTTGATAAGTGATTTTTCCCAAGGAGTTGAATTCCTGACTTCTGACAGAGTACAGATAGCTTGAAACTTTCCTAGGCCAGAGACTAAGAGGTGGCTAAGTAGATTTCTGGGTCTCACCGGCTACTTAAGGCAGCAGTTTCACTACTTTTCTGAAATAATTGCCCCACTATGATGTAAGTTTTTGTTAATGGAAACCCTTTACTGGGAACCTAAGCATCAACAGGGCTTTTATTACTTAAAATTAGTCCTTCTTTATCACTCACTCTGGGTTTGACCTAGACCTAGTTATTATAAGACTTTTTGTCTACTTCTGTATGAAAGATAACGGATAATTCCTTGGACTTCTGATTCATTTCATGGTAATCATCAGAGATCAATGAATGGTCTCTCTCTTGACCCAGTAGCAAACACCTACACCTTGCCTAATTGCAGTAGCAGGAACAGCTGTACTAGTGGGGGCTTCCACCAGCTTGATTGACGTTAGGTTCTTTAAATCTGATAGTTCTCATGATGTACAGGTTTGGTTGATCACAGCAAATGCACATTATTACTTAGCAAGTAGGCTTACCTCCTGTGTAACCATTATTTTCTTGTTCACATATTTTCGTCCATTATTGAAATACTTTGAATTCTGAAATTATTTTTATAACCTGAAAAAGGTAGAAATCTTGACCATCTAACCTCTAGTTACGACGTATGTTCAAAATAGATTTATCATAAATGACTTAGGAAACCTGTACTTAATCTTCTTTGTTGGTATGCCATAGCTTTGTTCTGAAACGGGAAAATATCAGACAAAATATGCTGTAACAGATCTTACTTCGCTCCTGTGATATGATTTCTTGCCAGTGGCAAAATCTGCCCAGATGGTGGAACTTGTGCACACCAGAATTTGTCATTAGCTAGAGATTAAAGGGTTAATAAACACACAGACAGATCTCTTTTGGGAGAGTACATGATTTTGGAATGCTTTGGAAACAAAAAGCATAAACACTCCAATTAAGAGTTTTCAGCAAATTAAATAATTTGGAGTGCTATAATGCTTCTTATGAGATGCCAGTTACAAAAGTCGTTGGTTGTACAAAAGAAGCCAGCATGGAGGCTAAGAAAATATAAAATGTCTAGGCTGATCATTATGCCAGGCCAGTAGCACTCACTGTGATCCTACCCAAATCTTTGACGAGGTTCAAGGAGGTCATTGCAGAATGTCTGAAGCCAACTGCAGTTGGGAATGGGTACTGGGAGAAATCTGGATGCAAATTGGATGAAAAACATCCTCCTTCTTTCTTGTTTTGCTGGTTTAAAGCTACCTTTATCTGTGAGAGTTATAAAGTCACTATTCTTAATGTTGTTTCTTGTAACCTTAACTACTCCTTGATATAAGCCCAATAATTAGCTACAATTTACCAGTGAACTGGTGAAACATACAACTAAACTGATTATTGGGATTGTATGTTTTCATTTGAGAAGGTATTACTTCCCTAGGGCTGCCGTAACATATTACCACGAACTGGGTGGCTTAAAATGACAGAAAGTTACTCACTTGCAGCTCTGAAGGCTAGAAGTCTGAAATGAAGGAGCTGGCAAGGTTGGTCCCTTCTGGAGACTCTATGAGGGCATCCGTTCCCAGCCTGTCTTTAGCTTACAGTGGTTGCTGGCAGTCCTTGGCATTCCTTGGCTTGGAGCTGTATCACTCTAATCACTGCCTGTATCACTCTAATCACTCTACTCACAAGAGCTAGCTTTTGTGAGTAGCCTTTACAGAAATAGAACTTGAAAGAGGGCTAGGGAACAGATGGTGCATATTTGGAGTATGTCTCATTTTCACAGATCTTACAAGTAAGACACATTCTTTGCTTTTAAACTACCTAATGATCTCTCCTACAAATTTCATTGCCTGGCATGTCCAGATCCGTCCCTCTCCTTATAGAGATATCAGTCACTGGATTAAGGATCACCCTAATCCAGCAAAACTTCATCTTAACTTGATTATGTCTTCAAAGACCCTATTACCAAGTAAATTCACATTCCCAGGTTTCAGGTGCCCATGAATTTTGAGGGGACAATATTCATGCAAGAACAGACAGCCACACAGCTTTCCTTGCTTCCAGTCCTTGTCATAATCAGTTGGTTTCCTGGACAGATGGCTTCAAGTACTTTGTTACTTTTTGGATGAAAAACATCACAAGACCCCAGGTAACCAGAAATCCACAATGGGTTATGCCATACCTAGAATAGGAGGTTTCTCTCTCCCCCTAAAAAACACTTGTGACATTTTGTGGGAGCTAGCTTTTGTGAGTAGACCTTTACAGAAATAGAACTTGAAAGAGGGCTAGGGAACAGATGGTGCATATTTGGAGTATGTCTCATTTTCACAGATCTTACAAGTAAGACACATTCTTTGCTTTTAAACTACCTAATGATCTCTCCTACAAATTTCATTGCCTGGCATCAAACTATTCTTGATAAGTGTTGTCAAAATATTACAGCACTATTTGTCAATCCAATAGATTTTTTTTGGCCACAGTGAATCATTGAGTGGCTCCTAATGACTGGCTTTGAATTAGTAGCACAACAGCCTACTAGCTGCTGTTGTCCTATTCATAAGCTACACAGGAACAACTTATCTTGGTAAATGAAGGCCTTCTTTCAGTATACTTCTTATCATCACCTAGGGTCTGCTTTGGACCACACATTTTTCCTTTAGAAAAGAGATCATTGGAAAACATGATTCAAAGGGAAACACTAGACCTTGATTTAAGAACCCAAATCATAACCTCTCAAGGGGAATTCTGGGTTGCTTTCTTGTCACTTTCGCTTTTACATTTCATGCTTTACCAAAGGCCCAGAAAGTGAGAAAGAGCCCTGCATGCTGTGATCAGGAGAACAACAGATGAGTTGGATTGGACAATGTCTCCTCGTCTGAAAGGTTCATGAAATTGGCAGGCAGTAGGTTAAAATAGAGCCACCTTAGATATAACATTGGTGTCTCAAGAGGGGAGCGTGTGCAGCTGTAACAGAAGAATATTGTACTTATATCTCTGCATATTAATATTACTAAAAAGAGCTGGGATATCACAAAGAAAACAGAAAATTCGGTAATCTGGTTAATAACCTCGTAGCTGGTTCTGTGGGCCATCCACACTGGGGGATGGGATCTTTTCTATTGATTTAAGGGTGAAACTCTAGCTCCTGGCTGGGAAGTGTCTATAAACACTGATCATTGTATTTCTCTTAGCATGTTGTGGCAACTAGTTGTGCGAGCTTTAGAGTGTGAGTGCTGTCGTACAGTCTCTATTTTATGAAATGATCCAACAGTTAATCATCAAGCAAAAGAACAGGAAAGTCTGACATTTATGGAGCTTGGAACAAGCAATCACTGATGTTATGGGCTGAGTTGTGTCACCCCCAAAAGAAGATGTTAGAATCCTAACTCCAAGAATTTCAAAATGTGATCTTATTTGAAGGTAGGGTCTCTGTGGAGATAATCAGTTAAAATGAGGAGCTACCTGGATGGATCATAATCCAACATGACCTGGTGTGCTTATGAAAAAATTTGGACATTGAGACAGATAGGCATTCAGGGAGAACTCTATGTGAAGATGAAGGCAGAGACTGGAGTAATGATTCTCCAAGCCACGGAATGTGAAAGATTGCCAGCAAACCACCAGAAACTAGGGAAGAGGCATGGAACAGATGCTTTCTCACAGCTCTCAGAAGAAATCAGTCCTACCAGCATAAATCTCGGACTTTTAGCCTCCAGGATGGTGAGACAATAAGTTTCTGTTGTTTAAGTCACCCGATGTGTGATTTTGTATACCAAGCCCTAGCAAATTAATGCAGCTGGAAACTTGAAACATGATTGTGACACTTCTAGTAGCAGAGAAGATCTGGACTGATTGAACACTAAGATATTAATGGTCGATCCTTCAGCTCAGGCTGAAGATACTGGGATCCCATAATTATAATTACTTATCCCTGTACAGCTTATTGTCTTCATTAGTATAAATGTGCTATTTCATGAAACTCTTGCCTAGAAGAATGAAAGTTGGAAATAAGTTTATTGTTATTGTTATTATTATTTCTGTATTCTAGAAAGTTCTTCAAAGAACCATCAACTTTTCGACAGAAAGCATCCACCAAGGATAGTGTATGCCCTAAGACTCTTTGAACTCATGCCTTCAAAGTCCTTGTCTTGCTGAGTGAAATATTCTAATCCTACCACCAACCCTAAACTATTATATCATGACTCTTACTGAATCTTAATAAAGCCCCTACCCATACTGAAAGCCCCACCTTAAGCCAGGCTTCACATTCCTGATAAAATCTGACCTTGTCCCTCCCTATTTGAGATACTATGAAAAGTCTGTTGAGATGTTCTCTCTTATAAAGGTTAGCAATAAACTCACTCTGCCTTATCAACAAGATATGTTGTTGATATTTAGGACCCATCATTCTAAAGAATGAGGCAGATGTTTAAGTGGCTAACACAGGTAGTGATTCTGAGAGAGAGAAGTGATGGAGGTAGAGTGACAAATGATGAGTCTGAGGCATTCGAGTACCCTTGCCAAAATAGACGGGACCAAAAAGAAACCAACATGTGTAAGAAACGGTGGTAGTCGGAGGGTGACAGCGATGACAAATATCAGTTATATTAACAATAAACTTTGATCTTGATTGCAATATTAATTACTTATATTGCAAGTTTAAAGCCACGCGAGTATCCTGGAGACTGGCTACTCAAAGTGTAGTGTTGTAGTTGAGCAGCATCGGGACCACTTGGGAGCCTGTTAGAAAATCAGCAACTCAGGCCACCCTCAAGACTACTGAGTCAGAATCTGCATTTTACAAGACTCCCAGGGTGATTCATATGCACACTAAAGTTTGAGGAGCACTAGACCCAAGCAGATCTTCAATGGAGCTGAAGAGCTTTGTATGGATGTTCAGGCTTTCCTGAGACATGCTGTGTTAGAATTTTTGTGTCAAAACTCCTAGAAAAAGAGGACAAGTTTTGGCAATTCTTGGAAACTGAAGCAAGTAAATGAACATATTATAGGTGGGAGTCTATCATTGCTAGATAGAGGCAGCATATTAAAGTAGAACAAAATTAGAGGACTCAGCGTTCAAGTTTAATTTTGGCCGTGTATCTTCCGGTAACTCTGAGCTGTATGTTGGCCCATTTTAGCCACAGCTGGGACGCAGGGCACCAAGTGCTGCACAAAGAAACAAGGCCCCTGAGCCCGGCCCAGGAAACCAATTTTTCCTCCTAGGCCTCCAGGCCTGTGATGAGAGGGACTGCCAGGAGTATCTCTGACATGCCCCAGAAACATTTTCTCCATTGCCGTGGTGATTAACATTTGGCTCCTTGTTACTTATTCAAACTTCTGCAGTGGGTTGAATCTCTCCCCAGAAAATGGGCTTTTCTTTTCTACTGCATTGTCAGGTTGCAAAATATTTAAACTTTTGTGCTCTGTCACTTCTTGAACAGTTTGCTGTTTAGAAATTTCTTCTGACAGATACCCTAAATCATTCAAGTTCAAAGTTCCACAGATCTCTAGGGCAGGGATGAAATGCTGCCAGTTTCTTTGCTAAAGCATAGCAAGAGGCACCTTTATTCCAGTTTCCAGCAAGATCCTCATCTCCATCTGAGACCACCTCAACCTGGACTTCATGGTCAATATCACTATTACCATTTTGGTCAAAGCCATTTGACAAGTCTCTAGGAAGTTCCAAACTTTCCCATATCTTCCTGTCTTCTTCTGAGCCCTCCAAATTGTTTCAACCTCTGCCTGTTACCCAGTTCCAAAGTTGCTTCCACCGTTTTGGGTATCTTTATAGCAACACCTCACTCTCTGTGGTACCAATTTGCTGTATTAGTCCATTTTCATACTTCTATAAGGAAATGCCCGAGACTGGGTAATTTATAAAGGAAAGAGGATAAGTTGACTCATAGTTCAGGCTGGGGAGGCCTCTGGAAATGTACAATCATGGTGGAAGGTGAAGAGGAAGCAAGGCACATTCTTCACAAGGTGGCCGGAAGGAGAAGTGTCAAGAGAAATGGGCAGAGCCCCTTATAAGACCATCAGATCTCATAAGAACTCACTCACTCTTATGAGAACAGCATGGGGGAAACCACCCCCATGATTCAATTGCCTCCACCTGGTCTCTCCCTTGGCAAATGGGGATTATAGGGATTACAATTCAAGATGTGATTTGGGTGGGGACACAAAACCTCACCATATCACCAACCCCAGTACTAGACCATTTAAATCAGCATAAGCAGAAAAAAGGGAGGTGATAGCTAACATAATTGAAAAGTTCCGGGGTGGGTATGCATTTAGGTCTGGCCAGAAGTAAGGGCTGCAAATGTGCCCAGCAACATTTTTCTCTCTCTCTTATTCTTGCTGTCCTCATCCTTTCTCTGGCATTCCTTCCTCTTTTGCCATGACTTGGCTCTGCTTTTTTTCTGTTAGCTTTGTTGGGGATGCTCTTCCCAGGTGGTAGCAAGCACACAACTGATAGCTCTAGATTTATGTTGTCCCTACAGCTAGTGAATCCAGAAATCATTTGTTTCCCAAGAGGATTAGCAAAAGCCCAGAGAAAAATTCTGACACCTCTGCCTTGAAACTATAGCTCTTCCCTGGGATGAATTATTGTCCCTAAATAGTGAAGGATTCTGATTAGCCAGGCTGGATGATGTGCTCACTCTGTGTCTGGAGTCCTGAGGTCGCCAGTGGGTAGCAGGAAATTCCCAAAAGGGAAAGATGCCAGAAGACAAAAAGCATCAGACGTTTACTAAAAATCTGCCCTTTAAATTTTATAAAAGATTAATTCTTATTTTAAAAGATACTAATCAAGTTCTTTATTTTATTTCCATATACTTGTTTTTAAAAGTATTTTTCAATATGTGTGTATCATGCAAATGCATTGAGTAATGCCGATTTCCTATTTTGGAGAATTTTTTAGGATCTATTCAATGATAAGTCGTTGGCATTGTAAAGTAGACTTTTTTCCCCAAAGCCTATTCAGGGGAATCTGTGTCTGTTTATCCAGTGGGAGCATGAAACAAAGGGGAATGTTTCACAGCAAACTGCTTTTCAGAGAACAGTTGCTTGGGCTGTTTTTCCAGAGCAATGGGATTTAGATGTGGTGGAAAATACATAAAGCCCAAATACCTGATGAAACTTGTCAACACTTTTAATTCTACATCTGTTGTTGATCACACTATGGGACTTGTTAATATGTTTATGATCGTGTTGCCACAATGGAAAACACCAAGTTAAATTGTCATGTCTAGTCAGGTAGGGCACTAGGTCCTTCATGTATATTTGATGACAAACAATTCCATTAAAACATGGCTGGGTTATTTCATTAGTGTAACTCATAGAAAGCCTTGTGTTTGGTTTTGTTATTCCTTGTGCCCCAGGCATAAGCAAGTAGAAGAATTCAAGACACTTAAGCCAAGAAAGTGGAATAGTAATTAGCTCCCCCATTAACAAAACATCAGTTTTGTGTGAAGTGCTAGTTAGGTTTTCAGGGTTGTCATCTCTCATCTGGTTAGCAAGTGAACAGAAGAGCTGGCTTTTTGATATGGAATGTGCTAGGGTTCAGGTACTTGCTAAGAACTTCTGGTTGTTAAAACTGAGAAAATACCAGGGGATTGTACTATCCTATTGCAATTAATGTTCCCTATCAACACGAAAGTAAACCTTTTTTTAGCAATAACGTAAAATAGATTTTTTTTTTAATGCTGGCTGGGTTTAAGGGGCTGGGCGGGTGGATTGCTTGAGCCCGGGAGTTTGAGATCATCCTGGTCAACATGGCAAAACCCTGTCTCTGCAAAAAATACAAAAATTAGCAGCATGCACCTGTAGTCCCAGCTACTCGAGAAGCTGAGGTGGGAGAACTGTTTGAGCCCAGGAGGTTGAGGCTGCAGTGAGCTGCGATCACACTACTGCACTCCAGCCTGGCTAACAGAGCAAGACACTGTCTCAAAAAAAAAAAAAAATTTTTTTTCTTCTAATCTGTAATATGTCTATCTCCTCTCTTCCTGCCCCTCCATGCCCGATCCCTCCGACAATTTGTCTTGGAATGAGTTACTAATGAGATAGAGTTACCACATTCAATAAAGCCTATCAGGTTTGAAAACATCACATAGATAAACTTGTATGATGTCTCACCTAAATTACTTCATACTTTAACAAAATTATTAAATAAAATCCATTCAAAATAATCAAAGAAAATGAAATTTAGCGTTGCATAGCCAAGTGCGATCTGTAAGGTTTATGTAACTGAATTCTCATAGACGGCAGCAATGCCGGACCCTTGAGGAACCTTGTCTGATGCACCCTCTCCCTCTATACAAAGTACCTAGCAGAGTACCTGGAATACAATAAGCACTACAGAAAGGAATGTATAAAACTGCAACTTTTCATCCACACATCAACCTCCATCTCGTTAGACCTTTATACATATTTTAACTTCTACACTAAAAGCCATTATCCTTAAAGGCAGAATTCATCACGAACCACAGCATAGTGCCTTTCAGGTCTAGCATACGTTAAATATCTATTTTGAAGTGAGAATATAACATTAATTACATCTAAAATAGTTCACCCATAGGGAGTAGAAAATGTAAGTGTATATTGGTGTTCTGATTTCCTCTTAATAATGGCTTATCTTATTTTCTCATGAGAACAATTTTTAACTGTCTTCATTAATGATCTGGACAAGGTAGAGGGATTTAAGCAGATGGTACTCATAGCTGGTCTTTTATTCTCAAACATTTAAAACAAAATGAAGGCCAGGATAAAGTCGTAAGACAGGAAGACACGGAATCCCAAGCTGAAATACCCCCTGGTGTTTTCAGCTGCTTTATTTGGGAATGATCTTTCCCCTAAGGTCTACTGGCAGGAAGATCGAGTGAGGAATAACTCTCTCACAATGACATTTAGGTAGAAAACAAATATCCTAATGAGAAAATACCAATAATGTATTTAGAAGCCTTGACTATGGGTAGAAAATAGGAAATGAAAGGCAATAGAGAAAACCAAATGAAACGTCATCCATAAAAACAATATGGATGGCAGGTATTATGGCTCATTAGAGGAGAAAACAAGAAACAAACCGCCAAATTTCACATAATTTTAAAGCAAAAAGTGACACAGTAGGCCCATGCCCTTTCAGGTTGTATAAAAAACAAGTTTTTAGTTTTTTTACTATGAGTTTAATGAAATTATAAGCAGCGTCCATTTTTGCTCACCATGTTATGCCTAGTACCTATGACAATGCCCAACACATAGTAGGTGCTTCATAAATATTTGATGAATAAATAATTCGTAGGGTCAAAAGCCTTCAGCTCAAACACTGCTTAGCCTTGATATTGAGTAGTGAAGACAGAGACAAACCCAAAATAACTAAAGCATTGGGAAAAAACTGTTTATTTTTATATTTCTGCCCTTTTCAGTGTTTCTCTCATTTGCAATCTTTTCCACCTTCTCAAGCTTCTTATTCTTTTTAATATAAGGAGAGGTGCAAAAGAATTGCTTAAGGAGAGCACTTTCCTCTTAGGATCTACATAGATTTCTGGTAGTATGAACACACACTTTGAATAATAATTATTTTTTATATGTGTGTAACACCTTCCCACTAGAGAATATTATTTTGGTTTGAGAATTTCTACATTTTCTGTAAACAGAAAAATTTATTCTCCTTTGTGGCAAGGACTTGATAAAAAAATTATTCCCAAATAGGTCTCATTAAGACAACAAAATCAGTTTATGTCCCAAGAGCTTCTCTCTCTGCACCATCTTACAGCAATCCCATCTGTTTTTGACTGTTAATGTAACAGTTAAAGTAGTATTTTAAGTTAATACATAGTAACAAGCTAATTTAGCAGACATGTTAAAATAATATGCTTTTATAAAAGCTTCCTTGTCAAAATTGATGGAGTTTGACTAAGAGAAATGGTTCAAGAAGACCTAGCTGTTAAAACCAATGTTTACCTTTACAATTAATATCTTTTAACAGTAAAGGAAGAAGCCATCATAAATAGATGATTCGAAATGGGGTACATGATCCTAAATGCTTATTTCATGTGAAATAGCTCCGTGCTTAAATTATTGTCCATTAAATAATAAGATCAGGCTCACTTGTGTTCCTGGTACTATGTTAGATTAAAAGAATAATGTTTTGAACTTCCCCGTTTCTTTGACCTCTTCCCATAAAGCATGAGGGTTACTTAGCACCAAGAAAGTCTACCACCATTTTTCAAGCTGACCGAGCATTTAATATAAACAAACCTTACAGTTCTTTGCTTGTCTCTGGTCAAATCCTTGCCAGAGTATTTTATATTGGCTGGTGTTTGAACATAATCATTATTTTCTGCCTTCAAAATTATCTTAGTGAGTGCTATAAATTTAAGGTATGCAAATATTTAGTGAATAGGTACTATCTGCAAAGCCAAGCGAAATACGAAAAGTAGAATAAGATTTATTATTGAAATCATGTATAATTTCACAAAAGGATTTAAAGCAGAATGTTCATTTACTTCATTTGAAAATGGAAGAAATATACTCACATTGCTTATTTCCAAAAGGTGTTGTAAAGATCAAATGACATAATTAGTGCCCAGCATGCGTCAAGTATCACACAATACAAGTGCAGGACACTAATTGTGTTAGTCCATTCTGTGTTGCTGTAAAGAAATACCTCAGACTGGGCAATTTATTTTATTTTATTTTTTTCATCTTGAAATCCTTTTTTTAAAATTTCACTTTAAGTTCTGGGATGCAAGTGAAGAGTGTGCAGGTTTGTTACATAGGTATGCATGTGCCATGGTGATTTGCTACACCTATCAACCCATCATCTAGGTTTTAAGCCCCGCATACATTAGGTATTTGTCCTAATGGTCTACCTCCCCCTTACCCTCACCCCCCTGACCTGGTGTGTGATGTTTCCCTCCCTGTGTCCATGTGTCCTCACTATTCAACTCCCACTTAGGAGTGAGAACATGTGGTATTTGGTTTTCTGTTCCTGTGTTAGTTTGCTGAGAATGATGGCTTCCAGCTTCATCCATGTCCCTGCAAAGGACAGGAACTCATCCTTTTTTACGGCTGCATAGTATTCCATGGTGAATATGGGCCACATTTTCTTTATCCAGAGGCTGGGTAATTTATAAAAAAAGAGGTGTAATTGGCTCACAGTTCTGCAAGCTGTACAAGAAGCATAGTGCCAGCATCTGTTCAGCTTCTGGTTGGAGCCCCGTGAAGCCAACAGTCACGGTGGAAGATGAAGGGAGAGCAGGTGCGTCATGTGCTGAGAGTGGGAGCAAAGGAGAGAGAGAGCAGGGAGATGCCTCTCTCTTTAAACAACCAGATCTTGTATGAACTACCAGAGCAAGAACTCGCTCGTCACTAAAGGGGTGGCACTAAGCCATTTATGAGTGGTCTGTCCTCATGATCCAAACACCTCCCATTAGGCCTACTCCAGCACTGGGGATCCCATTTCATCATGAGATTTGGAGGGGACAAACATCCAAACCATATTACTAATATACATTAATAATCTGTGTATTAGGATTCTCCAAGGAAACAAACCCAATTTTGTGTGTGTGTGTGTGTGTGTGTGTGTGTGTGTGTGTACATGTATATCCTAAAAAGCTTTTTATTATAAGGTATTGATTCACACAATTATAGATGCAACGAAGTCCCACAATTAGCCATCCACAAGCTGAAGGCCAAGGAAGGCCAGTGGTGTAGTGCAAAGGCCTGAAAGCCAGAGGGTTGGTGGTGTAGATTTCTTTCCAATCTGAAGTCCTGAGGACCAGGAGCACCAACGGCAGGCGAAGGTTAATGTCCTAGCTTAAGCAGTCAAGCGGGGAGCAGGAATCCAGTGTTCCTCCTCCTTTTTGTTTCATCTAGGGCATCAACTGGTTGGTAGATGCCCACCCACACTGAGAAGGGTTATCTGATTTACTCAGTCTACCAATTTGAATGCCAATCTCCTTTAGAAACACTCTTAAAGACACACCCAGAAATAATGTTTAATCAAACATCTGGGAATCCCATGGCTCAGTCAAGTAGACGCATAAAATTAACCATCACAATCTGTAATTAAATAATGTTAAATGTCGTAGAAAGTCATTTTAATTAGAATATTTTAACTCCTCAATTTCAGAGCCAAAGTTTAGGTATGTTCTGGGAATTTTGGAATATCGGGATATGAGCAAGGGCCATATTTAGGAAGATGATTTGGGCTTAAAGTATTAGAAACTCTCTCTCAGTTCAATCTGACTTAAATAACATGATACATTAATTTCACAAAACAAGTAGTTCAAAATTATGGAAGGATCCAGGATCTTCTCTGGCATTCCTTTTCTCTGACCCCTCTCAGATCCTCAGACATGATAACAAGCAAAGGAAAAAAATATAGGGACAATTTCTTTCTGCCTTTTTATAAGACATCTTTTTAAGAAGCACCCCAACAGACTTTACCTCCTGTTTCCTGATGGGAATGACATCATATATTCAGTCAGTGCCAGTGAGCATGGGGCTCCCGTGACTCTTTTATACAAAGCAGACTCTGAAACATGAACCCATGAATGGATTTGGGATTCTGTAAGAAAGGAAGGGATGGGAAATGAATGTCGTATAAATAATAAACAAAATACACTATGCGTGGATCTGGGTTCTCAGGCCTCCTCTCATTAAATATGTTGTTTTAATTACTCCATACACTTTTTAATTTATTTCTCTGAGAGTGACTATTTCTTGTACTTCAGATTCATGTTGCCAAGATTATGCTAGTTACCACAAATTTAATTTTATAAAACAAATTTCATTATCTAAACTCTTAAGCCTACATATCCTTGACCTTGGCTAGTAATGTTATCATTTTTCCAGTGTGGCCAATTTAAAATATAGCATCAAATTCTTACACACACCTTCCATTGAGAGAGGGGATTATATCCCTTCCCCTTAAATCTGGGCATGCTTATGTCTGCTTTGACCAATAGATTACAATGTAAGTGATGCTATGTGACTTCTGAAGCGGGTCGTAAAAAGCCATGAACTTCTTCACTACACTGGGATACATTTTCTTGGAGGCTTCAGTCACTGTGTAAGAAGTCTGACTTCCATGAGGCAGCCATCTAGAGGCCACATGGACAGACGCGGAGATGAGAGAGAGAGGAAGAGAGCGAGAGAAACCTGATGAGTTCCAGCCATTAATCACAGCAGTCTAGGTTCCTGACATGAGAGTGAAGTCTCCAGATGATTCCAGCTCCCAGCCATCAAGACAATCCCACTCATTTAGCTCATCCCAGGTGAAGCTCCAGGCATTGCAGAGCAATGACAAGCCATTCCGATAGTATGTACCCTGTCTGAATTCTTAATTCAAATAATCATGAGTGTGTCAATTTGTGTCTTCCAAAGATGACTGCAATATTTCCTATTCCAGATGTTCCTCTGCACTGACGCTCCTGCTGTTGAGTGGTGGGGTCGATGTTCCCTTCCCCCTGAATTTGGGCAAGCTATTGACTGCACCAACCCATAGACTACAGCAAAAGTGATGCTATGTGGCTCCCGAGGCTAGGTTATAAAATGCCACGCAGCTTCTGCCTTGGTCTCTAGGAACACTGACTCTTTGGATGCTCCAGTTTGGGTTTCTTTGTTTCAGAACCCAGCCATCCTGCTGAAAGGAGCTCAAGCCACATGGAGAGGCCACATGCAGGTGCCATGGTCAACCATCCCAGCTGAGTACAGCCTTTGAGTCATCCCAGCCCAGGCAGCAGATAGGTGGATAAATATCCCTCCAGGTGCACATTGGAGACTTCCAGCTGAGGCCCCAGATATTACAGAACAGAGACAAGCCGTCCCCACTGTGCCCTGTCTGAGTCCGTGACCCATAGAATCCACAAGTATAATAAAAGGATTGTTTTGTGGCATTAAGTTTGAGATGTTTAGTTATGCAGCATTGAATATCGAGAATAGTAAGTAAAATTGGTTATTATTGGCCGGGCACGGTGGCTTATGTCTGTAATCCCAGCACTTTGGGAGGCCAAGGCAGACGGATGATTTGAGGTCAGGAGTCCGAGACCAGCCTGATCAACATGGTGAAACCCCGCCTCTACTAAAAATACAAAAAACCTGGTGTGGTGGTGCATGCCTATAGTCCCAGCTACTTGGGAGGCTAAGGCAGGAGAATCACTTGAACCTGGAAGGGACAGGTTGCAGTGAGCCGAGATGGCGCCACTGCACTCCAGGCTGGGCAACAGAATGAGACTTTGTCTCAAAAAAGAGAAAAATTGGTTATTATTTTAAGCCACTATAGTTTCAGTTGGTTTGTAATGCAGTAATAAACAAAGCACCCAGCTACACGGGTTTGAAAACATGTTTCACTCTTTGCTTTCTTTCACTGCATGTCCATTCAGAATTTTTTGTTTTTTTGAAACAGAGTCTAGCTCTGTTGCCCAGGTTGGAGAGCAGTGGTGCGATCTTGGCTCACTGCAACTTCCACCTCCTGGGTTTAAGCGAGTCTCCTGCCTCAGTCTCCCGAGTAGCTGGGATGTCAGGCACGTGCCGTGACATCCAGATAATTTTTGTATCATTAGCAGAGATGGGGTTTTACCATGTTGGCCAGGCTGGTCTTGAATTCCTGACCTCAAGTGATCCACCCACCTCAGCCCCCCAAAGTGCTGCGATTACAGGCATCAGCCACTGAACCCGGCCTCAGAATTCTTATTTCATGAAATCTACGTCTGTTATGTTCCTTGATTTTATCTTCTTATTCCCACGGCCACTGGTTTGGTCAGCTATTTTGCCCCTTTTGTAGACAGTTTTAATAGTCTCTGAACTGATCTCCCTGCATCCCAGTAATCCTTCCATCTCCCTGAACACTG
This sequence comes from Ateles fusciceps, assembly GCA_036589455.1. NCBI lineage: Eukaryota > Metazoa > Chordata > Mammalia > Primates > Atelidae > Ateles > Ateles fusciceps. The sequence goes on from JAZHEH010001687.1 coordinate 996,411, forward strand.
TGCCCAATCTATGTCATCCACTGCCACCAGAGTTGTCACCACAGACCTGGAAACGTAAGGACCGTACTGTGTTCCTGCTCCAAAACTTTCCATGGCTCCCTCACAGGGCATTCAAAACTCCCACAATTTTATCTTCCAGCTAGAGAAGCCACCATATCTCTTCTCAACGTGCTCCCTTCTTTGTCTTTACTCAAGATGTCTCTTTTCTCCAGTGTCCATTCTTCAGTCAAATTCACATCCTCGCATCTTCCCAATAAGGTTGGTAAGGCTTCTTAGACCTCCTGTGGCCAGAAATAGTTTCGTATCCCTAGAAGACTTCATTTATACCATTGATAAAGAATTTATTAGGCTGGGCGTGGTGGCTCATGCCTGTAATACCAGTACTTTGGGAGGCCGAGATGGGCGGATAACCTGAGGTCAGGAGTTTGAGACTAGCCTGGTCAATGTGGTGATACCCTGTCTCCATTAAAAATGCAAAAATTAGCTAGATGTGGTGGCACGCACCTCCTAACTACTCAGGAGGCTGAAGGCAGGAGAATCACTTGAATCTGGGAGGCAGAGGTTGCAGTGAGCTGAGTGAGTTTAGTGCCACTGCACTTCAGACTAGGTAACAGAGCAAGACTCTGTCTCAAAAACAGAAAAAAAAGGACAAGATGGCCGAATAGAGACAACTCCGGTGTGCAACACCCAGCGAGAGAGACACAGAAAGTGAGAGATCTCCTAGCTCCAACTGAGGTACCAGGTTCATTTCAACGGGTCTGGTCAGATGGTGAGCAAAGCCCAGGCAGGGCAGACCAAGACGGGGAGGGGCGCTGCTTCACCCAGAGAGTGCAACTGACTGATGAGGGGGGGCTGCTTCACCCAGAGAGTGCAACTGACTGACGAGAGGGGCTCCCCTCCGGCACCCGGTCCAGATACAGCGCTTCTCCCAAAGCCTCAGCAATCCACAGAACAGGAGATCTTCACCGGTCAAGCACCGGGAATTACAAGCGCAGAGCTGAATAATAATCCAGGCCAATGCCGGGGTTAGTAACCAGAATATACAAGGCATTCAAACAACTTTATAGGGAAACAATCTAATAATACGATTTTAAAGCAGGCAAAAGATTTGAAAAAACATTTCTCAAAAGAAGACATAAAAATGGCAAACAGGCCTTTGAAAAGGTGCTTAAGGTCACTGATTATCAGAGAAATGCAAATCAGAACGGCAATAAGATGTCATCCCACGCCAGTTAAAATGGCTTTTATCCAAATGTTAGGCGCTAACAAATGTTGGCAAGGATGTGGAGAAAAGGGAATCCTTGTACACTTTTGGTGGGCATGTAAATTAGTACAACAGCCATGGAGAACAGTTTAGAGGTTCCTCAAAAAGCTAAAAATAGAGCTGTCATGTGACCCAACAGTCTCACTGCTGTGTGTACACCCAAAAGAAAGGAGATGAATACGTTGAAGAGATAGCTGCACTCCCATATTTGTTGTAGCACTGTTCACAATAGCCAAGATTTGGAAGCATCCTGTGTTCCATCAACAGATACGTGGATAAAGAAAATGTAATACTTACACACAGTGGAGTAATATTCAGCCATAAAAATGAATGAGATTCTGTTATTTGCAGCAACATAGCTGGAACTGGAGGTCATTGTATTAAGTGAAATAAGCCCAGCACAGAAAGACAAATATCACAAGTTCTCATTTATTTGTGGGATCTAAAAAGCAAAACAATACAATTCATGGAGACAGAGAACAGAAAGTTGGCTACCAGAGTCTGGGAAGGGTAGTGGGATCCCAGGGAGGAGGTGGGGATGTTTAATGGGTATTAAAAAAAAGCAAATTTAGAATGAATAAAACCTAGTGTTTGATAGAGTAACAGAAGTACTATAGTCAATAATAATTTAATTGTACATTTAAAAATAACTAAAAGAGGCCAGCATGGTGGCACATTCCTGTAATCCGAGCACTTTGGGAGGCCAAGGCGGGCAGATCACCTGAGGTCAGGAGTTTGTGAACCGCCAGGCCACCATGGTGAAACCCCATCTCTATGAAAAATACAAAAACTTAGCCGGGCATGGTGGCATACGCTTGTACTCCCAGCTACCTGGGAGGCTGAGGCACGAGAATTGCTTGAACCCGGGAGGTGGAGGTTGCACTGAGCCAAGAGAGCACCACTGCACTGCAGCCTGGGTGACAGTGTGAAACTCTGTACAAAAAGAAAAAAATAACAACCAAAAGAGTATAATTGGATTGTCTGCAACACAAAAGATAAATCCTTGTAAGAATAGATGCCCAATTTCCCATGATAATTACACATTGCGTGCCTGTACCAAATATCTTATGTATACCGTAAATATATACACCTACTATATGTATCCACAAAAATTAAAAATTGAAAAAATTTTAATGAAGAATCCATGGAATAAAATGTAAAATACATTTGAAAGGTTTAATAATATACTAGATCGAGCAGAATAAAGAATTTTAAAACTTGACAACAGGTCTTTTGAAATGAGACACAATAAAGTGACCAAATATTTGAACTTTTGGTGTCTCAGAATGCAAAAGGAAAATAAAAGGATTGGAGAACCTATTTAACAAAATAATAGCTGAAAAATTCCCAAGTCTAGCAAGAGATAAATCTTAAAAGCATCCAGATACAGAAAGCTCAGATATCTTGAAATAGATACAATTCAAAAATGTCTTCTCCACAGCACTTTATAGTCAAACTGTCAAAAATCAAAGGCAAAGAGAATTCTAAAAACAAGACAATAGCACCTAGGGACCAAAGGACTGGACCCCTTGATACCCCAGTACCCAGAAAAACTTCACCACAGTTTCCTCTAGCAGTTTCCCTTATAAATGGCTTTTACTTATAAGGGAACTTATATCACACTAACAATGGATTTTTCAGCAGAAAATTTATAGGCCAAGAGAGAATGCAATGATACATTTAAAATACCAAGAATATTGTACCCTGCAAAGGTATCCTTTACAAAGGAAAGAGACATATAGTCTTCCCAAGATAAGCAAAAATGAGGGAATTCATTACCACTACACCTGTCCTACAAGAAATGCTCAAGGGAATCCTAAATCTGGAAGTGAAAACTCGATATCTACCATTAAAAAAAAAAACCTACAAAAGTATAAAACCCACGGGTAGAACAAACATACAGATAAGAAACAGAAGGAACTCAAATGTTACTACTACAGAAAACTAACAAATTACATTGATAAACAATAAGAGAGAAAGAAATGAACAAAGGACATACAAAACAACCAGAGATTAATTAATAAAATGAGAGAAATAAGCCCTCCTATATCAATTATAACCCTGAATGTAAATGGATAAACTTTCCACTTGGAGGATATGGTTTGGAATAATAGATTTTTTTAATGACCCAATTATATGCTGCCCACAAGAAATTTATCTCACCTGTAAAGGCACATAAAGGCTGAAAATAAAAAGATGGAAAATGATATTTCATGCAATTGGAAACCGAAAGTGAGCAGAAGTGGTCATACTCATATTATTTAATACAGACTGTAGATCAAATCAGTAGAAAGAAATAAAAATGGTCATTATATAATGATAAAGAGATAATTCAGCAAGAGAATGTAACAATTCTAAACAAGTACACTTCCAACACTAGATCACCCCCGATATATAAATAGTATTAAGTGTAAAAGAAGAGGTAGACTTCAATACAATAATAGTTGGGAATTTCAACATCCCACTCTCAGCATTAGACAGATCGTGTAGACAGAATGTTAACAAAGAAACACTGGACTTAAACTGTGCAATTAGACCAAATGAGTCTAACAGGCATTTACAGAACATTTCATTCAACAGCTATAGAACACACATTATTTTCATCAGCACACAAAACATTCTTCAGGATACACCATATTTTAGAACACACAAAAAGTCTCCAAGATTTCTTAAAGTCACAATCTCCAGAAGTAGCAATCAAGACCAAGGAGAAATCTTAACTCATCTCCTGGCTCAGTGACATATGGACTATGGAACTAAAAACAGCCATCACTTGAGATGGCTGCTGGGAAGCTGTGTCCTCAAAAGAGTACAAGAAAATGAAGAACATAATCAGAAAAGAGGTAGGCAATAGAGGATATTTTGTTGATGACAGGATGTTCAATACAGAGAACACAATGGATGGGTTTTCGGGGGTAGAAGTAGGTGGGAGATGGTAGCATAATAGAGAACAGATAGAGCTTCATGAGGACCATAGTTTTGGAGGTGAGGGGTGCCAAAAGTTGTGTGATTACTGACATAAACCAGGTAAATAGGGAGTCCATACATCGCCATTTCCCCTTGGTCATCTTGTTTTACATCGATTATCACAGAGGCCTGGCCAGTTCAACACTGACCTGGACAAGTGCTCTGATTGACAATTTATGTGAATATTTTCTAGATGGAGGGCATAATATATCCCACATTTTTAAAAAATGATTTGAGATGATTTAATGTAAGAGATATCACATTTTTAAATTCATTCATCCATTCATGCATCCATTTATCCATGTATAAATCTGTTCATCCACTTATCCACTATATATAGTGTGTGTGTGTGTGTGTGTGTGTATGTATGTATGCATACACAATATTTCATTCCATTGTGTGTGTATTCCATATACACAGATGCAATGAAATATTACTTGGCCATAAAAAAGAATGAAATCATGTAATTTGCAGCAACGTGGGTGGAATTGGAGATCATTACATTAAGTGAAATAAGCCAGGAACATAAAGACAAATATTAGATATTCTCACTCATATTTGGAGATAAAGAAATTGATCTAATAGAGATGGAGATTAGAATGATAAATACCAGAAGCTGCCAAGAGTATGTGTGGAGCAGGGATAAGAAGAGGTCAGTTTATGGGTACAAACACACAGTTAGATGGAGTAAATTCGAATGTTTAATAGCAGAGTAGGATGACGGTAGTTAACCATGTATTGTATGTTTTGAAATAGCTAGAAGAGAGGACTTGAAATGTTCCCAACACACAGAAATGATAAATACTCAAGGTAATGAATAACCCAAATACCCTGACTTAATAATTACTTGTTTTATGCATCGAACAAAACGTCACATGTACCCCATAAATATGTACAAGCATATGTATCAATTTAAAATTTTTTAAGAAATAAAAATGTGTTTATACAAAGACCTGTGTATGAATATTTACAGCAACTTCCTTTGTTGTATCCAACTATTGAAAATAATCCAAATGTCAACAGATAACGAATAAATAATAGTGGTGTATCCATAAAATCTATATAAGTCAGTTGTATAATAATAATGGAATGAATTACTGATATACACATGAATGCAATTCAAAACAATTATGCTGTGCAAATAATTTAGAAGCCAGTGTATAAAGTTATATCCTATTATTGCATTGTTATACAATTCTTTGAAATGCAAATAAATCAATAGTTAGAGAAAGCAAATCAGTCGTTGCCTGGAACAGGTAAAGGGAAGACAGAGAGTGACAGGATGGAGAAGATACCCAGGGGGGGTGAGGAACCTTCTAGGGATAATGGATATGTTCATTATCTTGATTGTGGTGATGGTTTCACAAATGTATACCTAGGTCAAAACTTATCAAACTACACGTATTAAAACATACAAATAGTTTCTCGTATGTCAATTAAACCTCAGGTAAGAAAAACAAGAATCTCTTGATGGGTAGGTTGAAGAGCAGTTGGGACCCAGCAGAAAAGATATATAATAATCATTGAAACAGAGGTTCTTTTATTGTTCATTAATTACTATAATATATATTTCTCTTTATACTAAAAACATTTTTTATTACGTTGAAACAAACTTTCTAACCTCTTTCCTCTAAAAATAATGCATCCTACATTTACAGAATTTTTGTCAGAAGAAAAACCTAAAGATGATTTTAGGTCAGCCTGTTCATGTCTCATGTTAGACACTGATAACCTCTAGGATTAAGTTATGGGATCCACCTTTAAATTTAAATTTCTAAATAATTTTAAGAAAAAAAAACCTAAAGAAAAATAAAAAAAAAAGAAAAACAATGGTCAAGGATTTGACCTTTACCATTAAACACTGGGTGTCTATGATAGCAGTATATTATATCATAAATTTCTATAACCTGAGCTTGCATTTTAAAAAGTGTTTAACATAAGGGGCATCACATTTTTTCCCCCTATAAGTTTCTACTTAATTTGATTAGGTTGTTTGTTAACAATCATAACAGAAAAACTTTTTCTCTGAAAGCTACGTTTTGAATGAAGAATGGGTTTCCCAGACTTTGTTTTCCATGGTTTCTCCTTGCAAGGTGAGGCTAAGCACAGCAATAAATTTAACTATGATAGAACCTAGAAGCCATGGAACAGTCAGGAGAAACACCATTTGCACTGAAGAAACATCAAATACAAAGAGCTTAAGGCAAAATATGTTTAAGAAACAAGGGAAAGCGGTAGAAGATGAGGTTATAGGATCCAGATAATGTAGGCATCTCGTAGGGCAGTGGGTGGCAAACTTTTCTCTAAAACACCTGGCAGGCCGGGTGTGGTGGCTCATGCCAGCACTTTGGGAGGCCAAGGTGGGATGATCACCCAAGGTTGGGAGTTAGAGACCAGCCTGATCAAAATGGAGAAACCCTGGTTCTACTCAAAATACAAAATTAGCCCTGCGTAGTGGTACATGCCTGTAATCCCAGCTACTTGGGAGGCTGAGGCAGGAGAATCGCTTGAACCTGGAAGGCGGAGGTTGCAGTGAGCCAAGATCGTGCCATTGCACTCCAGCCTGGGCAACAAGAATGAAACTCCTTCTCAAGAAAAAAAAAAAACCACCAGGCAGTATTGATAAATACTTTGGGCTTTGCCTCCATATGGTCTCAGCTGTAGCTACTCACTCTGCTGCTGTAGTGTGAAAGAGAAGAATACATAAATGAGTGAGCATGCCTGTTTCAATAAAACTTTATTCATGAACACTGAAATAAGAATAGCATATTTTTTCAAGAGTCAATAAAAGTATTTTTTTTTTATTTTTAAAAAATCATTTAAAATATCAGCTTGCATTTAAATGCAAACAAGCTGTGGGCTTGATTTGGTCTGAAGGTCACAATTCCTTGACCCCCTGTCCTTGCGTATAATAATGACTTTTGATTTTTGTTCTAAGGGTGATGAGAAGCTTTTGGAGGATTTTTAACAAGGGAGTGACATAATCTGAAAATAAAAGGCCTTGTTAGGACATATTTGCCATACCCCAGACAAGAGATAACAGTGGCTTAGGCTAGGGTGGTGGTGGTAGGCATAGTGGACACTGACCAGATGGATATATTTTGGAGATAGGGCCTATAAAATTTGCCGATGAACTGGATTAAGGGAAGGGAGATGATGATAAGAACCTAGTGTGACTCTGAAGCTTCCAAATTACATAACGGGATGAATGGTGGTACCATTTACTGACCATGGGAGAGATGGGTTTGTGTTCCACATTTGACTCACATATGTCAAGGTTTTTCTAAAATTAAACTTAAGTTATTCATTCTTGGTCCATTTCAATTAAGGAACTCCAATCTCATGCAAAATGTAAATATACACTATTATATGCATAGACTTATCCAAGTGCATTTGTAACCTTTGATCCCTCTCCTAGCTTAAGTATGAACACCCTCATGCTTGGATAAGACCCTCTCTGTCCTCCATAGCTCCATCTAAAAGAGCTAAAAACCCACTCTTCCCTACCCACAAGCCTAACTCTTTCACCATCACCATCACCACAGTCACGTCTACTAGGACTGACGTCATGACCTTTATCTGTAAAATACTCACATAAATTGTCCTAATCAGAGCACTTGTCCAGGTCAATACTAAATTGGCCATGACTCTGTGATAATCGACATGAACCAAGACTACTGAGAAAAAATGGAATGTATGAACTCCCTATTTACCTGGTTTGTCAGTTACCACAAGTTAGGCACTCCTCACTTCCCAAACTTCAGTCTTCACACGGCTTTCCACGTTATCTATTATGCTACCATCTCCCACCTACATCCCACCCCTAAAACCCATTTATTGTGCCCTCTGGATTGAACATTCCATCGTCAGCAAAATCTCCGCTATTATCTGTCTGTTTTGTGATTGTTTTCTTCATATTCTTGCATTCCCTTAAGGACACAGCTTCCCCTGCAGCCTTCTCAAGTGGTGGCTGTTTTTAGTTCCATAATTCATATGCCACGGGGCCAGGAGATGAATTAAGAGTTTTCCTTGTTGCTCATTGTTACTTCTAGAAACTTCTCCCTCCATCTTCCATTAAAAAATACTCTTGCTTTGAATATCATATCACCAGACTGCCATCCACTCCTACTCTTTGTATTAGTCTGCTAGAGTCTGGTCAGTCTGTCTCATTTCTTGAAGATTTTAGCTCCAGATTTACTGTCACCCTCTCTAACGTTACTCTTCCCTTGATTTTTGGTGATTTCAGTCCACACAGAAAATCAATTTCTTGAGCTCTTCGCCTCTTCTGAGCTCATGTTCGACTTCACCTCAACCACTCATCCCATAGTTATACCCTAGACCTTGTTTCTACCAAAGACTGCAACGCTTTCATCATCCCAATTTTCAACATTGTAACTTTCTAATTACTACAGTTTTTCTTTCTAGCTCCTCCTTTTTATCAGTTAGCTATTGTTTTATAATCATATAACCCCAAAATTCAGCAGCTTGAGGTAACAGTCCTTTATTATTTATCATGAGTCTATGAGTTGGTTGGATAGTTCTGCTGAGCTGGGTTGCTAAGTGGGTCTGGGCTTTGCTAATCTCACATTACCTTGCTGATACGTGGTCAGGAGGTATGTAGGTGGTGGGCTGGCATGGCTGGCTTCAGTTGGGATGATTTGCTCTGCCCTACGTGATCTCCTTGCTCCCAGGCTTGGTTCTCAGTTCTCACAGCAGAGCCAAATGCCCAAAGGAATAAACAGAAGTCCTTAAGGCCTTATACTCTGAGATGACATTCTGGCACTTGATCCACATTCCATCAGTGAAGGAAAGTCACAAGGCCAGTCTAGATATAAAAGACTTAAAAGTGGACTTCACCTCGTGATGGGAGGAGAGGCATGGGTCCAAGAAAGAATTGACAATAGGGCCATTTTTTTGCAATCAGTCTATCACATTTCTCTGTAAATCGGATTTTACATCCTTTCACAGCACCAGGTCTATAATCTGTTAATCTCACCTTTCCAATGTGACCTCTCTCACATGTGTCCTCAGTTCCCTTCTACCTAGCTTAAATTCAATGATCACTCATTATCATCATGTTCTCACATTCGTCCTCAACTCCACGCCATTCTTTTAAGTTGTATAACTGGCTTGTCTAAATCACAGCTCTGGTTCAATTTACCTGTCTGTGAACTCCACACCTGTGTTCCTGTTGCTGAAGGTAGCTGGAGAACAACCACGCAACCACCCTGACTTGTCTGACTTCAGATTCAAGGCCAGGAACCTCATGTATGTCCGTAATGCTGCTGACATTCACTCCTCACTTCCCCAGCACATCACTCTCATATATACCTTCTCTCTTCTCAAACCTACAACACTCGCTGTGCTGTGCTTACTCTCAGTTGGGAACCTACTTCATATTTCAGAGAGATAATATATGCACCGAGGAGAGAACTCTGGCACACTCCCACACCTCATCTGCCACCTCTCACCATCTGTCTTCTTGTACTGCTAGAGATGAAATGCCCTCCTCCTAGGGAGGAAAACCCATCCACTTCTGCACTAGATTCCATTCTCTTTTATCTTTCCTATATCATGTGTTTTCCTTCTATACGCGATCATTCCTTTTAGCAATAAATATCTTAAAAAAAAAAAAAACAAAACTTCAAAGAACCTCACTTCCCCCTCCAATGACCTCACTGTCTTCTCTCCTCTTTATAGCAAATCTCAAAAGTCTTGTCTGGTTTCTCCATCTCTCCAGTTCCTGTCGTCCGTTTCTTTTACAATCATTGACTGCATTCAGGCTCTCATCTTTCTTCACCTATCAGGAGCATTTGGCATAATTATTATTTTCTTCTTGAAACCTTTTGTACACTTCTCTGTCTGGACACCATTTTCTTCTCTTCGTTCTACCACATCTTTCCCCCCGTTTCAGCCCCACTTGCTAGTTGCTTTCTTCCTCAACCTTTCAGACACAGCATGCCCCCAGAACTCAGTCTTTGCAACAGTTTTCTTCGCTGTCTACCCTCACCAACTTGGGAATGTAATTAGTCTGCTACACTACACACATGCTGATGATTCCGAAGTTTATGTCTTTAGCCTGATTTTCTTCCTTAAATTTTCTCTAAGAAATCAGTGGGCTTCTCAAATTTAACATGTGCAAAGCTGAGCTCCTGATCTCCCCCAAACCAGCTCCCCCACAGCCTTTCTCATCTTGGTTAGTGGCTATTCCATCCTTAAATTTTCTCAGGCCAAAAATTGTGAAGTTATCCTTGAACAAGAGTTCACGCATATCCCACATATGATCCATCAGCAAATCCTGCGGGTTCTACCTTTAAAATACATCCAGAGTCCAACTCTTTCTCACCATCTAACCTAAGCTGTCATCATCTCTTGCCTGGGTTATTCTTAAAACTGTCTAATCCACCTCCGGCTCCTGTCTTTGCCCCCCTACAGTCTAGCCTTAACTCACAGCCAAAATAACAATTCTGCTAAAACATAATTCATATATCATGTCACTTCTTTGTTCAAACCACCTCGTGTATCTCTGTCTCATTTGAAGCAAAAGACCAAGTTCTTAAAAAGACCTGCAAGGCTTTAAATGATCTCGCCATTCCCTCTCCATCTCATTTCATGATACTCTCCTTTCTTATTCTTCCCTGTCCACATTGACTTTCTTGCTGTTCCTCAAATACATCAAGCGTTGTGGTAGGCTGCAAAATGGCATCCAAAAGAGATCCGTGTCCTAATCCCTGGAATCTGTGAATGTCATTTTATACGGCAAAGTCATTGTGTATGTGATTGAATTAAGAATCTTGAGGTGAGGATTTTATACTGGCTTATCATCTGGGTGGACCTAAATACAATCACATATATTCTTCTAACAGAGAGAAAAAGAAAGATCACACTCACACACGCACGCACACACACACACACACACACACACAATGATGATGGGGCAGAGAGAGATTTGAAGTTGCTAGACTTCAAGATTAGAGTGATGTGGCCATAAACCAAGGAAGGCCAGCAGCCATCAGAGGAATGGATTCTCTCCTAGAGACTTCAGAAGGAGCAGAGCCCGGCCAATGAAACTACCAATGATCTCAGCTCAATGACACTGATTTTGGAATTATGCCCTCCATAACCGTGAAAGAATAAATTTCTGTTGCTTTTAGCGAATTTTACAGCAGAAACAGGAAACTAACACACTCATTTCTTGCTATTCCCTCTATGAAGAATTTCCTTCCACCAGATATCAGTATTGCTACCTCTCCTACCTCATTCAAGTCTTTGAACAAAGATAATTTCGGAGAGACATTTTCTAGCCTCTCTATTTAAAATCCATATTGTATACTCGCTCTTATACACATATTTTGGCACTCACCTTCTCCCTTAACTTTTTATATATTATTATTTCCTAAATATTCTATGTATTTATTTACTTTTCTGTCTCCTTCTACTGAAATGTCAAGTCTATGAAAACAGGGGTATTTTTCACATGTTTCACTTTATATCACTAACACATAGATGATTTTGAAAGACTGCTCTGTAACTTGAATGAACTTGATTAACCAGTTATTTCACACAAACTGAGGGGGAAGAACAACACAGGGGTTATCATCATATTCTGACTTTGAAATCTCCATTATTATCCATTTTGACAACGTGTATACATCTTAACTCACAAGTATCTTGCTTTAAGACACCATGAAGAAGGTCGGAAAAATATATAAGACATATTAAGCAGATAGCACAGCATAGTTCAGGGAGTGCTTCCCAAACTATGCGATCATCACAGTCCCCTGGAGAGTTTCACAAAAGACATCCTGGACTTCTCTGTAGACCTGCAGAATCACCACTTGCAGGGGCGGTGCCTAAGAGTCAGAATTTTTTAGAAGAGCCCTAAAGAATGCTGATGGTAAGTTGGAATTAGGAACCAATTGCTTTTCTTTGCTCATATACTTAAAAACTTCGGAAGAAATGTTATATTTTTGTTTGTGATAAGATGAAAGTGCTTTTCAGCATTGTATATTCTACATTAATTATTTTTTCTATTACCTAAAACAATCACAGCTGTTGTTTTGCCACACATGTCACTGGATGAGATCATTTGGTATGCTGTCAGACCTTATGCTATTCATCGACATGTGATGACATGTAACATCACCAAAGGGGAAGATTCTATTTGACTGCACAGAAGACATCTCCAGTTTCTTCTCTAGCTTTCCCTAAATTACATGGGTACCTAACATTAGTACATTACATTTAGGGTGAGCTCCATTTTCTTTGACGAGGAGGAATTTTGTTCTAAGCAATAGTTGAGTTTTAAGATTTACTTTCATTATTTTGTTTTATTTTATTTTTATTTTTTGAGACAAGGTCTCACTCTGTCACCCAGGCTGGAGTGCAATCCCACAAACCTGGCTTACTGCAATCTCCACCTGGGCTCAAAGATCCCCCTGCCTCAGTCTCCTAAGCAGCTGGCACTACAGCTGCATGTACCACCATGCCTGGCTAATTTTGGTACTTTTTGTAGAGATGGTGTCTCACTATGTTACCCAGGCTGCTCTCAAACTCCTGGACCCAAGAAATCCACATGCCTCAGTCTCTCAAAGGGCTGGGATTATAGGTGTGAGCCACAGCACTTGGCCTCATTATTTTAAAAGAATGAAAATAAGCTCAAAATTATCAAACGACCTGTTCTCCATAAACAAATTCTGACTGTACTTCCAAGTGTCAGCCCAACTTTTTGCCTTAACCTCTCCCCTGTAATCAATAGAGAGAGTTTAGTCTTTTCTTACAGCCTCCAAGTCATTCTCTTAATGGAGGATGGACAAGGCTAATCCCTGATCAAATGGAGTAACCTGGCTTCTGCATGGGAGTGAGTATTCGCCTTGCCCCATGACAGTGATGAATTCTCCAGTGCACAATTCTAGTGATGAGATACATAGGTATGCACACGCATATTTTTTACATCTCAAAAGTAGAGCTACATCCTCTTTCAAAGTCAATACTTACTAAATGGCAAAGTTACCAATAAACTGATAGAAACTGATACTTCCTTTATCCTCTCTGTCTTGGAAGCTTTTGTCTATTGAATTCACAGGAAGTAATGACCTCAGTTATAAAACAGATTTTAAAATATGCTAATTAACAAAAACTACCGTTCATTGAGAGCTTGTTATGTACCAAGCACTATGGCTTATGTTTTGAATACATTAACTCATTTAATCATAGGTGATGAGATAGGTATTGTTGCTATTATTTTTATTTTACTGGGGGAAAAACTAAGGCATAGACAGATTAAAGCACTCACCTAAACTTACACGACCTGTAAATGATGGATACAAGATTCTGCTTCAGGCCTATTTGGTTCCAAGGTTATCAACGTAACCAATCACTTGGTGAAAATTTCTTGCCATGATGTAAATTTAATCAAGGACTTTGTAGGTTTCAAAACATTTCTCTTAAAAAGATAAATTGGACTGAAAATTGAAAAGAAGACTAATTCTTTATTCAACTTAGGTTCCACTTCAAGAGAAATGCCAAGTGTCTGGGAACTCAGAGGAGGAAAGGGGCTTTAAAGGAAAAACAGACCACAGCTATAAAGAGTCAGATGGCCAACATCTGGACAGCTTGTAGTCGAGCTGAATATGCTGCTGTGTGAATTACAAAGGTATGACAAATTTTTTACTCTGTTCTAATTTGGCTCGGCCTGCCTGCCTTCAGCCTTTTTGGACAGCTTCCCGCATTTGAACTAAAATGCCCTTTCATGAAGCGATCTATTGCTGAGGATTATCATGCAGACTTTCTGTTTTGTTTTCCACCTCACTTTGTTTATATGCTACGGGGGAGGGCTCTCATAATGTTTGATGGCTCTTTACATCATATTCTCTAGTCTGCATGGAATGTCACTTTGTATAAACCTTTGCAGTTACACGGGGATTTGTTATTTGAGTCTGCTTCTCTAGGACACCACCAGGAGTCCTCTCTTAGCGCACTTCCTTGGAGACTTCACGGGCTGAGGGACTTCATGAGGTTTTGGGTCCATGTTGCCTTCTTGGCAGTAGCTCTCTTTATGCTCAAACTCATTGGGACAGATTTCCATTGGCAATTTAAGATTTGACGGCGAATTTTTAAATTGTAATCAGACTTTATTATTTTTGCTTTCAGTTCCTACTTCAGAAATAATTCATGCTATAATGTGACACGAAGCCTAACTGAGCAAGCACAATGATACTGAGTTCCATAGTAAGGGCCAGACAAGGCACTGGGCACTTGAAACACATTAAAACATGTAGTAGGTGCAACTATGAGGCAATCCTATACATGAGGTAGCTCTTCCTAGCTTCATTTTACAGATGTGAAAAATGAAGTACAGAGAGGTAAATTAACTCACTCAGGGTCAGGTAGCTGAGAAATAGCATAGAGAGAATTAAAATCCAGGTCTGTTGAAGGTCATTTTTAGCCATTATGCTATGTATACCATTAAAGAGATCAATTTGGACTATGTTGGTCCGGTACTAAATTCTTGAGAATTTAGATAAGTATACTAAGGAGAAACAGGACAAAAGGTAATAAATAGCACACACTTCCCTATATGTACAAAAAATAATATTGAGGAAAGCAACACACTAAGAGACAAGAGACACAAGTTCTAATCTCAACAGTACCATACAACGTTTCTACTTAATGTGAATTGGGGAAATTGCTTTAGTTCTCATAGGCTTGGGACTCATTAAATAAACTTCAATTCTCCTCTAAACTTAAAATTATGGCTAACAGTATAACTAGTCTGATAGTGTTCTGTTAACAAAGGAGATGTTATCTAAAATTCATTGTATGTGAACATTACCTTAGACTCTTCTCTGATATCCTTTAGATTCTCCATTTCCTAAATTTATTTATAACATCTTTTCCATGTTTGTCCTTAGAACTCTCTTCTGAAGAGCATGTTCTGAGTCACCATCACGGAAACTTTCTTATACGCACTTTGCTCTTAGAGATAATTTGCCACTTCCTTCCCCAAGAGGATACCACTTTTTCTCTCAAGCAACACAACTTTGGAACAAAAAGATGTGGCATATATGGTTCTGTCATCTCCAAGTATCTAAGTACTCCCTGCAGTCAGGTATCATTATTCACGATTGCCAGTTTTGACTTAACCCAATTCTGGGCATTCAGTGACCGTCCAGGTTGGAGAGGGGCCCTCTGAGAGCATGACAGTAGGCTGTTCTCATTCTAACCTTACCATGGAAACCTAGAAGTCTCCAGGGATGTCTAAAATCAGACTCTTCCTAAGTTATTTTTTGGTAAAGAAGTAGAAGAAAGCTGGAGAAATGGCAGGGGAAGAGGCTGAAAAAGCAAGCTGGAGACTGGTCAGGAAAGCATCAGAAAGGAGAGATATTTTTCATGCTAAGAAGGTAAAAGATAAGATAGACAGAGTTGTCTAGTGGCTATAGATAGTGGGTTATTATAAAAGTCATAAAATCCTTCCCTGAAGATGATAGAAAATTGTAAAGAAGGTGAAAAGTCAAGAAGAGGAGCAAAGAAATTACAGGCAGTTCTCAATTCTAAAGCTCTTCCAATATCTTAGCATGAAAACAAACATGCATTGTTCAAGCAATGGGGGAAAAAGTCCTATCTCGAATATTTCAGGAGGCTTTATTTTTAATGTTAGTATGAAAAAATTGCAATGAGAAAAATAAGCCAGTAATATCAACTTACATGAAGATTTTTATTTAAAAAAATCAAATGATACTAAATCTCTGATGCCCATTAAATCTTTCTAAAATCAAAGAATCTTTCTCGAATGCTATATTCCTAATAAAAATAACACCTTTATTAGGAATAATCATCCTCATTTTACCTGCTCATTTTTGGCTTTAAAAATTACATAAATAAGAACTTTATGTAGTAGCTAATGATAATGTATTATTAAACAAAGTTAGTCTACAAGTCTCTAGTGTATCTATATTTATTCTTACATTAAATATAGATACACTAGAAAATTGTATGATGACTAACCTAAAAATGCACCTATAGATACATTTATTCCAGTTAGTTTTAAGATAATGCTTGTAATGATTTCTGTAACGGAATAGACATCTGTCCCTTAGTCCATCATTTAATTTCTTATTATAACAGGAAAATTTTAGATCTAACCTCTAGTGTTTATATTTAGATACCAGTATCTAAAAACCAAACTCTATTGTAATCAAAAACAGGTCAATCAATAATTAAAGATACACATGTATCAGCTTTTTTTTTTTTTTTGAGACATAGTTTCACTCTTTTTGCCCAGGCTGAAGTACAATGGCACAATCTCGGCTCACTGCAACCTCCGCTTCCTGAGTTCAAGCAATTATTCTGTCTAAGCCTCTGAGATTACAGGTGACTGCCCCCACACCCAGCTAATTTTTTTTGTGTGTATGTGTATATATATATATATATATATATATATTTTTTTTTTTTTTTTTTTTTTTTTTTTTTTTGTAGAGATGGGATTTCACCATGTTAGCCAAACTGGTCTCAAACTCCTGTTCTCAGCTGTGAGCCACCATGCCCAGCCTCAATTTTTTAAAGTTGAAAAAATGTTAGTGTGTAAATAAGTGCACAAAAAAATATTGTACAAGTATATCCCTACATTCCGTCTCTCTTGATTTACTTACATATATAGCAAGCCATTAAAGTTTTTTTTTTTTTTTTTTTGATAATGGAATGCTGGAAATGTATTTTCTTCTTTTTGCTTTTGTGCATTATGCCAGTTTTCTAAAATGAATGAATTCACCTTTATAAAAAGGAAAATGCTATTTTTAAAACATTCTTAAATTATGTTTTACTTGTCGTCTCTGAGTTATCTTGATATTTGTTATTTAAATTATATTTTACTTATTTCAGTAACTGTAAATACGGGTAAAGGTGAATGGCATCTGCTGTCTAAATACTAAATATTTAGAATATCTAAATATCAGGTACAGCTATTAAAAAGAGAAAATGTATTTCTGAAGAATAACAGTATAAAACAATGCAAAGGAAGTGACAATTTAGAGACATCCAAAATCTGTCATGGCTGTCTTCATGGGAATTTACTACTAATAGCTCAGCAGACTAAGATATCTGTAAATAATGAGGCTTAAGAATAAACAGAAAACATTTTATACTAGAATTGTAAAATATTTATCCTGTAAAAAAGGACTTAGATCACTTTTAAGGCCTTTTTCAACTCTAATATTCTGAGCATATAAATTTACATTCAGATAGAGTTTTATTTTGCAGTGTATTATTTCGTTTTCATGCTGCTGATAAAGACATATCCAAGACTGGGAAGAAAAAGAGGTGTAATGGATTTATAGTTTGACATGGCTGGTGAGGCCTCATAATCACAGTAGACGGCAATGAGGAGCAGGTCATGTCTTACATGGATGGCGGCTTGTTCAAGAGAGAGCTTGTACAGGGGGAACTCCCTTTTTAAAATCAGCAGATTTCATGAGACTCATTCACTGTCATGAGACTCATTCACTATCATGAGAACAGCACAGCAAAGACCCACCCCCATAATTTAATCACCTCCTACTGGGTTCCTCCCATGACACGTGGGAATTGTGGGAGTTACAATTCAAGATGAGATTTGGGTGGGGACACAGCATCCGTACAATAAATATCCTGTAATATCCTTACAAGAAGGCAAGTTTTGGAAATATGCAAATGAATCACATTATTCATATTTGTTCTTTTTACTTTAACTTGTGAAATAAATGTAATTAACTTTTTTAATATGTAGGAAACCATCTGTCAGGTGAAGATGTTATCAAAAAATGCACTGAAAAGCAAAATAAAGGTGTCATATTCTTTCCCTTTATTTAAAAAAAAAAATCACAATAGAAATAATCCAGGAAAGTAAGTAAAATGACCCAAGGATTTGGTGGTCTTCTTATAAATATAGGCTGAAAAAATTATGATTTCATAGACTGAAATTAATCCTAAAGCTAAAGACTGCTTAAGAAAAATGGCAAATATTTGAAACTTGAATATAGCAAGACACATAAAATACTACTTTAACAGGAAATAAAAATGCACTTTGTGATACAAAGGTCTGTATAAGCTAAAAATTTAAGTATAATTAAGCCATGTTTTATAAAAGTAATGTACATGAAAAAAAGTTGAAAAATTAAATTTTGGTAAATATTGTCATTGTAAATGTAGTAGGAAATGCTTGCTATCTGAAATTCAACTCATCTCACTTTTCCCATGAAGCTTGATCTTTTTCAAAATTAACAGTTTTCCAAGTGTGAGTTTTTGTGTATCAGTGTTTCATAATGAGGCATTTTTATAGATTTATTTAAAGGGTTATATAAAGACATGCAAAAATTGACTCCTAATAGTTTATTAAGAAAAAGAGTTGTTTGGGATTTTTTTTAATTTTTGGAATCAGCTTTCATAGAAGATTATTGTGCATTCCAAGAATATTCCCTTAGTTTTACATTATTAAAGAAACCACTGCTCTGAACCAGTGTGGTGTTCTAAAAATTTTAAATTTTACTGTCTAGTTTTAGAACTAACCCTCAGCTCTATTATTTTCAAGGAAAATGGAAAGAAAAAAAAAAAGTGGATGGAGATGTTTCCAATAAGCAGATTATCTTCTCCCCAGCTATTTTGGTAAACTGGGATGCTTTTGTATCACCAGTAACATAGAAATGAAAAGAGCAGGCATTTCAACCTTTCACTCTTCACACAGGTCCTTGTGAAAAAGGTTCTGCCAATTCACATCACTTCAAATGGAGGATTACTTCAGATAGATAAAGCCACTACTTTTTCTAAAATGTCAAAACTGTAAATATTTTCAAATATACCCCTGTGCCAGGCA
The DNA here is from genome assembly GCA_036589455.1 of Ateles fusciceps. NCBI lineage: Eukaryota > Metazoa > Chordata > Mammalia > Primates > Atelidae > Ateles > Ateles fusciceps. Next base: position 1,015,487 of record JAZHEH010001687.1, read on the forward strand.
CCATGCAGGTTTTATCGCTTCAAACTTCCTAATAACCCCATGAGATAAGTTGACACCACCTCCCTTTGATGGAAAACTGAGGCTTGGAGTGATTAATGCAACTAAGCTGGGTTTGTCTGTCTCCAAAAGTCATGCTATTTCTTAAAATGTGGTCTTCAGATCTTCTGAATAAGAATCCCATTATTATTACTATTATTATTAAAAATGTAGATTCCTGCTCTCCCTCTCCCGTAAACACACACATACAGATTCTGATATAAGAGGTCTGAGTGTAGGCTCAGGAATCTTCTTTTTTCATAAGCTCTGCAAATGATTGTTTTGTACCTAAAGTCAGAGAACCATAGCTTTCCATTACACTTTCTTCCTTGATCTCTTGATTTGATAGATGAATGCATTTTGACCTCTTCTCGTGTCCTGCAGCCTTTCCCCTTTTTATTTACATTGATTTGCATAAAATAACTCCCCCTTTGCCAAACAGGCAGCAAAGATTCAAATATTTTGCTTTTGAGCATATATAAATGTTGCTCTAGGAAAAATTATGGCAGTTCATTGTCCTAGTGTATAGCACCACCCTAAAATAGGTGACACTGACCTAACACTAAAATCTCAATTATGAAAACTGAGGAAAAAATGGAATCAATGCTTCCTAAGAATACATAAAAGAAACTGCTTTTAAATCTTCTTTTCTACTCCCATCTGTATCAGAGCTCCTCTGCAGCTGGCAGATTGCAGGGAGCATGACTCACACAAAGGTGAGAATCTCTTCAGCTGCTCTGATGATCTCAGTGATGAGACTGATTTTTCTTGCTTTTGTTTTCACTTCCTGGCTCTTGGTGAGCCTAAAAGGCATTCATTTTGCAAGGAAAAGATTTTTAAACATGAAGTGCCTAGCATTATAATAGACACTGAGACTTTGTTGTGAGGGAGATAGAAAATAAATAGAAGTAAAAACAGCAGTTTGCAACAGCACCATGTGAGCTGATAATGCAGTACATTATTATCAACGATGCTAAGAAACACAAAGTAAGGAAAATCTTGGAGGAAGTAAAGGATGCCATAAATCCGTCAAAAATAGTGGGTTTTAACGGGTGGAAAGAAGATGGCGGGATTGTCCAAGCAAGGAAAAACCAACATAAGCAAAGGCATGGGGTGGAAAGTGCAGTGTGTGGCACAGAGGATGGTATAAATGGAGTTGGCTGTAAAATAGTAATACACGAGGTCAGCACAGTCAGCAAGCTCCTGGATGCATTCATCTGGATACCTGTTCAGGACAAGTTCCTTGGCCTCTTTATGTGGGAAAGCTACTTGTCAAATTTTTGAACATCTGGGATCATGGTGGGAACCTATCAATCCTCAATAAAGTGCTTAAAGAACACGAATGGAAATGACCACTGTTTCTAGATGAATTCTCTTACCAAGCTTGATTTCTGATAAAGCGCAGTGACTGGAACATGGGGAGTCAGATCTAATTTTTTAAAGATCTTGCCGTTGACCATGGAGCATGATTTGCTGCCTGCTGAGCACTCACTAAATGCTCACCCCTAAATAATATTGCTCAGTATGTCCCTATCTAAATATGAATGACTTTTCTAGACCTATTAATTTCTGGTACTATTGAAATTCCTAATGGAAATTATTTAGCTAGTTAAATATAAATATAAATATATATATATATATATATATATATATGTGCTTAATAAAATGCTGAAAACTGGCTAGGCACTATGGCTCATGCCTGTAATCCCAGCCCTTTGGGAGGCTGTGGTGGGCAGATCGCTTCAGGTCAAGAGTTCAAGACCAGCCTGACCAACATAGTGAAACATCGTCTCTACCAAAAAATACCAAAAAAAAAAAAAAAAAAAAAAAAAAAGCTGGGCCCGGTAGCACAGGCCTGTAATCCCAGTGGCTTGGGAGGCTGAGGCATGAGAATCACTTGAACCTGGTAGTCAGAGGTTGCAGTGAGCTGAGATCACACCACAGCACTCCAGCCTGGGTGACAGAGTGAGACCGTGTCAAAAAAAAAGCTAAACCTCTTTCCTATAATATAATCTATATGATTTACTTTATAACTTGAAGATACCGTTTTCCTTTCTCAGAGGTGTCACCTTTAACAAGGAATTTGGCCTGTACTTGTGATAAAATGGGGCAAAGATTCACTTTTTAAAACTGATTTTTTCTAGCTTTTAGGAAAACAAATTCCCATTGAGCTGTTACCTTATTATGCTTTCAACAGAAATCCGGTCTCATTACGTCAATAGGCTGCTATATTGCTCAGCTGGAGGTGACCTGCTGTGAAGCTTCTACAGTCAGATACTTCCAGAATCCATTTAATTCAAGCCTGCATAGCATGCCCCAAACCACTCATTATCCTTTTAAGAGAGTTGACGAACTCTCACCTCCCCATTGTTGGAAGACTTACTCAGCGCTACTCATTACCAATAGTATAATCGACATATTCTTTGCTCAGGTCAGACCCTTTTGTCTTTCAGTCAACAACTTGTTCAGTATAAAAATTTGAAAGTAGTGCATTTATTCGATGCTAGTGAAAGTGCCAATGGACATGGTGGAAGCCCTGGACCGAGGTCTTTGGAGGGACTGGGAAGTGAGAAGGGAAGTTGGGCATTAGATCACATGACTATCATGAGATGCATTTTAAAAAGAGTTAGCAAGCTTCCAAAATCCATACGGCATATGGAAACCAGTTCTGTTGATTTTGCAATGGTGGTAGTGATGGCCAATTAGAGTGGAGTTAGCAGACAAGAGTGTGTAAGGGACTGGACTGCTGGGACACTTCCCCATGGACGTCTCACATTTCTGCATATTTTTCAAGCAGAGGCACTGACTGCCTTTGTTTCAGACTATCATTTCAAGGGTCATTCATAGCAAGCATCTTTGGAAGGTACTGATAATGCTTCCGTCTAGAGCAAAGGGCAGGCATATTTACTACCCAGTATAAAATATTCAGGTTTCATAAGCTCAGAGTTTCTCCTCCAATCCAGTAAATGTGCCAGTATCATCTCGCCCTCTTCACATCACCCTGTGGGAATTGGGACTCAGGGAATGAGAGAAAGAAAATGTTGATACTTTGGCTACTACTATTGCATTGAATAAAAGATTCCTTTGTTTCTGACCTAGAAGTCTCATGTGTTCCCCAAGTGTCACTTACATGACATGATACTCCATGTAAGTAACAGATTAACTTGTCTGCTTATAAATAGGGTAATGCTCTTAGCCCCTTCACAGTTCTTGGTGTAGAGTAGTCCTTCAACACTCATGAGCAGGGGAAGCCTTTTGGTGTAACTGTTCTGTCATTTGAAAGATAAAGAGGAGGTTTTTGGCAGGCCTCTCAAATGATGAAAGCTAAACTCTAACACGAGTTTTCTGTGGTCAATGCCTACATGAGACTGAAAAATCAGGATCAGTTCTATCTTTGACAGATGAGCTTTAGAATGTTAATTTGATAGCAGAAGGCCACTTTCAACTCTAAGGCGGTTCTGGTTTGCGGCTCTTCTAACCAGACATTCCAAACCCCCTTCTACTTTGCCACCTTCACTATAGAGGATAAATACTAGGTTCCCTTCTTTCCTTGAAACTAGGGAAAGTTCTGCCCCATAAGATATAACCACAAGTCTGCTGGGGATTTGGGAAGGGCATTTGTTTTATTCTCATAAGCAGAAGCAACATGACTAGTGTCACACTCCCTTTCTGCCTTCAGACAGATATGATGTTGGGAGTTATTGGGAAAGCCATCTCTTGACTGAAGAAAATCCAACAGAATCTAAGAGATCCTTAACTGAAATGTCAAGCCAGTTGGTCAACAGCAATATTGTTAGTAAAAATCATAAACTCCCACTTATGAAGGCCAGTCTATGTTGCTTTTCTGTTACTTGCAGATGTAAAGATTTTTAACTACTATATTCTTCTAGTTATTTTCATCTGTATACTGAGCATGCTTGTCATGTTCTGTGAGGTTTATGTTTTGGTTGGAAATCCAAAACCTTATTTAGCAAGCATATGCCACAAAGAAATTTCATTGGCCACAACATTTATTAATGAAAGCCAGGAAAGGACCAAGGAGATACAAATGTAAACGGATAGATAATTTCACTGCCACTAAACTGTTCCACACAATGGATACTGGTTATAATACTTAAAAATAGAGTTGGAAGATTTAAGTCAAAAAAAACAAACTTGGAAAAGGACCCGCAAATATCTTATTGAAATTTCTCCTAGAAATGTTTTGTAGTTTTCAATGTACAGTTCTTAACACTTATTATGCAAATTTATTCCTGAGTATTTCTTATTCCTTTAAGCTATTGTACATGGTATTGTTTTTTAAAATTTCTGATTCTTCATTGCTGGTAGATAGAAGTATAATTGATTTTTGTTTATTGATCTTGTATTCTGCAACAAAGCTACATTTACTTGTTAGATCTGGTAACATTTTTGGGAGATCCCACCAAAATTTTCTGAATAAACATATTGTTTATGAATAAAAAGTTTCTAATGATCGCCATTCTAACTGGCGTAAGATGATATCTCAGTGTGGTTTTGATTTGCATTTCTCTAATGACCAGTGACGATGAGCATTTTTTCATATGTTTGTCGGCCTCATATATGTCCTCTTTTTGAAAAGTGTCTGTTCATATCCTTTGCCCACTTTTGATTGGGATTGTTTGTTTTTCTCTTGTGTATCTGTTTTAGTTCTTTGTAGATTCTGGATATTAGCCCTTTGTCAGATGTGTAGATTGCAAAAATTTTTTCCCATTCTGTTGGTTGCCGATTCACTCTAATGATGATTTCTTTTGCTGTACAGAAGCTCTGGAGTTTAATTAGATCCCATTTGTCTGTCCTGGCTTTTATTGCCATTGCTTTTGGTATTTTAGTCATGAAGTCCTTGCCTATGCCTGTGTCCTGGATGGTTTTGCCTACGTTTTCTTCTAGTGTTTTTATGGTGTTAGGTTTTATGTTTAAATATTTGATCCATCTGGAGTTAATTTTAGTGTAAGGTGACAGGTAGGGGTCCAGTTTCTGCTTTCTGCAAAATCTAGAGACAACAGATGCTGGAGAGGATTTGGAGAAATAGAAACACTCTTACACAGTTGGTGGGAGTGTAAATTAGTTCAACCATTGTGGAATACAGTGTGGTGATTTCTCAAGGATCTAGAAATAGAAATTCCACTTGACTCAGCAATCCCACTGTTGGGTATATACCCAAAGAACTATAAATCGTTCTACTATAAAGACACATGCACACGTATGTTCATTGCAGCACTGTTTACAATAGCAAAGACCTGGAACCAACCCAAATGCCCATCAATGATAGACTGGACAAAGAAAATGTGGTACATATACACCATCTACGTGCAAGAAAAAATGATGAGTTCGTGTCCTTTGTAGGGACTTGGATGAATCTGGAAACCATCATTCTCAGCAAACTGACAAAGAACAGAAAGCCAAGCACCGCATGTTCTCACTCATAGGTGGGTGCTGAACACAAGAACATGTGGACTTAGGGAGAGGAGCATCACACACAGGGGACAGTTGATGGGTGTAGGGGAGAGACAATGAGGGGTGGGGAGGGAGGGGAGGGATAACATGGGGGAGAAATGCCAGATATAGTATGCACCTAAAGTAAAATAAATTTTTAAAAAAAGTTTCATTTTTTTCTATTTTCCTTTTCTTGCCTTGTTCCACTGGCTAGGACTTTTGGTGGTAAAAGGTCAACAAAATGTGCACCTTAAGGAAAGTGTATTTGTGTGTTTGGTTTTTCACCGTTGAATGTGATATTAGCTGTAGTTTTTTTTTGCAGATATGCCCAGTATCAGATTAAGAAAATTCTCTAGTATTTTTAGTTCAGTGAGAATTTAAAAATTTCTTTTTCATTTCAATAGTTTTGGGGTAAAAGTGTTTTTTGGTTATGTGGATGAATTGTATACTGGTGAAGTCTGAGATTTTACTGCACTGGTCACCAGAGTAGAGCACACTGTAACCAACATGTAGTTTTTTATCCTCACCATCCTCCAACTAAGTGAGAGTTTTTATAAACAATGGCTGTTGCCTTTTCTCAAGTACTTTTTCTGTGTCTATTGATATAATTATATTAAAAATTTTAAAGTTTTTTATTATGCTCAGTTACACTAATTGATATTGAACATTAAACCAATTTTGCACTTCTGGGATAAAGCATACTTGGTCATAAGGTATTACCCATTTTATAAATTGTTGATTTAGATTTGTCAAATTTTGTTAAGACATTTTGCATCTATATTCATGAAGAATATTGGTATATAATTATTTTTTCTTTTAATGTCTGTATCAGGTTTTGGTATCAGGGTAATGCTGGCCAGAATAGAATGAATTGAACAGTATTGATACTTCATTTTTTAGGATATAAAATTTAAGCCTTTTTCCACTAAAAGTAATGTAATGATGTCACCAAAAATGGAACAAATAAACGTAAAGTAAATGAGGCATTCCTCTACAATATAAAGACACAACAGTCACTTTTTTTTCTGATAGAATTTTTTAAAATAGAGATACTTATGCTTTTTGAATATATAACTTATATTTTCTTAAGATATCATAATCCTGGTTCACATTTCATTGTAATTTTAAAACATCATTTTAAACATTGTCTCATATTCTATTGAGTGTACACATTATAATTGTACATATTTCCTAATGGCAGAATTTCCCTTATTATATTGATAGTATAAACATGTTGTAAATAATGACTTAGAGAATATCAGTTTCCCACAATTCAGATTACTCTCTTAGAATAAATATGTAGAAGAATTATAGCACAAAATTTGTAAATATTTATATGACTTTTACATGTTTTTGTAGAATGTGTTAAAACAAAAATAGGGTGCCAGAGTCCTTGAGTACAGTGAAAATGCATTAAAATATGTAGAATTTAGGTTATCATTAAATGTTCCATAAGAGCAAATTGAGGCAAATGTTAACAAACTTCCAAAATTCGGTGTATATTTACTGAATAATTTAACTTTGGCTCAATGCGTTTTTAAAAAGACAATAAACCTTGCTGGGCAGGGCATCTCTGAAAAAAGGCAGTAGCATGTCAGAAACTTATAAATAAAGCCCCGGCTTCCCAGGACAGAGCACCTGGGAAAGAAGGCGTTTATGAGTTCCGCTGTAGCCAACTTAAATGTACCTGCCCAGCAGCTCTGAAGGGAACAGTGGAGCTCCCAGCACAGCACTTGAGCTCTGATAAGGGACAGACTGTCTCCTCAAGCAGCTCCCCAACCACCATAGATCAAAAGAGGCACCTCGTAAAGGAGTGTTCTGGCTAACATCTGGTGGGTACCCTTCTGGGATGAAGATAAAAGAAGAAACTGGTAGCAACTTTTACTGTTCTGCAGCCACTGTGGGTGATTCCCAGGCAAGCAAGGTCTGGAGTGAACCTCCAGCAGTCCTGCAGCAGAGGGGCTGACTATTAGAAGGAAAACTAAAAAACAGAAAGAAATAACTTCAACATCAACAAAAAGGATATCCACTCAGAGACCCCATCTGAAAGTCACGAACTACAAAGACACAGGTAGTTAAATACACGAAGATGGGAAGAAACCAGCACAAAAAGGATAAAAACACCAAAACCAGAATGCCTCTAGGCCTCCAAGGGATAACAACTCCTCATCAGCAAAGGAACAAATCTGGATGAAAAATGAGTCTGATGAATTGACAGAAACAGGCTTCAGAGGTGGGTAATAATAAATTTATCTGAACTAACAGAACATGTCCTAACCCAGTGCAAAGAAACTAAGACCTTAAAAAAGGTTAGATGAAATGCTAACCAGAATAACCAACTTAGAGAAGAACATAAATGACTTAATGGAGCTGAAAAACACAGCATGAGAACCTCACAAAGCATACACAAGTTTCAATAGCCAAATCAACCAAGCAGAAGAAAGGATATCAGAGATTGAAGATCAACTCAATGAAATAGAATGAGAAAGCAAGATTAGAGAAAAAAGAGTGAAAAGAAATGAACAAAGCCTCCAAGAAATATGGGATTATGTGAAAAGACCTAATCTACATTTAATAGGTGTACCTGAATGAGATGGGGAGAATGAATCCAAGCTGGAAAACACTCTTCAGAATATTATCCAGGAGAACTTCCCCAGCCTAACAAGGCAGGCCAACATTCAAGTCCCAGAAATACAGAGAACACCACAAAGATATTCCTCAAGAAGAGCAACCCCAAGGCACATAATCGTCAGATTCACCAGGGTTGAAATGAAGGAAAAAATGCTGTCAAGTTAGAACTCAGGATTAAGAAACTAATTCAGAACTGCACAACCATGGAAACTGAACTGGCTCCTGAATGTCGACTACATTAACAATGAAATGAAGGCAGAAATAAAGATGTTCCTTGAAACCAATGAGATAGAAGACACAATGTACCAAAATCTCTGGCACACATTTAAAGCAGTGTTTAGAGGGAAATTTATAGCAATAAATGCCCATGAGAAGCAAGGAAAGATCTAAAATCAACACTCTATCATCAAAATTGAAAGAGCTAGAGGAGCAAGATCAAGAAAACTCAAAAGCTAGCAGAAGACAAGAAATAACTAAGATCAGAGCAGAACTAAAGGAGAGAGAGACACACACACAAAAAAAACTCTTCAAAAAATCAATAAATCCAGGAGCTGGTTTTTTGAAAAGATCAACAAAATAGACAGACTGCTAGCCAGATTAATAAAAAAGAAAAGGGAGAAGAATCATATAGATGCAAAAAAAAAAAAATGATAAAGCCGTTATCACCATCCATTCCACAGAAATACAAACTACCATCAGAGATTACTACAAACAACTCTATGCACACAAACCAGAAACCTGGAAGAAATGGATAAATTCCTGGACACTTGCAGCCTCCCCCAGTCTAACCAGGAAGAAGTTGAAACCCTGAATAGACAAATAACAAGGGCTAAACTTGAGACAGCAATTAATAGCCTACCAATCAAAAAAGTCCAGGTCCAAACGGGGTTAACAGCCAAATTCTACCAGACATACAAAGAGGAGCTGGTACCACTCCTTCGGAAACTATTCCAAATAATACAAAAAGAGGGAATCCTTCCCCAAATCATTTTATGAGACCAACATCATCCCAATACCAAAACCTGGCAGAGACAGAACAAAAAAAGAAAACTTCAGGCCAATATCCATGATGAACATAAATGCAAAAATCTTCAATAAAATACTGGCAAACTGATTGCAACAGTACATCAAAAAGCTTATCCATCACAATCAAGTAGGCTTCATCCCAGGGATGCAAGGCTGGTTCAACATACTCAAGTCTATAAATGTAATCCACCACATAAACAGAACCAAAGGCAAAAACCAGATGATTATCTCAATAGATGCAGAAAAGTCCTTCAACAAAATTCAACAGCCCTTTATGCCAAAACCACTCAATAACCTAGGTATTGATGGAACGTATCTCAAAATAATAAAAGCTATTCACAACAAACCCACAGCCAATATCATATTGAATGAGCAAAAACTGGAAGCATTCCCTTTGAAATCTGGCACTAGACAAGGATGCCTTCTCTCACCACTCCTATTCAATATAGTATTGGGAGTTCTAGCCAGAGCAATAGGCAAGAAAAAAAATAAAGTCTATTCAACTAGGAAAGGAGGGAGTCAAATTCTCTCTATTTGAGGACGACATGATTGTATATTTAGAAGACCCCATCGTCTTAACCCAAAATCTCCTTAAACTAACAAGCAACTTTAGCAAAGTCTCAGGATATGAAATCAATGTGCAGAAATCACAAGCATTCCTATACACCAATAACAGACTAAAAGAGAGCCAAATCATGAGCAAACTCCCATTCACAATTGTTACAAACAGAATAAAATACCTAGGAATACAACTAACAAAGGATGTAAAGGAACTGTTCAAGGAGAACTATGAACCACTGCTCAAGGAAATAAGAGAGGACACAAACAGATGGAAAAACATTCCATGCTCATGGTTAGGAAGAATCAATATTGTGAAAATGGCCATACTGCCCAAAGTAATTTATAGATTCAACATTATATCCATCAAGCTACCTATGACCCTCTTCACAGAACTGGAAAAAACCACCTTAAACTTCATATGGAAACAAAAAGAGAGCCCGCATAGCCAAGACAATCCTAAGCAAAAAGAACAAAGCTGGGGGCATCACACTACCTGACTTAAAACTATACTACAAGGCTACAGTAATCAAAACAGCATGGTACTGGCATCAAAACAGAGATATAGACCAATGGAACAGTACAGAGGCCTTGGAGTCAATGCCACACATCTACAATCATCTGATCTTTAACAAACCTGACAAAGACAAGCAATGGGGAAAGAAAACCTAAGCAAAACCATTCAGGACATAGGCATAGGCAAGGACTTCATGACTAAAATACCAAAAGCTTTGGCAGCAAAAGCAAAAATAGACAAATGGCATCTAATTAAACTCCAGAGCTTCTGTACAGCAAAAGAAACAATCATTAGAGTGAACTGGCAACCAACAGAATGGGAAAAAGGTTTTGCAATCTACCCATCTGACAAAGGGCTAATATCCAGAATCTACAAATAACTAAAGCAGATTTACAAGAAAAAGACAAACAAACCAATTCAAAAGTGGGCAAAAGATATGAACAGACACTTTTTAAAAGAACACATATATGAGGCCAACAAACATATGAAAAAATGCTCATCATCACTGGTCATTAGAGAAATGTGAATCAAAACCACATTGAGATACCATCTCATGCCAGTTAGAATGGTGATCGTTAAAACATCTGGAGACAACAGATGCTGGAGAGGATGTGGAGTATTAGGAACACTTTTACACTGTTGGTGGGAGTGTAAATTAGTTCAGCCATTGTGGAAGACAGTGTGGTGATTCCTCAAGGGTCTAGAAATAGAAATTCTATTTGACCCAGCAATCCCATTACTGGGTATATACCCAAAGGATTATAAATTGTTCTAATATAAAGACACATACACACGTATGTTCATTGCAGCATTGTTTACAATAGCAAAGACCTGGAACCAACCCAAATGCCCATTGATGATAGACTGGACAAGGAAAATGTGGCACATATACACCATGGAATACTATACAGCCATAAAAGACGATAAGCTCGTGTCTTTTGTAGGGACATGGATGAATCTGGAAACCATCATTCTCAGCAAACTGACACAAGAACAGAAAATCAAACACTGCATGTTGTCACTCATAGGTGGGTGTTGAATACATGGACACAGGGACGGGAGCATCACACATTGGGGTCTGTTGAGGGTGCTAGGGGAAGGACAGCAGAGGGGGGGGAGGTAGGGGAGAGATAACATGGGGGAGAAATGCCAGATATAGATGACGGGAGATTGAGGCAGAAAACCACCTTACCATGTATATACCCATGCAACAGTCCTTCATGATCTGCACATGTACCCCAGAACCTAAATTACAATTTAAAAAAAAAGAAAAAAAAAGGTAATAAATCACTTAATATTCATAATTTTGAAAAACCCAAGAACATTTTTGGAGGCAGAATACCCAAGCAGTGATGGTTACAATGGATTGATAAACACAAATAAGTAGTAGATGTACATTATTAAATGCGTTAGGCAAGTATGGCAAGCTTTCTTTTGCCATCTACAGAAGACTTTTTGAAAATTCTTTTTATTATTCTCCAAATTCTTTTCAAAAAGAAACTCTGAAAACAGATTCGTCATTATTAAAGTGTCTGGTAAGATGTCTGAATCAGGTTATATCTTTTTTTTCTAAAGGTTATTCTCTAGGGATGTCACAGAATTATATGAGATTAAGTAAGTTTACCTTACTTTTAGATATAACAAGATTCATACAATTTCTGAAAAGCAAATGGAAATAAGGAAGATAACATTCAAATAAGAGATTTTTTTAAAAAAAGAATATATTATTTTGATTTCTGTATTAGGCATCTCCAGAAAGACACAAGAGGAGATAGATGATTGATAGATAGATAGATAGATAGATAGATAGATGAGAGAGGATTTATTAAGGGAATTGGCTTACATGATTATGGAGGCTGAGAAGTCCCACAATAAACTGCAAGCTGGAGATCCAGGGATGTTGGCGGTGTGCTTGGTTTATGTTCAAAAGCCTCAGAACCAGGGAAGCTGATGGTGTAACTCTCAGTTTGAGGCCAAAGGCCTGAGAACCTGGGAGACCGCTGGAGCAAGTCCTGGAGTCGAAAGGCTCGAGAGCCTGGAGTTCTTATGTCCAAGGGCAGGTGGAGAAGAATGTCCCAGCTCCAGGAGAAAGAGAGAGAATTTGCCTTTGTTTTTTTACTGCTGTTTTTGTTCTATTTGAAGCCCCAGTTGACTGGATTGGTGCCTGTCTATATTGAGGCCAGACCTTCCCCACCCAGTCCACTGACTTAAATGCTAGTCTCTTCTGGAAACATTCTCACAGATAAAACCAGAAATGATGCTTTGCCAGCTCTCTAGGTATTTCTTAGTGCACTCAAGTTGACACATAAAATTAAAGATCACAGTTCTACCCCTTGTTAGCTGTGCACCCATAAGCATCTCTTTAAACCATACCTAATCTCCAAATAAAAATAACAAGGTGATAGTTCCACCTGACATTCAACTATCCTGCATACAACCAGAAACCTACGAGTTCTTTCCCCCAGAAGACAAGGTGAAGTCTTTGGGCAATGTTTTACTTTTCTCCTCCTCTCCTGTAACTTAAATGCTATGATCTAAAATTAACAATATTTAAATGCTTATAGAAAGTCAATAAATTTTATGTTACATGATGGAGTAAGAGCAGGATAAAAACAAAGATATTTGCATAATATATGCATATATTCAAACATATTTCAAGCAAAATAAGGAAGAAATTCTAATGATATAGTCCTCAGATCTGTAACTGGTCACGTGGTTGTAGCTGGTATTTGTAACTACTTTCTTCTACTCAATCTATATCTTCTTTGCCTTTAGCAAGCACCTTAGCTGCCTTTACCTTAGCTTAGCTAAGCACCTTAGCTTCCACTTTACCTGGAATAGTAACCCAACCCTTCATTCCTGGAGAGTCTGGGCCATTCAAAGTCTTACCTGGATTGGGTTGTTATAACTTCCCATTGATCTTAGTCACGGGACACGATAACACTAAGGGACACCCCAAGGAATATCCTGTATTCCAGACAGACTCTTTCTTACCTCCATTGCAGAGTAGTAGTCCAATTTCCCCTTGGTAGTCTGGATCAGTCACCCAGTCCAGAGCTGTAACTCCCTTCTTAGCCTATTGACTCAGAGGCATGAGAAACCCAAAGTGGCCAGGTGTAAGTATAATTTCCAGTTCAATGGAATCATTGTATCTTCTGGTGGAAGCATTCCTCCCTCTGGAACTAACATCTCTAGACCAAGAGAGCATAAAGTTTAGGGAACAGGAAGCAAGAATTTTGCTAGTGGGTCACTAGGGGTAATGGTGAGTGGTGCCATTCCCATTTCAACCCCTAGATTCCTGGACTCATGATTCCTGGCTATGGGAGAAACAATACTGTATTATCGGACGCTGACTCAGGGCATGCACAGCCTTCTGGGAGAACCTTGCCCCAACCCTGCAAAGTCTTGTCATCTAGTTGGTGTTGTAACTGTGACTTCAAAAGGCCATTCTACTCTTCTATTAAGTCAGCTGCCTCAGGATAATGGAGAACATAGTAAGACCAGTAAATGCCATGAGTACGAGCCCACTGTCCCTTCTCTTTGGCTGTAGAGAGAGTTTCTTGGTCAGATGCAATGCCCTGTGGAACTCCATGATAATGGATATTTATTGTCTCTTCTGTTTTTACAAAATGATTTTTAAGACTTAATATTTTAAATGTATATATCATCACCATTTTGTTTTAAATCAAGGCACATTTTCTTTAAAGTGTACATGAAAATATTTTAAGTAAAATATGTTGTTATAGCATTTAATATCATAATTGATTCAAAATAATAACACTAATGGGTTAACTATGGCCTTTATTAGAGTCTTTATAAGATTTGTAAAAAAATCTGGCACTACATGTTTTTCCCTAATCAAAAAAAAAAAAAAATCAATGAGGTATGGTGGTTTATGTCTGTAATCTCAGCACTTTGGGAGACCAAGGTGGGAGGATGGTTTGAAGCCAGGAGTTTGAGGCCAGCCTGGGCAACAAAGTGAGACTTTACCTCTTCAAGAAAAAGTCACGTTGAAAAATCATGTATTTCATAACTGTGGGAAAACATTTTTCCCCCTTAATGGTAGGCATTTATGACAGCCATGAAAATACACCTTGCTGACCTCCAACTATGGGGATTATAACTGACCAAGATTATAATTGACCCCAGCGGCAGCCCTCAGAAATCCATTAACATGTTTGCACTGAGGCCACACTTCCCACAGGCTGCTCTAGTTACTGGCTGAGCTTGACAGAGACGTCAAGGCAGACCTGCTACGGAAAGACACTGGGCTCCTCTCATGGCCGGCTTTGGCTTACACTCCGGAATGTTTTTCGTGGACCTTCAGTAGATGACACGGCAGTCTAAAATGCTTCCTTCCCTTCAGGCTTTCCTCTTCCTGTCTTCTCCCCTTTCCTTCATCTAGGGGCACACTTGCATCTTAGTTTGACAACTTTTAACTCCTCTCGTTTTCTCTCACATGGGCATCTTCCCTAATAAAACTTTTGCATTGTTAATCTCATCTTAATCACTGCTTCTCCTAGGAACAGGCTAACACATTAATATAGAAAAATCTGAATTAAAACCATAATCAACCATAATTGCTATTTGTTCACCTAAAAAATTAGAGGGTTTATAGAGTATAATTCCTATTGGTTCACCTAAAAAATTATATACAGGGTTAAATCTAGATTGAACACACACACACACACACACACACAGACACAGACGACACAGACACACACACGTAATTTCTTTCTTTTTTTTTTTTTTTTTGAGACAGAGTCTTACTCTGTTGCCCAGGCTGGAACACAGTGGCATGAATCTCAGTTCACCACAGCCTCCGCCTCTTGGGCTTAAGCTATTCTTGTGTCTCAGCCTCTTGAGTAGCTGGGGTTACAGACATGCACCACTGTGCCCGGATAATTTTTGTATTTTTAGTCGAGATGGAGTTTCACCACGTTAGCCAGGCTAGTCTTGAACTCCTGACCTCAAGTAGTCCTCCCACCTCGGCCTCCCAAAGTGCTGGTATTATAGGCCTGAGTCACAGTGCCCGGCGAAACCCATACATTTTTAGATATACTGCACGTTCCTAAGTCTTGCCTTCGTTTCAGTATGACAGATACATTCATCAAACATTATCTACCAATTAGATGTCTTGTGCTTCTGATTGAAGGTACATGCTGAATGTCAAGATCAGCAGAGGACCTAAACAAAAATTTTGAAGGGCAAAAACATTAACAAAGCCAATGAATATTTTTTAAAGCTTTTCTGTGTGTCCCAAGATCAAAGAGCATAGGATGCAGAGAGATAAGTTCAAATTTTAAACATAAAATAACATATGGTGACATACCGCCATTTAAACAGAAGGATATTGTATACAAAGGCCTACAGCAAGTTACTTGGGAAATGATACTAATTATAAAAAAGAGGAGACTTTCTTTCTAACGTAGCAATGCTGTGAACTCAGTCAGTAGGATTGCTACCCCTGAGTTGCTTTTCGGATGATGACGACATTTTGCCCTGGAGCAATTTATCTGGTTCCCTTTAAAACCAGCAATATTGGCTTCCACGCTGGCTGAATAGCATTTGGGTGCAGTCTGTGGTCATGGATATTTTCTCCTTACACCCCTCTCTTGTTCAATAAGTGCTCAAACTATGACTTCACTGTCATTAATAGTGGGCTCTAAGCAGCTAATTAAAAGGCTTGCACAAAAGAACTACAAATAGCAAGACCCATAACACTTGTCTGGAAAGTGGGGTGTTTAATGAGCTCACTGTTCCTTCCCTCCAGCCTTTGGCAGGAAAGATTCCTCCTGCCCTACCCATCAGAATTTTGTTGGATTTGCCTATAGGCTATGCAAGGCTTTCAGAGAGTAGTAAGTTCAAGGTGATTGTACAATTAAATTTTAAAAGATATTTAAAAAGGAACAAAGAGTGATTTTGAGTAGATGGGTCATTTAAATTTTAGAGTTAGTTTCACCATAAAAATTAATCAAACCATCTGGTTTTCACTGAAAGGTATGACATAATACAATTTTAGTTCTGAATTTTAAGCAGTTTGTGTAAATAAACTTTAACAACAATGTGCAATTTTGCGTCAGGAACTAACTTACTGTTATAATTTTATTATAGAATTAATATTAATTAACATACCTTAAAGAAATGTCTGGCATTTTCTTAATATATAAAATGTCTTAAAAGGTAAACTGGGAGGTTCATTAACCTAGGAGCACATAAAGATAGTATAAAAAATCTTTTATACTAAAAATAAAAGAATACGCTTTATATTTCTAGGACAGTTCTAAAAATAAAAGCAAATTAAGCATTAAAAGCATTTTTTTAGCACTTTGGTTGCAAGTCCCCTCACTGCTCCAGTTATACCTGCCTCCCCTTTGCCTCTTTTAATCACCGTGTATCTTCCTCCGGTCCCCAGCATTCAGAGCTGAGAGTGGCATGAGAGGCGTCTCTGAAGCCTCAGGGTGACGTGATGGGAGCCCTGGTGCCCTCACTGCCTGCAATGCCAGGGCCTTAATTGGCTCAGCTAGTATAACTCAAGGCGAGCTCTTCTAGAGCTGAGACTCATGTTACATTAGCCTTAGTGACACTTTTTAACGCATATGAGATTTTTCTCCCCTGTATTTCAAAAGTGCTCAGGGATTTGCAGGATTGTGCATAGAACTCAGTTTCAACTATATTTACGTATATACAGACACACATATCACACAGATATGTTTATATAAATTTCAGAGGAAAAGGTAAATTTGGAAATAAATTACAGAATAAAATCAACAGTGTTTTAAATAATGTTTTACATTGTCTTTTTTTTAAAAAAAGATTATGAATAGTTCTATTATTCGTTATTAAATCGCTTACTCTCAGTGTTCCCAAAGTGCATGCACATTGGCTCCAAGAGGCTTGAGGGTTCTTTTCTTTTTATTACTGTATCTTGAGATTCTAGAATGATGCCTGACACATTTGTTGAATGAATAAATAAATGAATGACAGAAGGAATGAAGTTTGTCATATCTCATTCTTCTAACATTCTAAATAAGGAAAATAATAACTCCCTTGCAAAGTTGTGAAGAAGATGAGATGATACAAGACAGGTATGCTCTCAGTCTAATTCTTGGGAAAAAAAAATATTGGTTGCCTTTTCTTTCTTCTAGAGAGTAGTCCTGCAAGTGTTTAATATCAACCCTGTAGGAGGTATTTTGGAAATTATTTGGGGAATCCTTGGTTATGAAAGGGAGAAGTCATTGGTACTGTCAGGGGTGCTAGATGTCTTCTGCATAGAACGACACACAGTAAAAACTGCCCTATGTCATAGATAACTTTTAATGGTTTCACTGGACATTCATGCAGGTGAAAAACTTGTTTATAGTCATTGAAACTAGGATCTCACTCCCCTATTACACATAAAAACAAAATATTGGTACTGAGTATAAATTGTCAAGAATGCCCCTAACATGCAAGTCACGTGAAGATTGAACTTTTAAAAATATTTTCAATGGAGAGCTGAGTAGCTGTGGTATTTGAAAATAGTTTTAAAAATTTGAATCATATAAAAGGATCTAAAATGAAAAACAAAAATCTCTCTTCTCTCACATCTATTCCTAGTTCCAGTCCTAAAGATCGTTCTTTTTGAACAGTTTCTGGTTTTTTTTTTAAAGGTCTTTTCACAATTATAATTGTCATTTCACATAAATGAAACTTAACTGAAATTTTAGTATGAGCTGAAATTTATACTGACATTTCTTAGTACATCAACTCAAACAATATCAGTGTATGTAACACTACTTTCCTTCCTCTCTGTCTGCTAGTTATATATTATTTTTACATTAAAAAATTTATAATATATACTCTGCATTGTGTGAGTCTTCCATACTTTTTTTCTGTAGGCCAGTTCTTTAAAATTAAATGAAACTGTTTGAAGGGTAATTTGGATGTAAGTATTATATACTGCAGAAAAACTGGTATGAATGGGCCCATTAGAGAAAGAGAATGTTATTTTATATTATCAGTTCTCCATTTAAGAATAATCCAGTATCACAGTCCAATAGAATTCCTTATTTTCCTGTCAGCTTTTCTTGTTGTCACTCATTCTTATTATCTTAGTCATTTTTTTGTGGGTATTTCTCATGCTTTTCTGGAGTATTTATTTAGGCACTTTTTTTCTTATAAGTGCATGAAAGGTAATTTTCTTGAACTTGGCTTTGTATATCCCCAAATGTCTTTATATCTTTCTCTCTTAATGTCTTCTCTTAGATTTGATAGTTTTAATTTTGTCTTAAAATGTGGAAATTGTTTCAGAATGTTCTAGCACTCATTGATGCTAAAGAGAAGTCTGATATTAATGAGTTTGTAAGGCGCCAGATTTTCCACTGTGAAAGCTTTCTTGATTTTCTTCTTTATTTTTAGAATCTAGATTACTTACAGGCATAGACATTTTCTTCATTTATCATTAGTAGGCTTTTTTAAAAATCAGAATATGTATCTATTTTTTAACTCAGAAATTTTTGAATTAAAAAATAAGAATTTCTATTTTATTATTTTCTACCTCTATTATTTCCGTTTTCTTTTGTCTGTAGCTGTTATTCCTAGATATTTAAACTTTGGAATCTCTATCTGAACTTTTCTTTTGTCCTTTGGGCAAATGAATCATTCTATGTCTCAGTTTTCTTATATATAAAATGGGGATGATAATAATTGTATCTTCTTAGATTGTTCAGTAACGCCAAGTGCTTGGAACAGTGTCTGGCATATATTAGGAGCTAGATATGTATTCTGTGGCATATAATAGGCCTGTATATAACTCTGTATTATGGGAGGTTTCCTTGATTTTATCTCCCTTATTAGCTTACTTGAGAACTGTCCTTTCTACTATTCAAATATTCACTGAATATTATAATAACAATCACATTAATAAATTCTCAAGTCTCTCATTTTCTAATTGCTATTCATGTAGCACCTCTTTTAAAAAAAATTGTTTTGTGATCTCTGTGGATCATATACCTGTACACAGATATATTTATTTAATTTATATTTACTGTGATTACTGGTATAGATGTCTTTAATGTAATTTAATAATTATTATTATTATAATTTCAAAATTAATAACAATGCTATTCAATTCCCAAATGCTTCAACTTCATTTCTTTGTTTTCTTTTCCTGCCTTATATTAGATTGAGTTATCCTATTCTCTCTCTTTCTCACACTATTGGTTTGAAGTGACAGGTCCTATCCTAGTCTTTTAATTATTACCATGGAATTTTATTATGCATACTTTACATACAAGTTTAAATTTAAATAATGTCTATAAATTTTGTCCAAATAGAACACGGACCTTACAACAATTAAACTCTAAACAACTCCTTTAAATTTAAATGCTGTTTTTGTCTATTTTATTTTCCTTTTATTTAAAAATTACTCACATGTTTATAAATTTCTTTGCTTACTGTTGCTTCTTGCAAACACTTCTCTCTTCTGGGTCCAATTTCCTTCTACTCAAAGTATGCTGTTTAGAAGTTCTGCTGCTGCAAGAAAAAGAGGACATTCCAAGAGCACATTCTTCAATCTTGAATCTTGAATTCAAGGTGAGTTACAGAGTGCAGTGAGAAGAGATAGTTTATTGAAAGTTACTCAGTTACAGACAAGGGCATCCTCGACCTTGTCTTAAGTTTTTCTTAGATAGCCTTGAGTTTGTCTTAAGTTTTTCTTAGATAGGTGTCTTATCTACGTAAAAGCTAAGCTAAGCTATATCTACATGCAAGTGGGCTGATGATCTGACAAAACTGATTATTCTATTGATTTAAAGAAAACTATCATTGGTTTTCTTTTAGTGCATAAGTACGTCAAACATAACTATAATTATCTTGAAAGTACATATTGTTATGGGTTTTAGGACATCTGGGCTTTCTGTTGTTGTAGGAGTGTGTCCTTGCAGGTATTTTTAGGCTGTTTCCTCAACTGTAAACCTCTTAGGGCCATGGGTCATGACAGACAAGAAATGTGCCTTGCTAGTCTCAAGATGGAGCTGAAGTTAAAATGGCGTTACTCTGGCTCTCCAGGATCCTCCTTCCCTAACACTTTCACTGAGACTCTTTCGGCACTAAACTCACTCTTTGAAAGCTAAAAATGTCTTTATTTTGCTCTTTTTCTTGAAAATGCACTTTGAAGATATCAATTAATTGAAGACCTCTTTTTATTATCTATTTTTATAGTAATTTGTCCTTTCTTCTCAATTAAGTTTAAGATTTTCTTTGTCTTTGATATTCTGCAGTTCTACAATGGGTCAAGATAGGTGCTTCCTTTTACATTTAACTTTTGAACAACATGGGGGGTTAAGGGTGCTGACCTTCTTGTAAAATTGGAAATCCACATATCCAAATATAACTTTTTTTTTTTCTTCAAACTTCTTTTCTTTTTCTTTTCTTATTTTTTTTTTTAGATTGACAGTATATAAGTCCAGGTTTGTTACATAGGTATATTGTGTGATGCTGAGGTTTGAGTTTCTAATGAACCTATTGCTCAAGTAGCGAACATAGTACCTGATAGGTAGTTTTTTCATCCCTTGCCACTCTCCCCCATTTTGGACACATATAACTTTTGACTTTCCATAGTCTACTGTTGACCGGAAGCCTTACAGATAACATAAACAGTCAATTAACACATATTATGTATGCGTATTACATACTTTATTCTTACAATAAAGCAAGCTACCTGAAAAAAATGTTACTAAGAAAACCATAAGGAAGAGAAAATACATTACAGTACTATACGATATCTATCAATACCGTAAGTTTATATCATCGACTTTTTGCTGTGATAATGCAATTTACTGGAGAGACAAACTGCTCACTGGGAGATGATGAATGCGCCACTGTTTTAAACAGATACTTGTAACAGCTGAGCTCACTGCAATAGCAAAAAGTGGTAGCTACAAAATTTTTATGATAGAACAGTACGTAGTACAGTTAATTTTATGCAGTTATGATTTCATACTGCATTTTACATTTATTCACATTTATCTGAACTGTGAATGGCATCATGTATGGTCTATAAGTAAGTGTGAAAGTTTTGATAAATTTTAACTTTTTATAATCGATTTGTGGTTATTTTATGATAGTGAATAATAAAGGCTACTGGTACCTACATGCATTTTATTCATCCATGACATACCTAACTTAAAAGTTTTTTTCAGTATTTCTAGGCAATGGGGTTTGTCTGTGAGGTTTTTTTTTTTTTCAAATTATCACAAATCTCCAAAGAAAATTTTCTAATTTTTTTTTTTAATACATGTGTAAAATGAACTCATGCAGTTCAAACCTGTGTTGGTCAAGGGTCAACTGTATTTATTTTTCCTTAAATTTTTCTCTAATTTTATGATTTAAATCATTACAAATTTTGAAAAAAAATTCAGGAATAATCTTCTTTGAACATTGGCTCTCTTCTCTTCTTTTTTCCTCTTTCTGAAACTCTCTTAGATACTCATTGGATCTTCACATTTTATTTCCATGCTTTATAACCTCACTTTACAATTTTCTATCCTTTCATATCTCCATTTGAGTATTTTCCTAAGTCTGTCTTCTTGTTCACTAATTATATTTTCAACTGTCTATTATGTTGTTCAGCCCATCCATTTGGTTTTAAGTCTCAATCACTGTGTTGTTCATTTCCAGCTATTACATTCATTTTATTTTCTAATTTGGTTTTTTGATACTATCATTTGTTTCTTGTAGTTTCTACCTCTTTGCCGTTTAAATTATTTTAAATAAAACTATGTTATGGTCAATTTATGAGCAGCATATTAAGTTCTTGAAATGCTAATCCTTTGGTTTGTTATACCTTCTGACTCTTACTCATGCTCAATCATTTTTTCATGTGTTTTGTAATTTTTGATCATGGCCTAATCTTCAGTGGATTTTGATTTTTCTATGACAGATGTCAGGTCCTGTTTGTTGAAGGGTTGATACAGAACAGTTTTAGATGTGCTTCTGCCAGGCAAATGGATACAGTGGGACCAGACTGGGGACAATTTTTACATTGTTTTTTTGCATTGAGAGAGTCTCTCACTAAATACATTAACTTCTAACTCCACATTGTCACAGGACATGCTTTTTTTCTATATCCCTAAACTCTGGACAAAGATAAATTTTCTTGCTACACACAGAGACTATTGAGCAGTATTTTTCTAGCCTTTCACTGAGAAGATAGCCTTTTGAGACACCTGGTTTTATGTAGGGGACGAAGTTCCAATTACTACATACCTGAATACCAAAGATTTCTTTTTCTATCCTTGAATGGCTGTTAGAATCCAACTGCCTTGCTAAGATCTATTACTTGATGTGACAACATTACTATCTTTCTTTATGGGTTTTTCCATTCTTTCTTTTGCTTCTGTTGCTTGGAAATTTCCCTTTCTTTTCTTTCAAGCCAAATTTTGTATTAATTTTTGTTGTTGCTGCTTTATTTCATATATCATTGATATGTATTTTAGCCCCTTATTATCTATCATTGTCTACCAATTTTCCCCCACAGAAATTCCAATCATTTATACATTTTGAAGTTCATTTCTTTTTTTATTTAAATTATCTCTGTTTTCTCTAATATTTTCCCACATTTCTGTGCTGAGGTATCTGAAATTCTTATTATTTGTTTATATTTTTGAATAAAAATTTTGGTTGGATTATCATAGGCATTTGATATGGTTTTCTTTTCTTTTATTCTTCTTTTAAATTTTTTTTATTTTTTATTTTTAGACAGGTTCTCGCCCTGTCATTCAGGCTGGTTGGCCCACAGCAGCCCCAACCACCCAAGCTTAGTTAGTCCTCCCATCTCATCCTCCTGAGTAGCTGGAACTACAGGTGTGTGACACTACACCCAGCTAATTTTCTTATTTTTTGTAGAGATGGAGTCTCACTGTGTTGCCCAGGCTGATCTCAAATTCCTGGCCTGAAGAGATACTCCCACCTCAGGCTCCCAAAGTGCTAGGATTACAGGTGTGACTCACCATGCCCTGCCTGGTGTGGGGTTCTTCTGAAGTTTCAGAGTTCTGTTTTCTGACATGTCACTCTCTTAAATAGGAGGGCTAGTTCTAGACACCATAATTTTTCCAGACATGTAGGAACCTTCATTATTACTACATCTTTACTATAGGGTAGAGTGTTTTAGTGTGTTCTGTGACTGGATGGAGCTGCCTTCTCTTTAATTAATTTCCTCAGCTACTGACGTGATGGTTTATAGTTACCTTTGACTCTATTCTGCTCCTTTTGCAGGCTTTGAAAATATATTAAATCCTTCTCCAGGTAAAAAAGCAAGTTTGAGTTTTATCCCTGAGGGCTAAAACTCTACTTCATATACTTGGTGTGTGAGGAGGCTGTGAGGGAAGGAAAGCTACCTAAATGAATTGGCCAACAGCAATTATATGTTTAATTGTCACCACAGTCCACTCCTTCTCTCGGTGGTAGCTGCTTCTGAACTCATAGCTCTCCAGGACCCCTTTGAAAAGAGCCAATTTTACTTCTGGTGTTTTGGAAAAAAACTTTTCCTGTTTTCTTCATCAACTTGACATTCTCTGGCCTTTCTTCTAACTTTCCATCTTATGGTTCCATTCCTCTAAAAACATTGATGTCTTTTCAGTGGGACCTCCATAACGAGGAGAAGTAGATGCCTGTATTCAGTTTGCCAGCCTAAATCAGAAAACCCTATCTACATTTTAGAAGCAAAGCATTTATGAAAAGAGCAAATGTATTTTTTAACATTTTTATAGTAGTTTAAGTAACACATACAAATATAAAAGTGCACAAATATAAATGTACAGCTCAATATATTTTTATGAAGTGAATACCCATGTGTCTAGATCATGAAACAAAATACTGCCAGGATCCTGCTTTAGCAAGGGAGAGATATAAGATTTGTTCTCAAAAAAGACTTCCACAAGTGGAGAAGTGTCTCTTGGACAATTGTTGGTCCTTCTCCAGTGGGTAAATGAACATTTTGGATGTTCTTTCATTTTCTGGTTTTATTGAAGACTAGCATTGGATACTTGCAGGTTGTCACAAGCCATTTCTTTCCTTTGGCCACTGAACCACACTTGCGTGAGAGATTTTGGACTATTTCCTAAGGAGACTACTTTGGTCTTTATAACATATTGTCCTTATACTGGTCACTGCCATCAGAATGACTCTAAGTGTCTCTTTCAGGTAGCTCAGAGGGTATAGTAGTTTCATCTTTCTAGCATAGGAATTTGAGAAAGTTAGAGATATATCAGTTTTATATGAATAAATATTCTGAGTAGTAATACAATTTTAAATTCCCCATAATGAGAAAGCTACAAACGTCACAACGCTCTACACATAGTTGCTAATAACAGTGGAATTCTTTCAGGTTTCATTTCCAAATGTTTAGTCGATCCCATCAGCTAGCGATTTCTTCAGACCCCTTTTCCATCTAGCTCAGTCCATCTTTGGTAATTAAACTACTATATGCATATAAAATGTTTTTTTTTGCTCACTGGATCAATAACTTGTCATGACTTTCAAGTTCATTCAGATTATTTCTCACTTTTTTTTTAAATAAAAAAGTTTTTTGATTATTTTTCATCCTTAAAGCAGGTGGCTTATTTATAGATTATGATTGAATTTTTCATTTTCTTCTGAAGTAATTGTCTGCTTTGGAGTTTTCCTTCTTCTCTGCTGCCCATCTGCCTTTTATCCTGGAGGCAAGATTTGGTCACGGGTCTAGAAACAATTCCACATAGCAGATGAAAAGGACATGGAACCCAGGGCAAGGGGCAGCAGGAGTCAGCAGTAGAAAAGCATAGAAAGGCAGGTATTCCAGACCATCGTTTAGCTGAAAGCTTTGGGACTCTACTGAAGGAGGTTAAGCAGGGTAGCAGCATGGCATCCCACTCTTAGTCATTTTATATAGAGAAGACAAAATCAGAAAACCACGGTTTCCTTCATGCTACCTTCTAGTTCAAAAACTTTGAATGTTCCCCTATGGCCTTCTGAATTCACATCAGATTTCCTTCAGATATCTAGGTGGGTGAGGTCACAAATCACTGCAGTTAATATTAAAATGTTTTTATAATACTAAATTGTGATTATAAATAAGATGAACAAATCCTGTGACAAGTTAGTGAGGAAGATTAAATCAGAATTAGGTCATTATGAGCATGAGCTTTCACTAAAGAGATGAAAATTGAGAGTTACATTTTAGAAAATATATGTGTATATATTTCTGTGTTTAATTATATGTTGAATAAAGACTGATGTGACTGAGCAGGGAGATATTTCGGGACAGGAGGATCACACAGACACAAGAGTGGGTATGAACACCTCATGCGAAGGACCGTGAAAACCCTTCCATGATTAGATAGAATTGAACAGACCAGAGCTGGAATAGACTGAATCAGAAGAAAAGAGGATCAGTTGATGAAGCCCTTGATCTAAGTGAATGTAGGTTTTTGAAAATAAAATAAAAATTTTTATTTAAGATAAATTTTTAGAATATATTTTTATTTTGAAGTGTGGCGAGGTTCAAAGGAAACTTAAAGGGAGAAATCTTGAAGAAAAAGAGATTTAGTCCCTATCCATAGGCTATATTTTGACAAATGGATACTAAGCTGAAATAATACATTTGTTCATTAGGATGTAGGGTACTGAGGTGAAGAGCGGCAGGAAGAGTTTTAGGTGAGCTGGGAGCTGCTATAGAGGAGCACTGATGGAAAAGTTGAGTCCTGTTGTGAGTGAGCCCTGAGCAGTGGAGACTACTGGAAAACTAGTGAGGCAGGAATAAAAAAAAAATGTGTGTAGAACCAAAAAATCCAAACACTGTTTTGGCTAGAAGCTTCTCTAGGAGTATTTAACAATGTAATTCATGATGCCTTTTGACTTTCTCGTTCTGAATCAGTGTTTGTTTTAAAGTCTTTGCTAAAGTCATAAAATAAATAAGTTCAGTATTGTCAAAACACAATAAAAAACAAATCATTCTACTATAATTACTTGTACTCTCAAACCTGGTGTTTATAATTCACACAGACCTGTGAGAGCCTTTTCCTTTATTATATATAAAAGTCTGTCATTGCTCTAGTATTATTTCCCTCTGCTGCTCGTAGAAAAAGACCCATACATACAATTGTTAATAGAAATAATGGGAACACTATGTAATGACAAAAAATACAGCTTATAAAGGAAAAAAACAAAGGGCCCAAATATAAATGAGGCATCATCTATACTCTATGGAATGTAATAAACATTTTTAATGGCTTTTGTTCAAAATCGATTGTTGCTCCTTCTTTTTCCCCTTCACTGTCTCCTCCCTCCCTCCCTCCCTCCCTCCCTTCCTCCCTTCCTTCCTTTCAAGACAAAAATAATTGACAGTCTTCATCAATTCGAGCTGGTATATCTCCACTCTAAAGAATTAAAAAGAAACCCTAAAGTAGCCTTAAAATTACACACAGGACAAAACTGGGTTGAATAGAATCCTTTGGAGGACATTATTCATTTGCAAGTCTTGAGAATTTGATGTTTTTTGTGTGTATGATTTGTGTGTTAGTTGTGTTAATTATACGTCATGTTTGGAAAAATACCTTCTTGTGGAACAGTGTAAATGTCAGTCTCATTAGCCACCATTATTACCCGTAGGATAAAGGCACTTTCGATGAATGATAATTTCCCCTCTTATTTCTGTGGATGCATACAAATGTAAACATTGTTATGTTCATTCATCTTATTTTCAGCACCAGTAACCCTGCTTTTTTTCAAAGTGTTTTCAAACCAAGAAACTTGAAAAAAGAAAATTGGCCTTATCATAAACTACTAGCTTAAACTACTTCTGATTAATTGATGAGGAAAAGAGAGAGCAAACTCATGGAAGGCCGACTCTCGGACAACTAAATTCTGATAATGTTAGCAAGGTAGTTTGATAGGTGAATGTAGGGGAGGTACAATTTGATACTGTTTATTTAAACTGTCCAATTTTAGCCTGACCAATACAAATGACTCTATCTTTACCCCATTTCCAACTGGATTCTCCCTATTTACATATAGTTGTCAGTGGGCTTTTGCTAAAATATGCTTTCTAAAAGAAACTACCTGGCAGATAAAAATGATGATT
The DNA here is from genome assembly GCA_036589455.1 of Ateles fusciceps. Lineage (NCBI taxonomy): Eukaryota > Metazoa > Chordata > Mammalia > Primates > Atelidae > Ateles > Ateles fusciceps. The sequence goes on from JAZHEH010001687.1 coordinate 1,042,810, forward strand.
AGCCAGGTGCAGTGGCGGGTGCTGTAATCCCAGCTACCCGGGAGGCTGAGGCATCAGAATTGCTTCACCCTGGGAAGCAGAGGTTGCAGTGAGCTGAGATCACACCATTGCACTCCAGCCTGGGTGACAGAGTGAGACTCTACCATCCCCCTACACACAATCTTATGCTTTTCAAATAATTTTCGTGTCTTTATTTTGACCCCTATGATAACATGTTGAGGTATGATCAGAAACCCCCAGAGAATGTCTTCCTAAAATCCTTACTTGTGGTTACACTAAGACCCAAAGGAAGAAAATAATTTGCCCAAGGTTATATTAATAACATTGGTAATTAGTAGATACAGTGCATTTACTATGTTGCACATTTGATATGGGGCACATAGGAGATAATAAATATTTGCTAAATTATGCTGTTCTCATTTCAATATGGGCAAAACTGAAAGACATAAAAAAGTGGTGACTCAAGTGAGGTTTCATAAGTGAATGATAAAACTGGAACTGGAAATTTGAATCACAGTTAGTTTTCTTTTTCTTCTCTATCTCTAGACCTGCCATACAATTGATCTAGATTCAGATGACTTTTTTCAAGGCTGGAACTTACCAAGAGCTATTGAATAACACACACAAGGAGATAGGGATCAAACAGCAACAAAATATTGAAAATCAGTTTCGCTGAGGAATATGGCACAACCAGGCAAGGGAGATATTACCGAGGAACTGTTCTGTAAGAGCACGGATTCCTGGTCTGGGTACCATAATCCAACTGTAATTGCTGGTGGGATCTACTGAGTTCAGGTTTATCTCCTTAAAAAGTAAAAAAGTCCTTAGGATTTCATCAATATGGCAAAAAGTATTCATCAAGAAGGGATGATAAAATATTCACTAAACAATGAAATGGAATTATATGCCACAAATGTTAAATAACATACAGAAATGAAGACAATGAAATTTTAGAGTTAACTTTCAGTCTCTTTTTCACTTATGTACAGGTAAAACATTTAGCCTGGTATATTTAGGAGCATTTTTCTTCTCCCAGTTTATTTTGTAAATTTTTCTATATTTATCATCTCGTTCTGCATTCTTGACTGATCTATCTCATATTGATCTGCAGTACACTGTTGAAACAACCTTGTTGACTGGGGTGCTACCCAAACTTCTTTGTCTCGTGGCTGAGGAAATCAAGTATGTGGACACTCCAAGAGTGGGGTTAGAGCAGAAGTCTTATGAGTGGAAGAAAAAGAGAAAGCTCTCTGCTGCAGAGAGGGGTCCTGAAAAAGGGTTGCTGTTCCATAGTGAAATACAAGGATTTTTATAAATGAGCTAGCATGGAGGGGTGGTATCTCATCTACAAAAGGCACAAAAAACCAGTTAGATCTAGTTGTGTCATTTGCATAGGGCACTAATCTCCAGCAGCACTCCCCCACAAACCTTTTATTGCACAGGCAGGCCCTTAGCCTAAGTTGCTCCATGTTGTTTATCTTTATTACGACACATGTGCTAAGGGGGCAGAACCCTCCATGGTGGACATGCCCAGCCCAAGGTACTTCTTCTTATTGGCATGGCTGCAGACACCCCCATCCTGTACAAGCTTCTTTATCTGAGTATATCCAAAAAAGGAAAGGATAGTACTCACCAGGGCCCATTGTGCTAACTGGGGCCCACCATATGTACGTGCAGCTTACTGATCACACAGGAGGCTCCCTCTTTGTGTTGGACCTTGCTTCCTTATCTATGTTTACAGCCTGATCTTCCAGGCTGCTCTTTGCTAGAGAGGGAATTCTGCCAAGGACTCTTTGCCCTAAGTATCTGCTTAGCTAGTTTCTTTTTCTTTTCTTTTCTTTCCTTTCTTTCTTCTTCTTTTTTTTTTTTTTTTTTTTTTTTTTTTTGAGATGGACTCTTGCCCTGTCACCCAGGCTGGAGTGCAATGGCACGATCTTGGCTCACTCCAACCTCCATTCCCGGGTTCAAGTGACTCTCCAGCCTCAGCCTCTTGAGTAGCTGGGATTAGAGGCACACGCCACCAGGCCCCACTAGTTTTTTGCATCTTTAGTACAGACAGGGTTTCCCCATGTTGGCCAGCCTGGTCTCGAACTCCTGACCTTGTAATCCACCCTCCCAAAGTGCTGGGATTATAGGTGTGAGCCACTACACCTGGCCTGCCTAGCTAGTTTCTTCCTTCTCTCTCACTGTCATTTCTTTGTATAAAGATTTATGAAGTCTTAATTTTTCAAAATCCAGACTACAAATGCAAAATATTCAGCAATGGCAGCCAATGGGCATGGTTGTGGTGTAGTCTGGTGAATGTTTTTCCTTTCCTTTGGCATCAAGCACCCTCAATTCTTCCTTTTGGGTATTTCTTCCCTCTCCCAATGCTACATGGCTCTACTGGGGCTGTCAACCATCTTCCCATGACTTCAGCCTCCAAACATTGGCCACAGACTAGACATGTGAGTTAGACTTGAGCAAGAAGAGATCTCATCTTATTTGTCAGCGGTTTATAGATGAGCATTGATATGGTTTGGCTCTGTGTCCCCATCCAAATCTCATCTTGTAGCTCCCATAATTCCCACTTGTTGTGGGAGGGGAGCTGGTGGGGAGATAACTGAATCATAGGGACAGGTCTTTCCCATGCTGTTCTCATAATAGTGAGTGGGTCTCATGAGATCTGATGGTTTTAGAAATGGGAGTTTCTTTGCCCAAGCTCTCCCTTTGCCTGCTGCCATCCATGTAAGACGTGACTTGCTCCTCCTTGCCTCCTGCCATGATTGTGAGGCTTCCCCAGCCATGTGGAACTGTAAGTCCAGCTAAACCTCTTTCTTTATACATTCCCCAGTCTCGGGTACATCTTTATCAGCCATGTGAAAATGGACTAATGCAAGCATACAAGCCAACTTGGAACCAGGAATGCTCTGCCTGGGACATTTCAGGAAAACTATCCTGCTCACGTCTGGGGTTATGTAACAAGTACGTTGTAAACTTGAACATAATTGGAATATTTAATCACAATAAACAGGAATTCAAAGTTACTATGATATAATAAATGAAAAAGTTACACTTTTCAATCTTTGGGAAAAATTCTCTTTGATGTTTACTTGCTCCAATATTGTTTTTCTTGTGATATGGTAGGCATTGCATAGTTTTTAAAATATATTTTAACTTTAAAAAGATATATTCTCCACTAGCACCTGATCTGAGAAAACAATATAAGATTCTTCTTTTAAATGTCCCAGTAGATGCTGGGTCATTAATGGATTTCGTGGAAAACTGTTTACATATTTGCAATAGTTCATACTGCCGTGATTGTTTTCAGTACAGTAAACCTTTATTTTAATGGTGATAATTTTATATCCAATGTAAAAAAATTAACTCTGAAATTTAATTTTGAAATATAGACTCACTGAGCAGAGGATTTGCAAAGTTAGTCTCTTCACTAGTATTAGCCACATTGGATTAAGTTGGTATTAATGTCAAGAGTTTGCAATTTTTTGGAAAAATAATTATTTATAAACATCATTGCTTTATTTGTCTTCAAAAATGTATTAATCTCTTTGATACTTTCAGGAAAAATGATATACAATAAATTTAGTGCTGGCATAATTTTGCTCATCATATTAGACAACTTCAATATCATGCTCAATGAGCAAAGAAATTTTTAAAAATACTTCAAAAGTGCAACTTTGGTTTGTTTCTAGACTAGATATGTTCATTAATATCATCAATTGTTTCTAAAAGTAGTGTCCTACTGCCACTTGATTTTTGGGTGGCATGATATTGTCAGCTTGACTATCTCATAGCAGAATCAACAAAGATTTCAGGATGTGTTTGCCATACACTTCACTGTTTCATTGAAGCTGCAAAGTAGTTGTATAGATCTGGGAAAATATAAAATCTGGTGGTATCAAATTTACATAACACATGAAATAGGAAATACAGAATGTCTAAATTTTTTTTTGAGGATCTCCTTTATAATCTGTTTCTACACATATTTGTGAAACTGTTGAATGCTTGGTTCCTCAAATTAGTTTTATCTAGAAAAAGCGTTTTAAAATAGTCCACTAAAAATGGCTTCTTTTGGAGCCATGTGTTCTACTGGACCAAATATTTGTACTTTGAAAATCTGCAAATCATAGTATTGGAAGTTCTAGCCAGAGCAATCAGGCAAGAAAAAGAAATAAAGGGTATTCAATTAGGAAAGGAGGAAATAAAATTGTCTCTCTTTGCAGACAACATGATTGTATATTTAGAACATCCCATTGTATTAGCCCAAAATCTCCTGAAACTGATAAGCAACCTCAACAAAATCTCAGAATACAAAATCAATGTGCAAAAATCACAAGCATTCCTATACACCAATAACAGACTAAAAGAGAACCAAATCAAGAGCAAACTCCCATTCACAATTGCTGCAAAGAGAATAAAATACCTAGGAATACAACTAACAAAGGATATAAAGGACCTGTTCAAGGAGGACTATGAACCACTGCTCAAGGAAATAAGAGAGGACACAAACAGATGGAGAAACATTCCATGCTCATGGTAAGGAAGAATCAACACTGTGAAAATGGCCATACTGCCCAGAGTAATTTATAGATTCAATGCTATCCCCATCAGGCTACCTATGACCCTCTTCACAGAACTGGAAAAAACCACCTTAAACTTCATATGAAACCAAAAGAGAGCCCAGATAGGCAAGACAATCCTAAGCAAAAAGAACAAAGCTGGAAGCATCATGCTACCTGACTTCAAACTATACTACAAGGCTACGGTAATCAAAACAGCATGGTACTGGTACCAAAACAGAGATATAGACCAATGGAACAGAACAGAGGCCTTGGAGGCAATGTCACACATCTACAACCATCTGATCTTTGACAAAGCTGACAAAAACAAGCAATGGGGAAAGGATTCCTTGTTTAATAAATGGTATTGGGAAAACTGGCTAGCCATGTGCAGAAAGCAGAAACTGGAACCCTTCCTGACCTTACACTAAAATTAACTCTAGATGAATTAAAGACTTAAACATAAGACCTCACACCTTAAAAACCCTAGAAGAAAACCTAGGCAAAACCATTCAGGACATACGCATAGGCAAGGACTTCATGACTAAAACACCAAAAGCATTGGCAACAAAAGCAAAAATAGACAAGTGGGATCTAGTTAAACTCCAGAGCTTCTGCACAGCAAAAGAAACAATCATTAGAGTGAACTGGCAACCAACAGAATGACAAAAAATTTTTGCAGTCTACCCATCTGACAAAGGGCTAATATCTAGAATCTGCAAAGAACTAAAACAGATTTACAAGAAAAAAACAGACGAACCCAATCAAAAGTGGGCAAAAGATATGAACAGACACTTTTCAAAAAGAAAACATATATGAGGCCAACAAACATATGAAAAAATGCTCATCATCACTGGTCATTAGAGAAATGCGAATCAAAACCACACTGAGATACCATCTCACACTAGTTAGAATGGCGATCATTAAAAAATCTGGAGACAACAGATGCTGGAGAGGATGTGGAGAAACAGAAACACTTTTACCCTGTTGGTGGGAGTGTAAATTAGTTCAACCATTGCGGAAGACAGTCCCAAAAAATAGAAATTCCATTTGAACCAGCAATCCCATTACTGGGAAAATATCCAGAGGATTATAAATCATTCTATTATAAAGACACATGCACACATATGTTCATTGCGGCACTGTTTACAATAGCAAAGACCTGGAACCAACCCAAATGTCCATCGATGATAGACTGGACAAGGAAAATGTGGCACATATACACCATGGAATACTATGCAGCCATAAAGGACGATGAGTTCGTGTCCTTTGTAGGAACATGGATGAATCTGGAAACCATCATTCTCAGCCAACTGACACAGGAACAGAAAAACAAGCTCATAGGTGTTGAACAGTGAGAACTCATTGACACAGGGAGAGGAGCATTACACACTGGGGTATATTAAGGGGGAGACTAGGGGAGGAACAGTGGGGGAGTAGGGAGGTTGGGGAGGAAAAACAGGGGGAGAAGTGCCAGATATAGATGACGGGGGGATGGAGGCAACAAACCACATTGCCATGTATGTACCTATGCGACAATCCTGCATGTTTTGCACATGTACCCCGCAACCTAAAGTGCAATAAAATAAAATAAAATAAAAAAAGAAAAAAAACCCTATAGCAAACACATGTAATGGAGTCACTTTGGAAGGTAGAAAAGCAAATATACTTGCTGTAATCACTACTTTTGCCAAGCTTTAAAAGACCTTGTCTAATTCATTCAAATAAAAAAAAAAGGTAAAGATTGAAAAAAAAAAGTAATAGTTGGAAGAATGAGAATGGGTGCAGTGATGGACATCATTTAGTACAGATTTTAGCATGTCAGTTCTAATAATACTAAGTACTCAAAAGTGTCAGATTTGAAAAATGTGTGCTTAACAATGCTGCAGAAATAGACAACATGAAAAATGAGAGAAACTATTTGCATAATGTCAAACTTATGCACAGGATTCCATTTTTGGCAAGACAATCCATAATGTCCACAGAATCATCCAAGATACTTTATGAGCCTGGTAAAGGAAATTTTCTTCATTTGGCAGAAACCATAGCAGTGTCTAATAATGATATAGCAGAACATTTATAAAAAATACTGATATTAATATCAAATATACTGACTCTTAGAGAAATACAAAACTAAATTATTAAAATTATAGCAAATGCAATGAATGAAACTATTTTGGGTGACACAAAGTAATTAAACAGATCTTAATTATAATAATCCAGTCTTCATATAAAACCATGAAGAATTTTTTTTGCTGAATTCTTGGAGGTTTATTTTGAGATACAAAATTGATTAGAGGGCCGGGCGCGGTGGCTCACGCCTGTAATCCCAGCACTTTGGGAGGCCGAGGCGGGCGGATCATGAGGTCAAGAGATCGAGACCGTCCTGGTCAACATGGTGAAACCCCGTCTCTACTAAAAATACAAAAAAATTAGCTGGGCGTGGTGGCGCGCACCTGTAGTCCCAGCTACTCGGGAGGCTGAGGCAGGAGAATGCTTGAACCCCGGCGGTGGAGGTTGCAGTGAGCCAAGGTCACGCCACTGCACTCCAGCCTGGCGCCTGGTGACTGAGTGAGACTCTGTCTCAAAAAAAAAAAAAAAAAAAAATTGATTAGAATGAGAAAATAATTATAACAAATTACATATTTTTAAAAGTAAACCTACCACAAAAATTGTAAAATCTAGAAAAATAGTCTAATATTTTTATTAAACTGCCAGGTCATATACAATTTTTGGAAAAAACAATGCTAGATTTGCAGATTTTTTAATATATATATTTTTTATTTACTTTAGATTCTGGGATACATGTGCAGATCATGCAGAACTGTTGCATAGGTACATACATGGCAATGTGGTTTGCTGCCTCCATCCCCCGTCACCTATACCTGACATTTCTCCCCGTGTTACTCCCTCCCCAACCTCCCTACCCCGCATTGTCCCTCCGCTACTCCCCGCCAAAAGACCCCAGTGTGTGATGCTCCCCCTCCCTGAGTCCATGAGTTCTCATTGTTCAACACCTGCCTATGAGTGAGAACATGCAGTGTTTGATTTTCTGTTCTTGTGTCAGTTTGCTGAGAATGATGGTTTCCAGATTCATCCATGTCCCTACAAAGGATACGAACTTATCATTTTTTATGGCTGCATAGTATTCCATGGTGTATATGTGCCACATTTTCCTTGTCCAGTCTATCATCGATGGGCATTTGGGTTGGTTCCAGGTCTTTGCTATTGTAAACAGTGCCACAGTGAACATATGCGTGCATGTGTCTTTATAATACAGCGTCATTTTATAATGTTTAAATTTCTTACTTGAGGTAGATAATTGCCAATAATCTCTAGCTTTTAAAATTTGTGACTTTTTAAAAAGGAAACCATGCATTTAGTTGACCTGGCAGCGGAAGTGAAATTTATCTTCTACTTTTTTGTAGGCAGTATGTGTTTACAATACATTTTGCTCAAAGTGGTAATTATAATGACTTTTCCTTTTATTGTAGATTTTTATCTATTTTTACCATGTATATAATATATTCAATATTCCAAATACTTAGAAATTTTCCTTCTATTATGCTTTCCATGTTCTGTTTTATAATCTTAACACTTAAAAAAAATATATATATGTGTATATATATATATGTATGTGTATATATATATGTGTGTGTGTATATATATATATATATATTTTTTTTTTTTTCTGACCTGGAGAAAAAACAATGTAATGATCACTATTTTGTTTAAGAATTTTAACATTTTGAAATAATTATATGTGTGATAAGTTGTTACATTTTAATAGCAGTTTAGTTTCACATAGATGAATTTTTCCCTAACAACGAATAATAGCTGCTATAATATAACTATTGGATTCTCCAGGTCTTGCTTGTTTTACTCTGTATCGTGTTGTTACTGGGCTTCCTAGCTGACATTCCGAGATAAAGAAGCAAGTGAATTGTTACATGCTAGTTAAGGAAATACAACACAAAGATCCTTTGCCTTATGGAAGAAGTAGGAATACTTCTTGCCTTATATTAATATAAACAGAGAGCTGTACTTAGAATTTAAGATTTTATTGAGGTTTAATATCCATCCTTTTATTATGGTTGTGGATATACTGTCTATGTTTATTTAAAAAATAAACACGCTGCTTTCTGAATTGATCTATAATTTATACGGACATCATTATAATTACAAATATGGTGTTATTATTCTGCATTCATCGTGTTAGAATGGTAGCTTAATGCTTATAATAATTCCTTCCCTATTTTTCCACAACTGATTTATCACCTGTCTGACCCAACTTCCTTCCACTCCATTGCTCTGCTCTCTCCATACATCCCACTTCACAGAGGAATGTTAATAATGGAATATGTTATTTACTTTTTCATTTACATGCTTCCAAGCTGCCACTCTTTATAATTAATCACCATCATAAATATTCTCATGTATATGCTTTATATATATACTCTTACTGGGTCACTGAACCAATAAAAAGCTTATTCTAAGCATTGCTGCAAATCACAGCCTGTCGTTAGTAAAATGCATAAGGTAAGCATAGATTTGCAAGATATTCTGAGTCAGGTGAAAACGGTGAAAATTTTTTGTTTCTTAAATAATACATGTGTTATTGGTACTATTAGTATTATTAGTAGTGTTAGGATTAAAAGTAGCCACTAGGTGTTAGGTTTGATATCTACTATTGTTTTCATAGCTCTTAAACATTTATAAAATAAAATAGTTCTAAAACAAAATTGAAGATTTTGTAGCTTCTTCTCCATATAAGGAAGTGAGTATAATATTACCTGCAGATAAAAAATTTTACCTGGCCTTGGGTCTTTTACTAAGATCAAATAACCTTTCAGATATTAATTAATTAAGAGAGCTGTACTTTGAAAATTTTATGTGAGTTATCTTCCCACAGCTTTTCTCTTCATCTGCAGAACAGAGCAATTTCTCAAAATGTGTTGGGTTATAAAGTAAATATATTTTTATTGTCTCTTTGGGGAAAGTTGAATCTAGGGAGCAGCCATACAGATGGGGACTCTCCAATCCTTTTTTGTCCCATGAGTTTAATGGTACTTACCATGATATGAACAAGAGTTCATTTTCCTCCATTTAAGATGACAGAACTATCTGTATGATACTCAGGATACAACTCATGCCCCAAAATGCCAACACTAGAGCAAGGATGTGGTAAAAAATCAGGATTAGAGTAAAGGCATCAGATCAGTATAAAAAATGTGGGTATCAGAATTTTAGGCTAAGCAAAGGGTGACAGAAGAAGTGGTACTAGAAACACAACTTGCTTGAGCGAGGTTAGCTCATCCATTCATTCATTCACTTATTCATTCAACACATATTTATGGATCAGCTACACTGTGCAAGGTGCTTCCCTTCATGGAACTTTAATTGGGGGGGATATAGGACACGGTAGTAGAGGTACACAACATTCAATCATTGTTTTAGTCTGTTCTCACTCTGCTGTAAAGATACTACCCGAGGCTGGATAATTTACAAAAGAAAGAGGTTTAATTGACTCAGTTTTGTATGGCTTGAGAGGCCTCAGGAAACTTACAATCATGGCAGAAGGCAAAGGAAAAGCAAGTACCTTCTTCACAAGGTTGCTGGAAAGAGAAAGAGTGAAAGAGTAACTGCTAAACACATAAAACCATTAGATCTTGTAAGAACTCACTACCACGAGAACAGCACGGGAAAACCACCTCCATGATCCAATCACTTCCCACCAGATGCTTCCCTCAACACAGGAAGATTATGAGGATTACAATTCGAGATGAGATTTGGGTGCGGACACAGAGCCTAACCCTATCAATCATATATCTTTTTATTTGATTAGACATGTGATAGGAGTAGTAGATACATGGCACTATATAAAATAGAAACCTAGGACTTAAGAGAAGACTGTCTTGAGGAAGCAACAGCTAAGATAAGCTTAAAGGATAAATAGGAATTATTAGAAAAAAATGCCCAAAAGCACGTGATCTGGGTTGCTTTCCAGCTAGAATCAGTACAATGGAAGGCCAGAGAGTAGGGAGGCATGAAAGGTTAGGTTAACACAGCACAGTGCAGAGTTCAAAGTCTTGGAAATCCAATAGGCAAAATTCAAATCCCCAGTTCACCTTTGTACTCGCCTCTCTGAGCCTTGGTTTCTTTAATTCTCATAAGTAAGTAATAGTTGGTAAAATAAATAACGAATAATAATATGTACCTATCTATGGTGTTGGGAGAATGAATTTCATATTTTTTCTACTATAAAAGTTATGATTTCATCCACATACCAAGCCATTAATAATTCAGAACTCCTTTGGACTATTTTTGGAGTTTGTAATGACTTATACCTTAGTGCTGAAATTGTGGTATTAATTTGCCGTGTAATTGGGATTCTCATTAATAATATCCATATGAATTTCACAGAACTTTTGATAAAGAGTTTAATCTGAAGTTTCATAATCTGGAAAACATTTATCTCCTGCATTTTAGGAAATAATCAAATGTGAAAACAGGTGTTTCAGAAGAAATGAATTGACTTTGTCACTAGGGGGGAGACCTAGCCAGGTTTTGAAACTTGCCCCAACTTTCACAGTAGAGAGAATTTTTTTTTTTCTGAGAAGTGACGGTGTAGGAAAAGGCACCGAGAAACTTAGCAGTCCTAGCAAAAGGATTGGAGAGTTTCTCTCTCTCTTTTTTTTCTTTTAGTGGCTTTTGACTGTGTTATATGTGGTGGAGAATAAACTTTAGGGGATGCAATTAACAACATGCCCAAATGCTGAGGTGGTTAGCATGTTTGAACAAATGGTTTGAACATGGTTCTCTAGGCTGAATTTCTGGCAGTGTAGAACTGGGCTTGGAAGTATCACACTGTGCCAAGACTTCAGAGAGGAACCAAGCAAAAGAGAACTGAGTGGCCTGACCTGGCAGCCATCTGAGAGGGAATGCAAGCTTGATAAACACCATATTTTCCCACCGAACTTTTCAGTCACCACCGTCTGTGTGTATGCATATAAGTACTTTTTTCCATTGCACATTTTTCTAAGTACATTTCTCCGTAATCTTGAATCATAAGCGCTTCTGAAGAAGTAGGGGTAGTTTATCTTGACCATTCTGTAGAAGGAAACAGTCAAGGAATGCTAGGAGGAGAAATAGCTCTTGAAGGAAATGCTCTACAAATTAATTACCTGAGGAACTGACTCACAGAAGGGTGCATTGACACAGGCTGTTAGAGTAATATTCAGTTAATTATACTTTATCAAAAAGAGATTCAAGCATTACAACTTTGTTAATAGCAAACGATTTATCCTCTTAGTTCTCTTCAATCTGTCAGTGCCTGTGTTTTATTTTATAGAGGACACTGGGAATAAAACTATAGACTTTTATTTTAAAAATTAAGAATTAATATTAACATGAAGTTAATATAATTAGTCACAGGACTGTTTTTAAAAATTATTTCAGGTATACAGTGGATATGAAATGCTTCTAATTATATAATTTATAAACATCAAATGTTAAACCTCTTACCAAGTGTGAATTTATATTTAGCAACTTGGCTATTGCCTTACTAAGCATATTCTCTTAGTGTGAGTTCCATTAATATAAAGTTCAGAAGATTCAAATTACATTAGGTATGGTTGAATTAGGTATCTCTAGAAACTAATAGAAATATTTTTAAATAGCACCTCTTTCTGATTATAAAAATGAATATATAGTAGTGAAATTTAAAATCAACTGTAATTTCTTTACTCAGTGAGAAATACTATTGACATGTTGAGTTATTTTATTCTAGCCTTTATTCCATACAATTTTATCACAAGAATTAAATCATGCTGTATACATATTTCAAATTTTGATAATTTCTTTTTCCCAAATAACGATGCCCTTCTACAAATGAAGTACGTTTTAATGCTTTCCTTTTAAGCACAAACGCACTATCGATTGTTTTTAAAACTACATATTTATTTAACCTTTTCTCTTGTCATTAGACGTCTTCATAAACATCATTTTAAAGGTTACAAGATATTTTATAACATGGATGAATCACAATTCATTCTACAGTTTTCTTATTATTAGATATTTAGATGTTTCCAGTAAATAAACCTGATGAATGTCTCTGATTTTAAAATGTTAACCACATTTCACTGTATTTAATAAGGCTGTCTCACATTGAAACCAAAATGATTCTCTTTGACTTTAGCAAGATCAGATTATTGTATTTTTAGGTAAAAACTGTAAACCACGAATAGTAGAATTAGTAAAAGTGTAATAATCATGCTGATATAATAATGAAATCTTTGACTACTAAAAAACTCATCTCAGGAATTTAATATAGATTTTAGAAGTCCCACAAAATCCTACCACCTCAGTGATTAGGAGTGTCTTCATATTTAAGGATATATAATATAGAATAATTATTGTTATCACTTTAAAAGTACTTATGCTAAGCATACTGGTAAGTGTTCTCATTGACATGTGCTCTTTTAATCATTAAAGCGACCCTATGAGATGTGTATTTTATTATTACTTAATAAATAATACCGACTGCACATGGCTGTTGTAAGGAGTAAATGAGCTAATATACTTACGAAATTTATCAATACACATAAATATATATCATTTAACTTTCAATACAATAATGCATAGGAAAACATCTAAATGAATATTACTAATGAAGATTACTGCTGGAGTGAGAGGGGGAGGTGAGAAGGAGGGAAACAGGCAAGGTGATATAAGTCAAAGTAGATTTTAGCTTTATCAGTAATAGTTATTTTTTTTCCCCAAAATAATGTAATTATATGTTACTTGTTCAAATAAAACCAATTTAAAAAGACATAACTGTTAAATTTACAAGAGAATACTTTCAATTATGAAGTCTTGTCAACCATATTTTAGTGATTTGCAGTTTGTTGGCTCCTTGATAGATTTGGGGGAAAAGGATAGCAGTAGAAAAATTTAAAGCCAAAATTGTAGGAGTCCCTGAAAATCAGCCTTTCAAAATATGAAGAAAATGAGTCCAAATGAATACCATATATCAAGGGCAAAATAATGCTCTTTGCAATACATTTTACATTCAACTTTTATAGACATTTGTATAATATTTTATCTTTTCTGTAGCATAAGTTTATTTTTAGGTTATTGTCTGTACCTTCAACAATATATGTTGGGCACTCATGCTGTTCCAGAGACTGTTTTTGTTTTTTATTGTACTTTAGGTTCTGGGGTACATGTGCAGATCATGCAGGATTGTTGCATAGGAACATACATGGCAATGTGGTTTGCGGCCTCCATGCCCCTGTCACTTATATCTGGCATTCCTCCCCCATGTTATGCCTTTCCAACCTCCCCCACCTCCCCCACTGTCCCTCCCTTGGACCTCCCAACAGACTCCAGTGTGTGATGCCCCCCTCCCTGTGTCCATGTGTTCTCATTGTTCAACATCCCCCTATGAGTGACAACATGTGGTGTTTGATTTTCTGTTCTTGTGTCAGTTTGCTGAGAATGATGGTTTCCAGATTCATCTATGTTCCTACAAAGGACATGAACTCATCGTCCTTTATGGCTGCATAGTATTCCATGGTGTATATGTGCCACATTTTCCCTGTCCGGTCTATCATCGATGGGCATTTGGATTGGTTCCAGGTCTTTGATATTGTAAACAGTGCCACAATGAACATATGTGTGCATGTGTCTTTATAATAGAATGATTTATAATCCTTTGAATATATACCCAGTAATGGGATTGCTGGGTCAAATGGAATTTCTATTTCTGGGTCCTTGAGGACTCACCGCACTGTCTTCCACAATGGTTGAACTAATTTACACTCCCACCAACAGTGTAAACATGTTCCTATTTCTCCACATCCTCTCCAGCATCTGTTGTCTCCAGATTTTTTAATGATCACCATTCTAACTGGCAGAAGATGGTATCTCAATGTGGTTTTGGTTTGCATTTCTCTAGTGACAAATGATGATGAACATTTTTTCATGTTTGTTGGCCTCATATATGTGTTCTTTTGAAAAGTGTCTGTTCATATCCTTTGCCCACTTTTGGATGGGTTTGTTTGTTTTTTCTGGTAAATCTGTTTTAGTTCTTTGTTGATTCTAGATATTTGTCCTTTGTCAGATGGGTCGATTGCAAAAATTTTTCCCATTCTGTTGGTTGCCAGTTCATGCCAATGATTATTTCCTTTGCTATACAGAAGCTATGGAGTTTAATTAGATCCCATTTGTCTATTTTAGCTTTTGTTGCCAGTGCTTTTGGTATTTTAGTCATGAAGCCCTTGCCTATGCCTATGTCCTGAATAGCATTGCCTAGGTTTTCTTCTAGGGTTTTTATGGTGTGAGGTCTTATGTTTAAGTCTTGAATCCATCTGGAGTTAATTTTAGTGTAAGTTGTCAGGAAGGGGCCCAGTTTCTGTTTTCTGCACATGGCTAGCCAGTTTTCCCAACACCATTTATTAAACAAGGAATCCTTTCCCCATTGCTTTTTTTGTCAGCTTTGTCAAAGATCAGATGGTTGTAGATGTGTGACGTTGCCTCCAAGGCCTCTGTTCTGTTCCATTGGTCTATATCTGTGCTTTGATACCAGTACCATGCTGTTTTGATTACTGTAGCCTTGTAGTATAGTTTGAAGTCAGGTAGCGTGATGCCTCCCACTTTGTTCTTTTTGCTTAGAAATGACTAGGCCATGTGGGCTCTCTTTTGGTTCCATATGAAGTTTAAGGTGGTTCTTTCCAGTTCTGTGAAGAAGTTCATTGGTAACTTGATGGGGATAGCGTTGAATTTGTAAATTACTTTGGGCAGTATGGCCATTTTCACAATATTGATTCTTCCCCTACCATAAGCATGGAATGTTTCTCCATCTGTTTGTGTCCTCTCTTATTTTCTTGAGCAGTGGTTTGTAGTTCTTCTTGAAGAGGTCCTTTACATCCTTTGTTAGTTGTATTCCTAGGTATTTTATTCTCTTTGTAGCAATTGTGAATGGGGAGTTCACTCATGATTTGGCTCTCTGTTAGTCTGTTATTAGTGTATAGGAATGCTTGTGATTTTTGCACATTGATTTTGTATCCTGAGACTTTACTGAAGTTGCTTATCAGTTTAAGGAGATTTGGGGGATGAGATGATAGGGTCTTCTAAATATACAATCATGTTGTCTGCAAATAGAGACAATTTGACTTCCTCCTTTCCTAATTGAATACTCTTTATTTCTTTTTCTTGCCTGATTGCTCTGGCTAGAACTTCCAGTACTTTATTGAATAGGATTGGTGAGAGAGGGTCTCCTTGTCTAGTGCCAGATTTCAAAGGGAATGCTTCCAGTTTTTGCCCATTCAGTATGATATTGGCTGTGGGTTTGTCATAAGTAGCTTTTATTATTTTGAGATATATTCCTCGATATCTAGTTTATTGAGAGTTTTTAGCATAATGGGCTGCTGAATTTTGTCGAAGGCCTTCTCTGCATCTATTGAGATAATCATATGGTTTTTGTCTTTGGTTCTGTTTGTGTGGTGGATTACATTTATAGACTAGTGTATGTTGAACCAGCCTTGTATCCCCGGGATGAGGCCTACTTGATCGTGATGGATAAGCTTTTTGATATGCTGTTGCAATCGGTTTGCCAGTATTTTATTGAAGATTTTTGCATCTATGTTCATCATGGATATTTTTTTCTTTTCTTGTTGAGTCTCTGCCAGGTTTTTGTATCAGGATGATGTTGGTCTCATAAAATGATTTGGGGGGGATTCCCTCTTTTTGTATTGTTTGGAATGGCTTCAGAAGGAATGGTACCAGCTCTTCTTTGTATGTCTGTTAGAATTTGGCTGTGAACCCATCTGGACCTGGACTATTTTTGGTTGGTAGGCTATTAATTGCTGCCTCACGTTCAGCCTTTGTTATTGGTCTGTTCAAGGTTTCAACTTCTTCCTGGTTTAGGATTGGGAGGGTGCAGATGTCTAGAAATTTATCCATTTCTTCCAGGTTTACTGGTTTTTAAGCATAGGCTTGTAGTAATCTCTGATGGTAGTTTGTATTTCTGTGAATTGGGTGGTAATATCCACTTTATTGTTTTTTATTGTATCTATTTTATTCTTCTCCCTTTTCTTTTTTATTAGTCTAGCTATCAGTCTGTCTATTTTCTTGATATTTTTCAAAAAACCAGCTCCTGGATTTATTGATTTTTTTGAAGGGATTTTTGTGTCTCTTTCTCCTTCAGTTCTGCTCTGATCTTAATTATTTCTTGTCTTCTGTTAGCTTTTTTTTTTTTTTTTTTGATCTTGTTCCTCTAGCTCTTTCAATTTTGATGATAGGTGTCCATTTTAGATCTTTCCTTGCTTCTCAATATAAATTTTATATAAATAAAATTTATAGCAAATTACACTGCTTTAAATGTGTCCCAGAGATTCTGGTACGTTTTTGTCCTCATTCTCATTGACTTCAAACAACATCTTTATATCTGCCTTCATTTCATTGTTTATCCAGTCAACATTTAGGAGCCAGTTGTTCAGTTTCCATGAAGTTGTGCAGTTCTGAGTTAGTTTCTTAATCCTGAGTTCTAATTTGATTGCCCTGTGGTCTGAGAGACTGTTTGTTATGATTTCTGTTCTTCTGCATTTGCTGAGGAGTGATTTACTTCCAATTATGTGGTCAGTTTTCGAGTAGGTGTGATGTGGTGCTGAGAAGAATGTATATTCTGTGGATTTGGGGTAGAGATTTCTGTAGGTGTCTATTAGGTTTGCTTGGTCCGGATCTGAGTTCAAATCCTGGATATCCTGGTTAATCTTCTGTCTTGTTGATCTGTCTAATATTGACAGTGGAGTGTTAAAGTTTCCCACTATTATTGTGTGGGAGTCTAAGTTTCTTTGTAGGTAATTAAGAACTTGCTTTATGTATCTGGGTGCTCCTATATCGGGTGTGTATATATTTAGGATCATTAGCTCTTCTTGTTGCATTGATCCTTTTACCATTATGTAATGCCCGTCTTTGTCTCTTTTGATCTAGGTTGGTTTGAAGTCGATTTCATCAGAGACTAGGATTGCAACTCCTGCTTTTTTTGCTCCCCATTTGCTTGATAAATCTTCCTCCATCCCTTTATTTTGAGCCTATGTGTGCCCTTGCATGTGAGATGGGTTTCCTGAATACAGCACACCGATGGGTCTAACTTTTTATCCAATTGCCAGTCTGTGTCTTTTGATTGGGGCATTTAGCCTATTTACATTTAGGGCTAATATTGTTATATGTGAATTTGATCCTGCCATTTTGATGCTAGCTGGATGTTTTGCCTGTTAGTTGACACATGTGCTTCATTGTGTCAATGGTCTTTACCATTTGGTACATTTTTGGAGTGGCTGGTACTGGTTGTTCTTTTCCTTGTTTAGTGCTTCTTTCAGGAGCTCTTGTAAGGCAGGCCTGGTGGTGACAAAAAGTCTCAGCAATTGCTTGTCTGTAAAGGATTTTCTTTCTCCTTTGCTTATGAAGCTTAGTTTGGCTGGATATGAAATTCTAGGTTGAAAGTTCTTTTCTTTAAGGATGTTGAATATTGGCCTCCACTCTCTTCTGGCTTGTAGGGTTTCTGCCAAGAGATCTGCTGTGAGTCTGATGGGCTTCCCTTTGTGAGTAACCCAACCTTTCTCTCTGGCTGCCCTTAGCATTTTTTCCTTAATTTCAACCCTGGTGAATCTGATGATTATGTGCCTTGGGGTTGTTCTTCTTGAGGAATATCTTTGTGATGTTCCCTGTATTTTCTGGACTTGAATGTTGGTCTGCCTTGTTAGGTTGGGGAAGTTCTCCTGGATAATATCCTGAAGAGTGTTTTCCAGCTTGGATTCATTCTCTCTGTCACATTCAGGTACACCTATCAAACGTAAATTAGGTGTTTTCACATAATCCTATATTTCTTGGAGGTTTTGTTCATTTCTTTTCACTCTTTTTTCTCTAATCTTGCCTTCTCATTTTATTTCATTGAGTTGATCTTCAATCTCTGATATCCTTTCTTCTGCTTGAATCCTGGATTCGGCTATTGAAACTTGTCCATGCTTTGCAAAGTTCTCGTGTTGTGTTTTTCAGCTCCATCCAGTTTTTATATTCTTCTCTAAGCTGTTTATTCAGTTAACATTTCATCTAATCTTTTTTCAAGGTTCTTAGTCTCTTTGCATTGGGTTAGCACATGTTCTTTTAGCTCAGAGAAGTTTGTTATTACCCACCTTCTGAAGCCTGTTTCTGTCAATTCATCA
The DNA here is from genome assembly GCA_036589455.1 of Ateles fusciceps. NCBI lineage: Eukaryota > Metazoa > Chordata > Mammalia > Primates > Atelidae > Ateles > Ateles fusciceps. The sequence continues at coordinate 1,061,594 of JAZHEH010001687.1, forward strand.
GAGTCATTCTCCATCCGGCTTTGTTCCCTAGTTGATGAGGAGTTGTGATCCCTTGGAGGAGGAGAGGCGTCCTGGTTTTTGATGTTTTCATCCTTTTTGCACTGGTTCCTTCCCATTTTCATGGCTTTATCTACCTGTGGTCTTTGTAGTTGATGACTTTTGGATAGGGTCTCTTAGTGGATGTCCTTTTTGGTGATGTTGAAGCTATTGCTTTCTGTTTTTAGTTTTCCTGCTAACAGTCAAGCCCCCTGCTGTAGGACTGCTGGAGGTCCACTCCAGACCCTGCTTGCCTGGGGATCACCCACGGGACTGCAGAACAGTAAGTGTTGCTGCCAGTTTCTTCTGTTATCTTCATCCCAGAAGGGTACCTGCCAGATGTTGGCCTGAGCTCTCCTTTATGAGGTGTCTCTTTGGGTATACAGGGGTCAGGGAGATGCTTGAGGAGACGGTCTGTCCCTTATCAGAGCTCAAGTGCTGTGCTGGGAGCTCCGTTTTTCTGTGCAGAGCTGCTTGGCAGGTACATTTAAGTCTGCTGCAGCAGAATTCATAACTGCCTCTTTTCCAAGGTGTTCTGTCCTAGGAAGGTTGGGCTTTATTTATACATTCCTGACATGCTGGTGCCTTTTTTCATAGATGCCCTGCCCAGCATGGAGATAGTCTAGTCACAGTCTGCCACCAGAGCCGTTGCTGAGCTACCACAGGCCCAGCTGCTGTGTGAACTTCCTTGAGGTGTTGTTTATAGAGGTACAGTTAGAATTGCCTTGGTATCGGCACACTGCCTCGGTAGTGGCGGAGGTCCTTCACCCCTCTGAGCTGAACCATCCTGAGTCCAGCTGTGCTTGCTGCAAAACTCTCAATCCAGAGCGTTTCAGATTGCTTGTTTTGTGGGGGGTGGTACTCACCGAGCCAGATCACCTGGCTCCGTGTCTCAGCCCCCTCCCTTTCAGTTGAATGGGTGGCTCTGTCTCCCAGGCTTTCCAAGTGCCAGTTGAAATGGCAGCCCAGATTTGTGTGAGTTTCTGTGTGCCAACCTGTGGCACCAGCTGAAACAACCATGCTGGAAACTCATGGCACTTTTCGGCCCTGGGAATCTCCTGGTCTGTGGGCAGTGAAAACTCGTTTGGAAATGTGGTGATTCATTCACCCTCTGCATTGTTCTTGCTGGGAACTGCACTCCAGAGCTGTTCCTATTCGGCCATCTTGGGTCCTCCTCCCAGAGACTGTTCTAGTGATAAGACAGACAAAGCCCAGCTTTCACTGAAATTGGAGAGAGACACAATAAATGAATAAACAAATATGCATGTGTTAGGTTTTGATAAGCTGGGAAGAAAAGTAAGCAGGATAAAAGGATTGAGAAAGGTGAGCTGGGATAAGGTGGAGAGGTGTGGGGGGTGAGCTGCTTGAGATCCAGTGGTCAGGAAGACCCATCTTAAGAGGAGACAGTTGAGCAGTGGCCTGAATGAAGTGAGGGCTTCAGCTCTGGGAATACCTGAGTAAGAATGTTCCAGACAGAGGAAATGGTGGGTGCAATGGTCCTTAGGCCAGGAGCATTCATAACACTTTGTAGAATGACAAGGAAGCCAGCCTGACTGGAGTTGAGCATGGGGGTGAGCCTGAGAGCAGAGGCAAAAATAACAGAGGAGCCAGAGTGAGAACCAGAGTCAGCTCTTCAGTAGCTCCCTCACTGTAGTTGGGTTTTCTGGCAGTATATGCTAAGAATGAGTTTGAGGGTGCAAGGTATTTATCAGGGGTCAACATCAATGAAAGGAAGTAGGAGGAAACAGAATTGAGTAAAGGGAGAACCCAAAGCAGACTTTACCAAATTTCAGTAGATGCAGCAAGAATCTAGACCGTACGCTCTGTCCTTGTTCAGTCACCAGCTCTGTAGGAACCTCCTCTGTGGCAGGTAGCTGCTGAGCTGAGGCACACCTTGAGGGAAGTGGTAGCTGGCAGCTCTGTTGTGACAGCACTTCCTGCTGCTGGGCAGCAACGTTTTTCTTGAAGGGAGATATGAATGGTGCATCTCTGTTCTACCACACTGGGAAATTTATTAGTGTATATGCTATAGGAATAGGTTAGAATTTTAAAAAATATATGAATACTGAAACTTCTTTGATAAAGGCCAGTGGTCATTCTTGATTAATATAGAATCCTCATAAAATAATAATTGATTGATATTTTCTTAGCTTGATAAAAGTACATATCTCAATCTAAAATCCAGGGCCATAATTTACAATCATGTATTAGAAGCAATCCCATTAAATTCAGCATGCCTACTACTACTGGAATTATTTGATAGCTCTCTGGAAAGTCTAATTAATGAAGTTAGAACAGGGAAAGCTTCAACATTTTCAATAATGGAAAACAAGAAGCATTATTACCACTATTTACACATGATATATATATGTATTTAAATCTAGAAAACCCAAGAAAATTGAGAATGATTAAAAACAATAAGAAAATCCATTAGAGAAGTTACTTATGTTTAAAAATATAAAATTCATTAGCTTTTCTGTATCTCAGGTGTTGGTAAATTTTTTCTGTAGAGGGTCAGAGAGTAAATATTTTACGCTTGTTGTCATACAGTCTCTGTTACAACTACTTTATTCTGCCATTGTAGCACAGAATTGAACAGACAATATGTAAATGAAGGGGCATAGCCATGTTCCAATAAAAGTTTATTTTAAATACAGGCAGCAGACCAGATTTGGCCTATATTGGGCCAAACTGGGCCATTAGTTTACTGATCCCTGCTGCATACATTTTAAAAATAGAGAAGTTATAATGAAAAAAAAAAACTCATTGAAAACAGCAAACAAAATGATGAAAATAGTACAAACTTAATTTAAAGAGAATATGTAAGCTGTAGAGAAGAAATTTACGGGGGGACATGAAAGAAACTTCAAGTGAGTAGAGAATAAAATCTTGCTTTGATTACAAAGGTTCTATACTGTAAAAATGTCAGATTCTCTTTATAGATTCAAGGGAGTCTCTATTTAAATATTTACATGATTTAAAAAATATCTCTTAGTATTTTTAATTCCTATATGTTTTTGTCATATGTATATACTATACTTTAGTCAGGCTTCTATTAATAAAAGCTTTGGTGTTGCTACCTTCTTTAGCTACCACTAACAATTTCTGCAATAAATATACTTGTACATGCTGGAAAAACTATGAAAGTAAATCCACAGACCAAATTGCTACAAGCAGGATTACTTGATCAACTATCATGTCATTTTGAATGTTGATGAGGTTGTAACAAGCTGACTGAGAATGTCTTTTCTCCACATTTTTTCTAGAACTGGGTGGCATCAGTTTTTAAAAATATTTCTGATATGTGAAAAATTACATATTTTAGGATTTTAATCAGTAATATCTGCTTTGAGAGAAGGGACTTTTTCTGATGCTTACTCACTGTCTTAGTCTTTGGGCTGCTGTAACAGAATACCGTAGACTGACTAGTTTATATAAAACAGAAATTTATTTCTCAGTTATAGAGACAGAGAAGTCCATGATCAAAGTGCCAGCAGATGTGATGTCTGATGAGGATCCATTTCCTGGTTCAGAGATGGGGCCTTCTTGGTGTGTCCTCCGATGTAGAAGAGGTGAATGAGCTTTCTTGAGCTATTTTATAAAGGCTCTAATCCCATTCATGAGGGCTCCACCCTCATGACTTAATCACTTCCCAAAGGCCCCACCTACTAATATCATCACTTCGGGGGTTAGGATTTCAACATATGAATTTTGTGGGAATACAAACATTCAAGCCATAGCATTGATCATAGGTATTTTTTAAAAAACTGCTTATGTCCTATTTTTGTTTATTTGATTGCTTTTCACTTTCTTATTGGTTTATGTGATCTCTTTATTAGTTATGAAAACTCTCTCTCTGCAATTATCCTTGCAAGTCAGGTTATGATTTTCCAGTGTGTATAAAAAATTTTATTTTTTTCTATATGAGTTTGAGGCTTTCTGTATTTCTTAGAGATACCAACCTTTTATATTAACCGGGTCTCTGGAAAAAAAAAAATCACCTTTCATGAGGCTTTTTCTAATCACCTATCTAAAATAGGTAGTGTATACTCCAGTAGGTAAACAAGGAAACTGAGTGTCAGGAAAGAAAAATATCTGACTCAAGATCACACAGTTAGTAGGTAGGAGAACCTGGAGCCAGAATTTAAGTCCAACATTTTCTGACTCCAAAGTCAATATTGCTATATCATCCTGTTCCATCCTGGCCTTATCTATTTCACATGGATAGAAATATAGAATTTTAGGGTTGGAAGAGATTTTTCCATACAGGGTCTTAAAAGATAGATCAGGAGTGACATATTGATTCCTGGGAATAGATATTTCATGCTCATCAGTTTAACTGACAGTTACTCGTATTAGAGAAGTTCTCAAGAATTATTTCTGTGATTATCTACACGATGTATAGAATCTATGTTTATATATGCATTAAGATACTCATTTTTAGTACCTTTCCCAGATGTTAATTATATGCAATTATTATTATTTGCATTAAGAAGGTTATAATTCCTAGCTGGATTTAATAATTAATTCCCATAAGTATGGTGTTTATTATTCAGAACATTATGTAAAAGCAGAACCCTCACTTTCAGTAATTAAGAGTTTCCGTGAAACTGTTTTGGAATGAATTTTCAGATTTAGTAAAAACAAAAGGCTTATAAATGGCATATTCCTGCTAAATGTCATGAAAACAAAATATATGCTTTCTGTCAGTAAATCACAATTACTGGCAGCTCAAGAAGAATGCATAATTAGAAGAGCTGGTAACATAATGTTAACTAATTCTTCATATTTGAATTATTTAAGATGAATTATTAATCTTTACTGACCATAGAAATGATACTATTAGAATTGAAAGGTTGAGGCTTAAGGGTTCTACTTTGCAGGACTAATTTGTGTTCCCATAATTTAACAGTTAATTGTTGAGTACAGATGAGCATGTTATAACACTGTATTAGCTCTTATTTTGGATAAAATCATGTGAGAATAAGGATTTGCTTAGTTAGAAAAAGCAAATTATATTTACTGCTGTTACTCATCCTATGTCAATTTTAAGTTCCTTTTTTTCAAATTATTAGGATATAGTTTTTTTGGTTTTCACAGGTTATCATGACATATAAGCTTACTGTATTATTATTCAATTCAACAAATATTTATAAGCCCTAAACACTGAAGTAAATGTTGAAGAGAATTTGGGATGACGAAGAAGACATGGTCGTTGCTCTTGAAGGGAGTGGGAGAGAGCTAATATATCTGAATGTTCTCTGTCATCTCATTTTCTTGCTCTGCTCCCCTAAAATTAATCTGTCCTTTCCCTTCACTCTCTGGATACAGAACTAAGAATCTTTTTGCATTCTCCCTACAGAAGCAACTTTCACAAAGCGCTGTGAAAGACGTAGACTTTGCTGATGTTTACGTAAGTCAATATAAAGTAATAGTTAAGAGCATGATTCCTAGCTGTGAGTTACTGGGCAAGCAACTTAATTCCTGTGCCTTAGCTTTGCCATCTATAAAGTAGGAATAATAATAGTATTCAACTCATACGGGTGTGGGAAGGATTAAATAAGTTAACGTGAGTAGAGTAAGCTTCTCTAAGTGAGCACTATAAAAAAGGAACATTAGCTATTATGTTCATAGGGGTGACAGAGAAAATTATTTTCATTACGTAGCACATAGGAGGGGGGAAAAATCTCTAAAATTCCAATTAGATATTTCTGTGCTCTCCAGAAGTAACCTCTCTATCACCTGGCACAGAGATGGGTTAGGGTTCGGAATGAGTCCTCTAATTTATTCTGTCCTAACAATGTCATCTTGAAGGCTTGGCTAATGAGTTGCACAGGCCCATAGATCACCTAGATGGAAACTTAAATACAGCTCTGTAGAAAAGGTAAAAAGGTCAGGGCTACATACAGAATTGTAGTAATCATTTGCATGGAAAAATTGGACAAATTTCAACAGCAGCAGTGAAAAGGAAAGATGAGCAGACAGAAGGAGAGGAGGCTGGGGAAAAAAATCTTTAAAGAATACTGTTAAAAGTTTTAAACAAAATATGTGTCCTTCCAACATAAGATGCCAGACTTGGCACACTCTATTTAAGAAACCTCATTAAAATTAAAGTAAAAGAAAAAAGATGTAAACGTGCCATGGAAAGAAAGTGTGGTAGATATCAGAGGACGTGGGAGAAGGCAAACTGCTGAAAAAGTGCTGACAAGTGAAGCCGAGTTTAAAATCCCCGTAGAGAGGCCACAGAAGAGTAAAGGACGGAGGCCAGCCTGACTAGCAGCACCCTAAGGAGAGCTTGGATTCATCAGATTCCAGATGAATATCAGGCCCGATTCATCAGAGGGTAGGGTAGACAAGGAGGGCTGAAAATAGGGATTAGTTATGTTTCTATTCAGAACTTTTGACAATGAATCCTAAAAGATAGTGGAGTAATTCCCTCAAAGCAGAGAGAAAATGACATAAATCCAGAAGTCTATACCTACATCATTCATCCTTGTTAGAGCTGAATAAGAACGTTTTGTAAATAAGTAAGGGGCCAAAAAGTTTCCCTTTCAATAACTTTTCTAAGAAAGTTATTTGAGTGTGTGTTCTAGGAAAGCAAAGAAGGAAACCAGGATAGAATAACATGGGATTCAGAGAACAGTGCATCCAACGCAGGGAAGCAGTGGAAAGAATTCTTGTTCCAGGATGAGGGCTGGGCAGCAACGCTAGTGGAGCCAGTCTTGAATTGGCAAAGAGGGTCATAGTGGTTGAGTGTTGGAAGAACTCAAGAATAAGAAAATGGCAGACTGGGCAAGGGCGATTAGAAACTCCAGGTCAAAATGATAAACTATGCACGAAAACCATGGCCTTAATATGATGTAAGTGGCTAGGATGCTGCATGACAATTAATGAAATGGGCTCCAAGGAATTGATAGAGTGAGTAAGACGCTGGAAGATGAAGAAAAACATCTGTAAACAGAAAGATAAAATATATACAGTAAATTCATGATTCAAAAGTGTAACAAACTGAAATGTGACATGATTTTGAATAAATGATGACTGAGAAAGGAGAATCAATTTGAACTTGATTCTGGGAAGATCTCCTCTTGAGAGTGTTCATGAGCTTGGTGTCTTGGAGAAGAGAATTAAGCATACTATAATAGTATGCTGCAATGGTGATCAACGTCTACACCATCAAATGATATAACTACTATTAATTGGTTTCAACCTATGGAACAAAACTAGGCAAACACTGAAGACTTTCTTCGAGTATATAAAAGAACGTAAATGTTATGAACTTTCACAATATAAAAGTGAGAATTTGGCCACAACATTGAGAAGTGGAAGGGGAGATGTGAAGTGGAGGGAAGGATACAGGTAATAACATGGTCGTTTTACAAAGGGGGGAATAAAGATAACAAGTAGAAGGCTGGGTGTGGTGGCTTATGTCTGTAATGCTAGCACTTTGGCAGGCTGAGGCGGGAGGATCACTTGAGGTCAGGAGTTCAAAATCGGCCTGGCCAACATGGTCAAACTCATCTCTAAAAACAAAAACAAAAAAGATAACAAGTAGAGGGGTCAATATTAGTGATACAACTCTACTGGGGAGGGAGAGAAATAGAGAAGGGGTTATAGATAAAATAGTTCTTCATCAAACATGGAGGAAGTCGACAGCTAGTACCTGAAACTGATTATTCTAAAGCAGTTGTATAAATGTGGCAGAAGCTTCTAGTTCACTCTTTAATATTTATTCTCATGTTCTTTAACACAACAAAAATGAATCAAGGTACATGACCACCCAGGTAAAAACTGTTATTTCCCTTGCAGCTAAGTATGGCCAACAGAGATTTGAGCTGAAGTAAAATGTGCAATGTTTAGATCAGGTCCTTAAAATAAAAGGAACATGGCCTCCCTTCCTTTCTTGCCCTACCCTCCCCAGGCTGGAATGCAGCTAAGGCAGAGCCTGGTAACCATGTGGAAAACAGCTGTATCCCAGGGAGTCAAGAATAACAAGATAAAAGAAGCCTGGGTTCCAGCACTACCAGGTTGCCCTGAATTGCCTACTATGACTACTATGTGAGAGAAAAATAACTTTTATCTCAATTTTACCACTATATTTTTGGGTTTGGTGTTAGAAAAGTCTGACTTGCATCCTACTCCTACAAATAATTATGTAGAGACATAAAGGTAAACATGTAAGACTTTTAAAAGAAATGATTGAAAGTTGTTTTCTAGAAAAAGAATTAGTGTGGGGTGGTGGTCGAATAGAAGATATACATCGCTTTTTATTAGAAATCTTTCTATGCTATTTAATTTTAAGCATGTGCATGCAGTATTTTTATGAAATAAAATGAAAGGTAGTTATGTTAATTAGATAAAAATGGAACATAAACAGTTGCAAAATAAAAAACGGATCACCCATTCTCTCGCCACATTCAGAAAACATTTTGGTGATTTACTTCAAGCTATTTTTCTACATTTTTTTCTTTGATTGAAAGTCTACATATGAGGAATAAACAGAGAAAGGGGACTTCACCCAGGAGAGTAAAAAGAAAGATTTGGTCAATTAATGGGTAAAACAAAAGAATTCAGTATCAAGGAAGTCAGGAGAGGGAAGGAATTCATTAATGACACATTGGTCAGCGATTTCGAACACCACAGAAAAATCAGTAGGTTGAGATCTGGGAATATGTTAACTGATTTTCATCATGTAGATCATCGGTTTGGCCATTGATGATATACAAGAGAGTGAATGTGGTAGAAAAGAGATAGGCTGGTAATGAGTTTAGAGAATAGAGGAAACGGAAATAGATCTGCTAGAACTCAGTGTGCAAACAAGAAAATGGTAAGTTATGAGTTTGGAGAGATAGGATGGGTGCAAAGTCATGTAGCACTTGTAAGACATAGGGAGGACTGTGACTTTTATTCTAAATACCAATTTGAAATGTTTATTGCTGTACATATATATTATTTTAAATGAACCTGAACTCTTGTGTGGAGAATGGACTCTAGCAAGCAAGATAAAAGGCAACATAATCAGTGAGAAGGCTATTACAGTTACCTATTGTACAAGGCTATTGTAGTTATTGTGGTTACTGGTAGGAATTAATGCTGGCTTGTACTTGGGTAATAATGAGGAAAGTAATGAGTAAGTTTGGATTCTGGATACGGTTTGGAGTTTGGTGCCAGAAACTTTGTGCATGCATAGGAGCCAGTGGGTGAATGGGAAGGGAATGATACTGAATAATAAGAAAGATTTAGGAAGAACTAGGTTTTAAGTAATAAATGAAGAATTCAGGTTTCAGATACCTATTACACATCTAAGTGGAGATGTTAAGTAGCAGTTGGATATAATAAGTTTAAAACTTAAGGAGAGTTTAGTTCAAAATTCTAAACCCTACGGTCATTAATATGTAAGTTGTCCTGAAAGTCAAATGACTGGATGAGATCATATAGGAAATGAGGGAGACAAGAAAGAAAAGAATTCCTAGGACCAAGTTCTGGGTCATGTACCATATAAACATCAAGAACTAAGCTGGATGAAGAGAAAGAGTGTCCAAGATGGGAAGAAAACCGGAAGAGCATGTTCTGAAATCTAAGCAAGAAAGTGATTGAAGAACAAAGGGATAATTGTGTGATATGCTGCTGCTACAGTTTAAATGTGTCTCCCAGATTTCATGTGTTGGAACTGAATCCCCAAGTTTACATGTTGATGGTATTGGAAATGGGGCCTTTTGCAGCTAATTAGGATTAGATAACATCACCAAGGTAGGGCCCCCATGATGGCACTGGTGGCTTGATAAGAAGAGGAAGAGAGACCTGAGTAGGCGTGCCCTTGCTCTCCCGCCAGGTGATGCCCTCCACCACGTGATGATGCAGTAGGAAGGCCCTCAACAGATGGCAGCACCTTGATATTGGATTTCCCAGCCTCCAGAACTATAAAAAGTAAATTTATTGGCCGGGCGCGGTGGCTCACGCCTATAATCCCAGCACTTTGGGAGGCCGAAGTGGGTGGATCACGAGGTCAAGAGTTCCAGACCATCCTGGTCAACACGGTGAAACCCCGTCTCTACTAAAAATACAAAAATTAGCTGGGCAAGGTGGCTCACGTCTGTAGTCCCAGTTACTAGGGAGGCTGAGGCAGGAGAATTGCTTGAACCCAGGAGGCGGAGGTTGCAGTGAGCCGAGATCCCGCCATTGCACTCCAGCCTGGGTACAAGAGTGAAACTCTGTCTCAAAAAAAAAAAAAAAAAAAAAAAAAAAAAATTATTTTCTTTTTAAATGACTCAGTCTATGGTATTCTGTTATGGCAACAGAAAACTAAGACAGCTGCTGAGAGGACAAGTGTGATGAAGGCTGAGAGAAGCCGTGATCCTTCAAGCACCTGATCGGGATTACAATAAATTGGTTCAAAAACACAGGTAAAAGTTCTGCCTTGAAAACAGAGCCATTACTTCCCTCAACACCAAAGGAAAAGGAAAAATTGGGGGAAAGAAGTTGAAGTAGTTTATAAAGTAATATCCTCAAAAAGTGAGACTGTGGGGGTAAACAGGAGAAACAGTTTGAGAAAGTTGCCCTGGTGAATCACACTGTAGACAAACTGAAGGCTTGCCAAGGTGCACTGTGGGCTTGAGACTGTCTATCATGGAAGTGTAATCAGCTGGATCATGGGACTTTACTCAGCAACTCTCAGTAGCTTGGAAATGAGAGCAGAAATAGAAAATTGGGGTAGTCCATGTTATTCAATTTTAGTAATATTTGCATGTAAAATATTTAAGGTAAAAAGTAGTTTTGATGTTCTCAATTATATAATTTAGACACACATAGACTATGTTAAAATGTTTATTACATCTGCTGAATATCATATTTACAAGTGGGTCAAATAAATTTGGCACGTAGCAATAACAACATACTCTCCTTCTTACTTATAATTTCTGTTTTTCCCCCTTAGAAATTCAGTATTTTTGTATTAATTCTACCCAAATTTACCTGTCTTATGACTTCAGAAAAAACTTGACTTTTCTCCCACTGATTCATTTGAAAAATCAAAGAAAATAAAACAAAGAAAATAAAATGGGAGATACACATAGACTATATTAAAAATGTTTATTAAATCTGCTGAGCAATTCTAATTGGACTCATTGACTATTTCTGCTCTGATTATTTTGGACATAAGTTATATGGGCCAGTATTTAGTTTGTAAGATATTAGGAAATGGAACAGATCGTGATGTTTTTATATTTTCGTCTGACTACAAGACTGACAAATAGTGAACCTTTATGACAGGAAGTGTTTAGCTAAACCTGTGGTAGCCTTGTAGGGAACAACAGAAGCTGGAGATTTGGTTATAATTATGCTAGAAAATTCTGACATGTTTTATTTACATCTATGGCATGAAACACGAATCTCAGAGACATATCCAGGGCTGCTGAAGTGGGGTCAGAATCTGATTACAAGAAAAAAATATTTATGCTCCTCACAGCATTTGACTGGGCTTCAGATCCCCTTCCACCCCAGGTTACATTTGTACTGGATTCTTCCAACTTATTCAACTCTGAACCATACCAAGGAATCTAAGAGTAGTTCAAATAAAGATGTGATTCTGTCATTTCAAGATCACTTGCCACCTTTCTGTTATATTCTTCTTTCATACTTTTCCACCTCACTTTGTTTTTTCAAAGTTCTGTAAAGGGCTAAAAAAAAAAAAAAAAATACCATTTTAAAAAACAGTCAAGTGGGTACTAGGCATAGCTGCTGCTCGAATAGTCTCTGCAAAACTTTGAGAAACCAAAAGGGTCCTGAAGTTACTCATTTGGAAATCACATTACCTGCAATTCAAGCGCATGTCATTGTAACCTAGGATTCTGTATCACTGTAAGACAAGTCTTCATACTGTACCCTTTCTCGTTATAAGACTATTTTAGAGAAATTCCTTGACTACCCAAAGCAAGTGACAGTCCTTCCTTTTCTTTGTCAAAAGTGTTCAACCCTTCTGCATAGTGGTCCCCTGCATTACAAAAGTAGCTACAGGTCTCTTTCTACACTTGGGTGGGTTGTGGGGGAGGTTGGTCCTGATTCTTCATCTTCAGAGAAGGTGATGAGAAGCAGAACCATAGAAAAGCCTTGGGTTTTCTTACTACATTGAAGTAATCCTAAATACATCATATGGCCATAGTGCCTAGGATTGTACAGTTTAAGAACAGTGGCACTATTCTATAAAAAATGAAACAAGGAATTTTATGATATGACAATTTTAAACTGAACTAAACTAACAACGTATAATTGAAGCCTGTCTGAGACTTCGCCATCTGACTGTGAGCAGAGTACAAAGACCACATATTTGCAGTCTCCCAGCCCAAGTACTGGCATGGGTAGTGACTCAATAAGTGTTTGTTTAAATAAAAGTTTAAATGAAAATTTATTAACATATTATTTGGGTAATTAGATTTAGTACGGTCCTAAATTTTTGAGACTTAGGTCATAAGCCACTAATTCAATCATTCGTCTGACCCAGTTTCAAATTATGGTCTTAAAATTGTGTGCCAGACCTGTTAGTAAAGATAATAAAATTAAACATTTTTTGAGCTAGAGGGGACTTGCAATTTGATTCTAAAAGTAAACATTGCTTGACTCATCAGGATATTATAAGCATCTGTGAATTCAGTGAGTGATCTCAAAGGAGCTTAAAAATATGTGTAAAGAAAAAGGTTTAATAGCCTCCTAATCCCTGAAAATTATTCATATTGATGAAATTCTACTTTGGGTTTTGGGCAAATGCTCCATCTTCTCTTCTTCTTTCTGATTTACCGGAACATTTCAACCAAAGGCGGTCACACCACACTGTTAACCACATTTCCAAAGTGTTAACTTTGCTATAACCTTTAATCGACTCAAGCTCAGTAATGCCAGGAAGTAGGAGGGCAGTTTAAAAAACTAAGTGTGGCAAGGAAATAGATAATAAAACAGAGATGCAAAGAAAATGCCTGTGATGCATTTCAGCTAAGTCAGGCATACAAACGCTTCTGCTTGAGAGATTTAAAAACTGCATTCAGTGCTTTAAAACCATGGGCTCTGCTCATCAGTGATCAAATCCATTAGAGTCTTTAGTTTCAAATTCTGCTGCTGAGGATATGACTTTGTCTATGCATATTGTCTGGATCAAACTGAATCCTGAAGATTTGCATTATGCAATCTGTGGCACTGGACATGCAGAGTTGGGGCAGGATTGCTACGTATGGACACGTCAAGGCAGCTGTATCAGTGCTCACTTCATTACCAGAATAAAGATTCCCTGACAGGAAGAAACCTTTGCAATCATTTAAGATCACTTACTTGAACATCTCTTGCTAAATTAGGGTTGGCTTTTCTATTAAAATTATGTGTTTGACCATTTCTCATCTAGTTAGAGTTTATGCTTCAAGTATTTTAATGCAATGCCACTTGGCAACCAAAGTCTATGGCATTGGTATGTGAGCTGTAAATTGTATCTTTTAGATGATAACAACCTGTACAATGTAAAGATTAAAAAAAACAGAGATCCTAAGTAGTTAAATAACCAGCCAGCACCAGAGGGATAGAGACAGACACAAAACTAGAAACAACTTTGCTCTCGTAGCTATAGTTTGGAGCTTTTTATTGCCGTGCCACATCAGTTATGTCTGGTTTTTTTTTTTTCTTTTTTCTTTTCTTTTCTTTTTTTTTTTTAAGATGGGGTTTCCCCATGATGGTCAGGCTGGTTTTGAACTCCTGATCTCAGGTGAGCCACCCGCCTCGGCCTCCCAAAGTGCTAGTATGTCTGGTTTTAACTGGGCACCATATAGAAACATTATATTGGTAGGTACAAGGATCCTGTAAATACTGGCAGGTGAATATGGAGAATTTCTAAGTGCTATCATCATATTCTGAGAAATGGAGATTAAACTTTTCATGGGAAAGAAGGCAAGACTAACCTTGGTTTTTTGAGAATGCCATAAATAAATGTGAAAAATTCTAACAAAAATGCAATCGTAGAAGTGTCAATACTGAGCCTGGAGTTAGAGGACCTGGATTCTAGGCCTGGCTCTGCCAATTCTCACAAGTTGGTGTAGCCTGGATAGGCTAAGCCAGATGTGATAACATCGAGGAACCCAACAGCCTACACCCCCTGATTAATTATAATTAGTCTCCCATTACTAGCCAGAAGTCCAAGCCTGGTGCCAAGGTTTGTGGGACCAAATCTGATCCTGCTAAATTACCTTTGAAAACCAGTTGTCTCAGGCATACTTGATGGGTTTCAAATCAGAAATAGGCAGCATTCTTTAAAACAAGCTAGTCATTATTTCTAGCTATGGAGTTCCAAGAGACTTTGATTATTGTGCTTCATTTTATCCTTCTGTAAAATTCATATGGAAACATTCCTACTTGTGATAATGCCACGAAATGAAGCTTAATTAAAGGGAGGGTAGGAGGAGAAGACCTAATATTTATAGAATAACTAACTTTTTCAGCCGTTTAAAAAACACTTTATCTTATTTAACCGTCAAATAAATTCTTGAAATTAATCATTTTATCTATTGTACTAATGCAGAAATTAAAACACAAAGAGGTAATCTAACTTGCTAATAAATCGTAAAGGTGAAATTCAAACCATTTCTGTTTGAATTCCAAAATTTGGTCTTTTTTCACTTCTCACTCCCTTATATTGCACTGTATATAATGGGCAAAACCTTATACATTTTACATTTTCCTTACTATATGCAAAATTTGGTTTGATTTTTAAAGTCTGAAGCATAAGATCACACATAATCACTAAGGAATACAGCAAAGATGAACTCTTTTCTCTTTCAGTTAGAATCTGCTCAGAAACTATTCATTAAGGATAGGAAAGTTAATTTCTTTTTGCATAATGAAAAGAAAAATGTTAAAATTTTATGAGTACAATTATTCAAAGAAAACCTTGAAGAAGTTCCAAAATGCTACATTACATTTAATATTATTATTTTATTTTATAATCTCAAAACAGAACACATGAACTAACATATTTTTATAGTAGTCCTCAACTATGTATTTATGTAGTGTTAAAATTCTCCCCATTTTATAGTTGGGAAATACGAGAAAAAGGAAAAAAACTTCAATGAGGTTACCAGGTCAGAAGTTAAAGTATTAAACTCTGGTTCTAGCTCAGGGTACACAGATTTTGAGAAAAGATCCCTGAAAACTGTACAATACCACACAAATGTTCCTTATTTGTGTTATTATATTACCCTCAGATGAGGATGGAGCCCTATGTAGCATATGCAATTCCTTGTAAGCAGGTGTTCCACTTAATGCCTTGGAAAACTACTGATTTATCTGTATAGTATAGAAGGTTACATTTATTATGTAAGTAAACAGTGTTTGGTATATATTTTTTTCTCTTTATAAACTATCAAAGGGAGTAAAAATAAATAAAAAATAATCATGCACCAAATGGTCATTTCTTATGGCATTCTCTTTCTTTCCCCTTTTCCGCTCATCAAACTTTCAGCTCCTTCCTTTTTCCTCCTTGTTCTTCCTCTTCAAAGATGGAGATGATATTAGAGACGGGAATGCAGTAGAATTATTTTTAGATTGTAGCTCTTTTGACTTTGTCTCTCCTTGGATATTCTGGGACCATCATCGTTACTGGCTGTGATTTGATGGAGGCTTCTGTGAGCTCTTTTTGGTGAGCCAGTCACCCGGTCAGCTTGGAATTCCAAGTCTGAGAGTGTGACACACACTGCACAAAAGACCCCAGCAGCAAGCTGCTCCCTGTGAATCTTAGATATCACTCATTCTACACAGGCTTTGGTCTTCATTTCCATTAGGGAGCACTTCTGTTTGCAGTTTCAATCAGCCACACTTTTCCTTTTAATTCCTGGGCCTACTATAATTTTAAAACAAATTGACATACAATACAATACAATTTGAGTGGTGCTATAGTTTGATTGTGTCCCCAAAGTTAATGTGTTGGAAACTTGACCCCCAGTGTAGCAGTAGTGGGAAGTGGGGCCCAATGAGAGGTGTTGGGGTTATGGGGGCACTGCCCGAGTGCATCAATGCCGTTATCATGAAAGTGGATTCTGAGAGATAAAAATAAACTTCTAAGCCCCCTAACTGATGGAATGGATCCCCCCTTTGGGCAAGGGAACCCCAGAGAAACCTTGGAAGCTGAATTCATGGCCATTCAGGATGGGAAATCTGGCATGTTTCATTAGACTCCCTCCCTTGCTAAGAGTCATTAGATTTTCTTCCCTAAAGGCTAAGCAGAAACCAGCCATTTCAAAAGCTACTGGCTGATGCTCCCTGGTGGTGCAGTGGTTAGGATTTGGTGCTCTCAAAAGACTACTAGCTTACCTTCCTAGGCACAGAACAAAAACATGATAAGATTAATAATTCCTTCACACCTCCCCGAGACATTTGCTTCCTCTATTCCCTTTTTCCCTCAAATGCTCACCTTATCTTATATAAAATGTAGATTTGCTGGACACTAACTAAAGTCTTACAAGTATGTAATCATTTCTCACTGCTGACCCCCCACAGTCCTTTTTAAGGAAAATGTATAGATACTAAACCTCCTAAGAACATCTTTGGAAAAAACAGCCACAGATGTTTCTGTGACATGCAGTTTTCCTGGGCATGCCCTCAGGCTGGCTCAAAAAACCTCAGATTTGAGACCTATGCCTCAAACACTCAGTTTAGCTGTCAGTTCTTACAAAAAGATGAGTTTGACCCCACTCTCTTGCCCAAGTAATATTTTCTGCCATGTGATGATGCAGGAAGAAGGCCCTCACCAGATGCTGTCTCCTCAGCCTGGGACTTCCCAATCTCTAGAACTATTTGAGCCAATAACTTTTTGGTCATTATAAATTATCCCATATAAACTTTTTGGTCATTATAAATGTATCTTATATAAAATATCAGAATAAAGTATTCTGTTATAGCAGTACAAATGGACTAAGACAGAAAGTTGGTACCAAGAAGTGTGACTTTGGAATTGAGTGATGAGCAGAGATGGGAAGGGTTTGGAGGGGCAGGCTAGAAAGAGCCTGTATTGCTATGAGCAGAGCTATAAAGGCAATTCTGCTAAGAGCTCAGAACATAGAAGGGCTGTAGAAAGTTTAAAAGTTCTTGGAAATTATTTAAGTGGTTATACTTAGAATGTTGGTAGAATTATGGACTCTAAAGGTTATTCTGATGAAGCCTCTGAGAAAAACGAGGAGGAAAGTACTGGAAATAGAAGGAAGGGTCATCCTTGTTATAAAGTAGCAAAGACTGTGGCTGAATTGTTTCCATGGTCAATAACTTTAGGGAAGTAGAATTTAAGAGTACTAAACTAGAATATCTGGCAGAAGAAATTTCTAAGTAAAATATTGAAGGAGATTTTGTAATCATGTGGCAGATTCTTTCTGCCCACTACCTGGATAAAATAAATTCACTGAGACCACAGCCTTGCTGTAGAGAAAGAGTTTAATTAACTTGAGGCCAGTCATGACACATGGGAGAGTTATTTCACAAAACAATTTGAAGGCTCAGAGGTTAGGAGTTTTCCAGGATAGTCTGGTGGGTGGGAACTAGGGAATGGGTGTAGCTGATTGGTTAGGATGCCATGGTAGGGTTGTGGAAAACATTCCTTTTGTTCTGAGTCTGCCTTTGTGTGTGAGGGCCACAGGACCAGTCATGAGTCATGACTCCAGGTGGAGTTAGCCAACCATCAGGAATGCAAAAGTCTGAAAAGACTTCTCAAAAGGCCAATCTTAAGTTCTACCATAGTGATGCTATCGACAGGCATAATTGGGGAAGTTACAAATCTTGTAATCGCCAGAACAATGGCTGGTTATCATTCATCTGTGACTACATCTTACCAGAATTCAGGTCTCTGTCATAATTCTACCTGTGTGGTTTCTCATTAGTTTTACAAAGGTGGATTAGTTTTGGGGAGGACTATTATCATCTTTGCTTTAAGGTTAAACTATGAACTCAATTTCTTTCAAAGTTAGCTTAGCCTATGCCCAGGAATGATCAAGGACAGCTTAGAGTTTAAAAGCAAGATGGAGTCAACTCTGTCAGATTTCTCTGTCATAATTTTGCAAAGGTGGCTTTACTGTGGGGCTTCTTTTAACTGAATCCAGTAAAATGAGAGAAGAAATAAATGACCTAAAGATGAAATTTATAATTAAAGGGAAAATAAGATATTAAAATTTGGAAAACTCACAGCTTGGCCAATAAAGAACAAAAAACATGCAAGGACCCGGCAAGTGATTCTTTGATAAAGGATTAGCATGGATAGAAGGAAGCCAGATGGTATTCCTCAGGACAGTGGGAGAAAGACCCTGAAGGCATTTTGGAAATCTTCAAGGCTTTTCCTTTCATCTCAGACCCCAAACTCTAGGAGGGCAGAATGGTTTCAGGGGATGGTCCTGGCCTGCCCTTGAGCTTGCTGATGAGGGCCACCTCAGGACTTTGCTCCCTGCATTTGGGTGCAGTACTCCTTGGTCACCCCAGCTATGACTCAAGTAATCCCAAGGAAAGACTTGTCCCAGGGGCAGAGCCACCACAGTGAGTCCCCCCCCCTAGAGTAATGCCTAATGAAGCTAAGACTCCAGTACTATAGATCCACCAGCAGGAAGCCCCAGCCTGGGAAAACTGCAGGTACAAGACTCCAACCCATGAGAGCTGCTGTGTGGGCTGAGGCCAATAAAGTCATGGAGCTGGGCTGCCTGATACCATCGGGGCCTGATCCTCAACTCAATGTTCTGAGAAGGCACGTCATGGAGTCAAGAAATATTATTATAAAGTCTTAAGATTTAATATTGTTCACCCTGTTGGGTTTTGGACTTACTTGGGACCAGTTACCTCTCTTTTCATGTCTATTTCTCCCTTTTGGAATGAGAATGTCTATCCCATGCCTGTCCCACCATTATATTTTAGAAGTAGATAACTTGTTTGATTTCATAGGGTCACAGCTGAAGAGGAATTTGTCTCAGTATAATTTATGCCTTGAGTCTCACCCATGTCTGATTAAGCTGAGACTCTGTATTTAGGGCTTTTGAGTTGGTGCTGGAATGAGTTAAGAGATTTGGGCTACTGGGATAGACTGAATATATCTTGCGGGTAAGGACTTAAGTTTTGGGGGCCAGGGGGTAGAATACTATGGTTTGAATGCATCTCTCAAAGTTCATGTGCTGGAAACTTGATCCCCAATATGGTGGTGTTAGAACATGGGACATAATTGGAGGCGTTTGGGTCTTGGAGTCACCATCACCATAAACCTCATAAATGGTTTATGTTGTTTTTGTAAGAGTGGGTTCCTTATAGAAGGATGAGTTACTCCCTGCTTCTTGCCCACGTAATGCCTTCTGTCATGGTATGATGAAGCAACAAGGCCTTCATAGGATGCTGCCGCCTTGACCTTGGACATCTCAGTCTCAAGAAACATGCGCCAATAAATTTCTGTTCATTCTAAATTGCCCAATCTCAGGTATTCTGTTACAACAGCATAAACAGACCAAGATAAATGGCATGTTAAGAAATTCAAAAACAAGAGACCAAGAAGAGGTATGGATATTTGGAAATTTACCCTCCCATCATCCCTATCAACTTGTGAAACTTTCTACAACCTGTTATTGTGTCACATGGTTGATGATTCCACAATGAGCAAACAAAATATTCAACACTTGATGTGCACTTGTGAGTTCAGTTTATTTCAACTGTGGGATAAAAATGTTCTTAGGAAACATTTACAGCTTTCCTACTGAACTCTTGGGTAGCTCAGCATTATCAGCCTTGCTGTTGGTGTGGTTCTAATTCTTGGGTCAAATACTTTGGAACCTGAGTCCCTACATCGCATACCTGGTACTTTAGATCCTCTAAACCGGAAACTGTACTTCAAGTTTGTCAGTTTTTTACTCTCTTCTCATAAAATTCCAGTATAGCCTGAGGCCCTCCTGTTTCTTGATGAAGCTCCCTGATGCAAAATACCTTCCTATTTTCTGCCATTGGACCACCTGTTGCTACGGTATACCTCTGTGGTAGGCAGAACAATGGCTCTCCAAAAATGTCCATATCCTAGTCCGTGGAATCTGTGAATATGTTCAGTTATATGTCAAAGGAGAAGTAAGGCTGCAGATGAAATTAAGGTTGCAAAACTACTGACCTTAAAATAGGGAGATTATCTTGCATTATCTAGGGAAACTCAATGTAATTGCAAGGATCCTTAAAAGTGTAAAGAAGCAGAAATGTCAATGTCAGTGTAATCCAGAGTGAGAAAGACTTGACTGGCCATTGTTGGCTTTGAAGGTGGAGGAAGGGGCCCAGGAGATAAGGGATGCAAGCAGCCTTTCAGAAGTTGGAAAAGGCCAGGAAACAGAATCTTCCCTGAAGGCTTTAGAAGGAATGCATAAACTATATTTTAGTTCAGTGAAATTCATTTGTTAATTTTGACCTTCAGAACTATAAAATGATAAATCTGTATTGATTAAAGATACAAAATTTGTGGTAATTTGCTGCAGCAGCAGCAGCAAGAAAACACTCATACATCCTGCATGTTCTTCCATCTATTCGTGTTTGACCTCCAGTGAACCAGCTACATGGCTGATTGTTTTTGTCTGTTATTATTCAGTAAGTGACTATGTCCATTGGTAGGTGTGGGTCACAGTAAGTCTCTTCTGTTCTGTTAAGGTTAACCTTCCCATACCCTTATCATAGCAGTTAATACTCCAAAGGCTACCAAATAGAACCCAAGGTTCAGTCCACCAGATAGAACCCAAGAGTCAGTCAGGGAGATTATATCTATAGATTCTGATCCATCTAACACCAGTTTCCCCTGTCTGGAATTATGGACAAATAGCTGTGCCTATGTGATCCCAAGTTTTAGCTATAAAACGAATAGTAAATTTCACTGAAAAGGATTCTTGCGATGATTCAAAGATTATGCTAAAAAAGTGCTTAGCTTGGTATAGTACCTGGCACAAAGCAATCTTTCCATGTATATTTCTTTTTATTATTATCATCAACACCTGGCTTATTATTTCTGAGCCATATCTAATTCAACCAAAGACCCTGATGAAATACCACAGAAAACCAGGCATGTGTTTCCCTCTACATCCAAGAACCACTAACTCTGTGTCACTCCAGCATGCAGATTGTGGATTATCAAGATGGGGGGCCGTGTCTTCGACGATTTGGAGACCAAGTTTCAGAAAGACAGGAAAAAATAATTGTGTCATTTTCAACATAGACACTTGAAAATGTGATGGGAGATGTGGGCTCCCACTCTGGCTCTACCACGTAATAGCTCTAAGCACTGGACGGATCACTTAATGTGCTGAGCCTTTGTTCTTTTAGCTGTAAAATGGGGTTAATGCTGTAAGGATAGAATAAAACAACATATTAAGCAATGTGTATCATTTGTTTAGCCCATGTTTTCCACAAAACATGTAATTAATAAATTATATTTATTTATATATTTAGTTTTGTTTCATGTATTTGCTATATTTCTAAGAGATTTCTCCAGCACTCTGGTAAAACAATTAAGATTAATTATAAAATCAAAAAGAAAAAAATTAACAAAAATTAATTATAAAATTAAATATACAATTCTTACTTGAAGGGCTAGATTTCATTTTAAGTTCACATTGTCCTCCAGAATTCAAATAGTTTGCAATCCAGTACAAACAGAAGTAAAAGAAATTTTATTAACACCTGGAGCACATTTTCCTGGACACTGCATATGGAAATAAATTTGTTTTTGGTTTGGTCCTAAAACTGGTAAGGCAGTTTAGATAAAAACCTGGTCAGCAGCTTGCCAGGACTGATGAGAACACTACCTTCTGGGAAATGGAGCCACCGATGTGTTTAAAGAGTCCTACTGGTAGGAGTGTGCCTCTAGCCTAGGAGCCCTGTATTCATATCAAACCACCTAAACATTGTATCTCTTCAATAAACATGTTTTGGTGGAAAAATAATGTATTGAACACCAATTAACCTGCCAACCAATATCAATCATTGTAAAATATCAAATGTATTTTCTGGTTTATGTCCATCATGCCTAGGTTTTGGTGCTGTCAGCCAGTTCTCCCAGAGGTTTATTAACCCTGAGGGAATTAATTGAGATTTAGGGTGGAATGGAGTGACCAAATATTGACTTACATAAATGTATCAACGATCCCAAGTCCTTTCCCAAATGGCAACCATTTTTTCATGATTGTACCACCTGATCCTTTTTCTAGCACAATTTAGTTAAGAGGCTAGAGTGGGTGTCAGGGGTTTGAGATAACACTGGAACCAGGTGAAATGGAGACTATACGTGTATCACATGAGAGAGACTTGGAGGGGCCATGAAGACCTTGCTTTCAACCTGAAGTGCTTTGTAGTGCTGAAGAGCCAACATCAGGGATTAATCATTCTGAACTCTTCTCTTGGGGCCCTGATGGAGTTGTGCTGTACGAATAGGAGCTGTGATTTGGTGGTGTAGGTTTGAGATGTATTAACCTTTTGTTTATGAGGAGGAGAAAGTAGACAAAGAAAATGTGCAGCATAACTTCCCCTGGGACCTTGAGATCTAAGTTCCTGACCAAATATGGCACTGCTGAGCTGGTGTCATCAGAAGCAATCCATTGTCAGCTAGAAAAAATTTAATCTCTTTTGATATTTTCCAAGATGAAAATCCTATGTATATACCTTAAAAGAGCCTATAAAACAGTGTCCTTATTTTGGCCTTATAATTAAGTAATAATAGAAGGTCTGCACTGTTTTACAAGGCAATATTCTAGTTCCTGAGTGGGTAAGAGACACAGTTGCTTGCCAAAAATTGTAATTTATTTTGACAAGTACCCACCACCCTTTACTCCTACCCCATAGCCTGATGAGAGAAAAACGTCTAGGCATGTTCTGAAAGAGCTAAAATAAAGATACAGAAACTCTTGTGGGTTACAAAAAAAAAAAAAAAAAAAAGCAGGGGCCATTGACTAGAACAAAGTTAAATTGGACTTGCCATTAATATAGGTGTCTTGATAATGTTAAAAAGAAATTCTGAGGTTAGAAACTAAAAGGTTTTCTGACTGTTGTCTCTTCTTGTAGGTAAGAGACCAAATAGAAGTAACGTAGTCCACTCCTCGTCTCTCAGAACTCCAAGAGTCATGAGAAGGTGCACCATCTCCCATTAAAAAAAAGTAAAAACGTGTTTTCATTTTGCCCCCATAAAAGTAATTTTTAAAGTATGGTTTGGTTTCCAGACAGTTTTAAGAGCTAAAAGGCTCAAGGGGTGGGGGTAAAGTGAGTTAGGAATGGTAGTAACAGTTAAATGTGCAAAAAATTACCTTAACTTGGGTGACTTTCAGGAATTGGATATTTGATACCAACTTCTTTTCAGATCAATAGTTTAATTCTTAAAATATTCATACACTGCAGAGTCCAGATATAACTAAATTATAAAATGAGATGTTTGAAAAGCATGTATTTCCAGAAAATATGCTCCCAACAGCCCACATTTCAGTAAACCTGACTCTGGAAGACCTGCTCTAGGCAATTAAATCTATGTAACTTAACAAAGCCCAGGAGCAAGTCTGCTTTCTGCTATGCTATTAGAAAAAAATATCCCTAAAAACTTGCCATTATTCTCTTCTTGAAAATGCGTTCCTTAAACATTATTCTGCATTAAAGATATATAAAGTAAAATTATTCTTAAGTGAGCTCAAATGTATGTAAAAGAAAATGAATTCATCATCATTTACACCCTTCCCCCTGGAAGAAGGGAAAAAGTAACTTGAACACACACACACACACACACACACACACACACACACACACACAATGTAGTGATTGGCTAAATTCTTTCCTTGGCCCTTCAGAAATTACATGCATTTCCCAATAGCCTTTTCATTGCCAAAAAGCACAATCCTAAGTCATACATATTTTTCCCATTTGGAAAAAATGGTGCATAATTGAAATGTTTCTAAAAGCAAAATATTTCATTGCATCTTTGGAAGTGACTTTCAGAAAAGACTGAGAAATCTAAAGGTCTCAATGATATGAAAAAGGAATCTAAAAATGTCATTGTATTATTTATGATTTTTCAGGTGTTCAAAGATTCCTTTAGACTGAGCAATGATTGGCAGCTCCAGAGACACCCAAACATCTCCTTAGGGTTCCTTTATCAGTCACCTGTTGCTACATACAAACACCCCCCAAACATCTGACTTTAAGTAGCAGCAATTATTTCTCACAGTTCTTTGGGTTAGCTGGGCAGTTCCTTTGCTGGTTTCCCCTACGTTTATTTATTCTACTCTATCCATTCACTGGACTCAGCTGGGAAAACTGGCCCCTTTTCTCTAACTAGTCTCTTGTTCTGGAATTATCCATGCCGTGGACATCTAAGGGAGTAGTCCAAGAGGCTCAAGATGGAAACTGTAAAGCCTTTTGATGTTTAGGCTCTGAAATACATCGCATCATTTCTGCCACCTCCTATTGGTTGTAGTAAGTCACAATTAGAGCCCAGGTTAAAAGGGGGTAGAGAAATAAACTCCATATTTGGATATGAGAAAAAACAAGATCACATCTCAAAGAGAGAAATTTACGGGGGATGGTAGGTTGTGGCAACTACACCATCTACCAGGGGTGATTTGTAAGACTTGGTGCTCAGGTCAAGCATAATGAGGGGGACATAATTTTTTTTTTTGACTGGGCAAATGCTAATAGACGGCAAAACAGATGCACTGGTATTTTTACCTCAGTGCCCATTGGTTCTTTGTAATCATTGGATATGATGAAGTATCGAATTTTGGCTCAAAAAGTAGCTGGCACACTGCAGAGCTCAGTAAATATTGTGTGTGTTGAACAAAGAAAATGTGGATAAAGCAGTACTCTTTTTATAAAAGTTAATTTGTAAGAAAAGAACGTCAGGGTTTTCTTGAAGAGGCAGTGGGCAGAGGTGGAACTGGATCCACACTTGGAGTCGGATTCGAATCGCCTCCATCACAGTTTCCCGTCATGGCACAGTAAAAAATGGAGGCTGTGGACACACCAGAAACTGCTTCTGCCGCACATGCGCACACATGTGTGTTTATATGCGTGTCGGGGGAGGTGGGAGTGTGTATTTCCTCTTGCCTAAAGACTTTGGGGGATGAGTATCTTTCTGCCTGTTTCTATTTACACAAACCTGG
Organism: Ateles fusciceps; assembly: GCA_036589455.1. Classification (NCBI taxonomy): domain Eukaryota; kingdom Metazoa; phylum Chordata; class Mammalia; order Primates; family Atelidae; genus Ateles; species Ateles fusciceps. The sequence continues at coordinate 1,086,769 of JAZHEH010001687.1, forward strand.
GCTAAGAAGCTCTAAATTACTGGGTATGTGGTCCTCATCAAATCACTTACCCTATCTCAGGAGCTATAAGAATGAAGCCAACACCCTTCCCTGCTTCCTTGCAGGTTTCATAAGGATAGAATAATATTGTAGTGAATTTGGATGTAAATACTCTGCGTCTTCCAAAGTCCAAAGCTGGAACTGGCAGTAGTGAAATATCTTTCTTTTTCTCAGATAACAGAATTGCTCATAGAATGATAATTGTAATCTATATACCTTAGACAAATATATTTACTATTTTGTAGTTTGTAGCCTCAAAGCAATGTGCATCTAAAGTGATTAATTTTCAACAATTGCAGCAATTCTCTTGTTTTATAGTATACACTCAATTCCTGAAAGAAAAAAAGGTTTGAACGAAAAAAAACAAAGAGCTGAACATTATGAAGACATTTTGCCAATTCATAGAATCCCAAATCATATTTTTTATGAACTAAATGGCTCTATGCTATGGAAATAATATCTATTTTATATTTTATTTTGTTTTACTGATGATTCCTTTTTCTGATATTATTTTAATAAATGTAAGAGGATGAACAGAAAAATATATATTTTCACTGGTGAATACATCCTCCAGGAAAAAATAAATTTAGCCTGCAGTGCAATTCCTGAGCCTTTCCTTTTATTCTTAGTGATGTGGTGCCCAGATATCTCCAGCTTCCATGCTTTCATGTTTATAGCATTGCTTGGATTCTACTTGCATCAACCCAGATTAAAACACAGTCCTTCACTAGCAGGTATTACAACAAAATAAAGCAAAAACTACTTTTACCAATCACTTCAGAAGACATTTTACTAAAGATTTGAAGATCATAAAAAAAGAATGCAGTCTTTCCTTACTTTGCTGTCTTCTTTGCATTCTTTCTCTTTCTCTCATTTTCTACCTTATTCTTCAAAAAATAAAAAAGTAAAAATAGACGAACTGGATTGCATCAAACTGAAACACTTCTGCACAGCAAAGGATGCAATCAACAGAGTAAAGAGACAACCTAGGGAATGGGAGGAAATTTGCAAACCATACATCTGATAAGGGGTTAATGTCTAAAATATGTAAGAAATTAAACAACTCAATAGCAAGAAAACAAATAATCCAATTAAAAAATAAGCAAATGACCTAAATAGATATTTTTCAAAAGAAGACATACAAATCTCAACAGGTACATGAAAAAATGATCAACGTCACTAGTCAGGGAAATGCAAATTAAACTACAATGAGCTATCACTTTACAACTGTTAGAATATCTGCTACCAAAAAGACAAAAGATAACAAGTATTGGCAAGAATGTAGAGAAAAGGGAACTCTTGTACATTGTTAGTGAGAATATAAATTAATATAGCCATTATAGAAAACAGCATGGAGGATCTTTAAAAAAATTAAAAATAAAACTACCATATGATCCAGCAATTTCACTACTGGGTTTACATTCAAAAGAAATGAGATCAGTATGTCAAAGAGATACCTGCATTCCCATGTTCATTGCAACGTTATTTACAATACATAATGGAATCAACCAAAAGTGACCATCAAAAGATGAATGGATAAAGAAAATACATGAATGGATATGTATACATTGGCAATCATTTCACAATGTATACATATAATCAAAACATCATGTTATACAATGCTCAATAAAGCTAGGGGAAATAAAGAAACAAAATACCACTCTCTTTGTCTTCTATAGATCAGCTCTCACAGGGAGGATTCTAGAGGTCTCAGAACCCCAAATGAATTTATTAATCAATTTTCCCAACAAAGATTACTTGCTAACATAATCCCCATGCTGGATGGTAAGTGGATGAAAAATCTTCAATTTTAGTATAATTTAAATTTTAAATTTCCACTGAATGGGCTGATATCTACGTTCTGTTTTATTCATTGAAATTTCTAATGGCATTCATATTAAAAGATAAAATTGCTAAGTTGGGAATTTTCTTTGAAATTTAGTATTATCCAATAATTTGCCTTGCATCTCCAAACTCTCTTATTCTCCAGAGAAACCACTGTACTCCTTCCCCCAATAACGCCTCTTTCTCAATCTTTGCATATGGCCTTCCTTCCTAAATCACAGATAAAACAGGGGTCATAACATTCCTGAACGTCCTGCTCCTTCCTCTAAAAACTACTAGGTATTTGTATCCAGTCTTACCTCCCCTCATCTGGTCTCAAAGGAAGCAGCATCTCTCCTCCTGCTAAAAGCTATTTCTGTCAACTGTTCTCTTGACGCAGTCAACTCCTTCCTCTCTCAGTAGTTATTTTTTATCCATTCCCTCTCCCTCTGACATCTTAAGCTTCCCTGTTTCAGTTGTCTTTTCCTTAAAACTCTCCTTCATTCCTACCCTAGTTAAATTTCACTCTAACTATAGTTCTTTCTTCTTGCTTCTGCAGCCAAGCTTCCTAAGATGATAGTTCATAATCACCATGACTGCTGTTTTTGCTGCTAGCTTCCCTTCTGCCTTCTTTTGGAAATCAGTACCTGATTCTCTCAGAGGAACCATTCCCTCCAGCCTCCTTGTGATGTAAACCTCATCTAACCAATACTCGATTTACCACAGCAACAATTATCGATTAAAGGAAGAACAAGTGACTCAAGTCAGATCCATCAGATCCAATCAGATTCAACTTCAGGAATTTTTTTTGAGTTATTGAGAAAGTGATTTTCACTTGATCTTAGCCAAAAGGCTGAGAAGTAATGGAGAAAATGTGGATTTTCTTTTCCAAGGCTTTAGAAAATGGAAATACATGGTGTTGGAGCTGCAACAGGCTGTCTGCCAACACAAAGAGGAGGGCCCAAGTGAAAAGGGAGCAAAGAAGAAGGGCTAGCAGAGCAATGGAGAGAAACTGGATCCTGGTGACATCACTGGTGCTGCTGAGTCTAGCAGTGACTAAAGCCAGAAATACTCTTGGGCATTTTAATTACATGAGCCAATAGATAGCTTTTTGCATAAGTCATTTTAGTTATATGACTTTTCCTGTCATTTTCAAACAAAAAAAAAAATCTTACGTGATGCCCTTCATAGTTTCCAATTTCTCAATTCTCATTCATTTCTCAATCCACTGTAAACTGTCCTCCAGTCTCACCACCCCACTGAAAGTTCTGTTACTAAATTCGCCTCCTGCTTGCCAGACATTATTTCACTTGTCTTTCTGTAGAACTTAAAAATATTGGCTAATCTCTCCTCGTTTGAAATTATTTTACCCCTTGAATGTCTTCATTTTATTCTTTATTGGTTTTCTTCCTGCTTTTTTGCATTTTCTTGTTTCATTCCTCAAACCTTAAATCTTATCCTAACCAGTTTCATCTCTTCTTCTCTAAATATACATTCTTATCTTGTGTGATTGCATCAACTGTCAAAATTTAAATAATCATTTATATTCTAATAGTCTCCAGGTTTATATCTGTTGCTCTAAGTCCTCCGAACTATAGACTCATACAGCCAATGCTGCTGTTAGGCATCCTTACCTAAATGTTCAAAGTTACATTAACAGCTTCCACGCAAACCTGATTTACCTCTTTCCCATATTTCCTGTCTTTTTATATGTTTCTATATTTATTATGTCAGGCAATGGTACCACTAACACCCCAAATTTATAAGTTAGTGACCATCAGCGTCTTTCTCACATTTCCTCCTCTTCTCTGTATTGAATTCATCACCAATTAGTTATATAACTTGGGGAAAATGCTTTAATTTAGTTTTCTCATAACTTAAATACATGTTAATAATACTTGCTGAGAAGACTAAAGGAGACAATTCACATAAAGCACTTCGAACAGTGGCACCTATCATCTTAAATAAATTTAGCTTTTGTATTATTTATCTGTGGAAGTTATAAGCCATTTCTCTACTGAGGTATAAACCATGCCATAACTTCACGGCTTAAAGCAACAGTCATTTATTTTGTTCATGAATCTGTACATCGAGCAGGGCAAAGTAGAGGACAACTCATCTTTGTTCCATGCAGCATCAGGCTGGAAGGTACACTTTCAAGAGGGCTCACCCAACTTTCAAGAGGGCTCACCCAAAAGGTTGGGCAAATGGGTGTTGGCTATGGCTGAGCTCAGCCTGGGTTGTGGCCCAGAGATCTACATTGTTCTCCAATCTGCACCTCTCTGCCAGTTGGGTTTCCTCACAGAAGGAGGAATGAGCACCCATGAGGCAGGAAGTGAATTCGAAGAACAAGCATCCTGCAGGACAGGAAGCAGAAGCCATTTACTATATGGCAGGCACTGTTCTGGTCCCAGAAACTGGCACACTGTCACTTCCACTATATTCTGTTGTTCAAGCAGTCACAGAAGCCAGATTCAAGGAGAGGGGGACAAACCACTTCTCAATGGGAAGACTGTCAATTTCTGGCTAAGTTACAAAACCACCCCTGGCTCTTTCCCTCCATATCCCCACTCTTCTCTCCATAACCACCTCCAGGACTTTGCTTTTAGCCTTTATTAAGTTCCTGAACTGTTGTCATGAACTACTAACTTATCTCCTTGCCTCTTGTTTTACTTTCCTCCGATAACTTCCCCCACACTGATATTTCTAAGATTATGCTATATTTACTTCCTTTAAAACTCTTTAATGGCTCCCTATAATATGAATAATATCCAAATTATTTAGCATAGTACCCGCAATTCCCAAACTGTGCACCAAATCGAATCAAACTCACAGTTGTGTAGTAGGATATTTAAAAGTTTTGAGAAAAAACACAAAGACATCTGTTAAGACACTGTGAGTTCTGTTACAGGCTCTCATAGATCGGAGACTTTAACAGGTTCAATAACAGATCTAGCTATATTTCTTTGTATCTCTGCAAACCTCGGTTTTGGGTGATTTCTTTGGTTAAATAAAAAGGTACTATGTGAAAATCAGTATGGAACAGGAAATGAGGATGATAGTATCCAGTCTAAATCCGGGGGTTCTAGAAGTTGCTCAGTGCCCAATAGCCATGCACATTCCATTAGTAAATGTGATTTAAAAATACAATAAGAATATTGGCTTTTTTTTCAATTTACATATATTATTTTTCAAACACCTAGTAAATTGTTAGGACATAACTACTTAATAAATTGTTTGGGCCTATGTACTTAATGAACAGAATTGTTAAATAGTTTTTTTATTCTAGAAATACTATGAAAAAATTTATAGAGTCACTAAGGACAATGAGAAGGTTTGGAAAATTGTGCCGTAATGTATGCAACATAAATTTCAGAAAAGATATTTTAAAAAACTGTTGGCCATCTTCTCTTTTTAAAATATCTCCTCCAGCCACTAAGGTGCCTAGTGAGGAGGAAAGATGTCTGCTTGAGTTTGTCGGAATTACGTTAGTCTATGCCTCACATCCTATTTCCTCCATCTTTACCCAAAATGTCAACGCCTCTGGCCAACTTGATTCTTTCCAGTTCTCAATCTCGTAATACTTTATGCTTTTCTCTAATCCAGATTCTCACTCCTCACTCTTCATTGTACCCTCTGGAACTTCCTCCACCATCCAATCACTCTTCCATACCCTGAATGTTTTCACGGCGCACTTCAACCAAAATAAATTCCTCCCTCGAGTACGTGGCCAATGGAAGCTCTTGATTTTTTACTATAATGAATATTCCCTCAGATATTCTCCTAGTGACTAACTTGCTTTTCAAAGGCAATACCAGACCTTTACATTCTAGTCTTTTGAAACACTTGTGTTCTGGTGAGACTTGCCATCAGGTTATGTCTCCTCTGTTCACCCCAGCCCCTTTCTGTCATGGAGAACCTTTTGCTCCTCACCCCTCACAGTACCTTCCCCCCATTCTTCAGTGGCTTTGCCCTCTGGCTCACAGACCTCTTTCTCCACCCTGTCTGGTCTCCATCCTGAGTGACCTCAGCAACTATTTGAATGAGTCACTCCACACCCAGGCCTCCTTGGTCTCCTCATCTCCAATTACTGGTTCTTCCACTCCACATCAGCCAGCCCAGAGTCACAATCTAGCCCAGAGTTGTCAAAAGTGTGGTCCAGGGACTGGCTGTATCAGGCTTGTCTAGGAGGCTTGGAAAACAGCAGATTTCAAGGCAAATTGCCCAGTGCTATTGAATCCCTTTTTTTGATTGAAAGTCCTGAGAATGTGAATTTTAACAAGCTTCCCAGGTGATTCTTAGGTAAAGTAAACTGCAAGATTTACTGTGTAAGCATAGTCATTTATCCTCAAAAGCAACTCCACAGTTTAATCGAGTAACTTAGAAATCACAGCCTTTCATGAGAATCTCCTATCTTTCTGCATTATAACTGCTTTTGATGTAATGTGGCCTCTCTCTTTGCATTTTTTTTCTTGATGTTTTCTCTCTGATTTCACATCTCTCTGTTTTTTAGCTTAGATCTTAAAATTAATAATAATAATAAACTTTTCCTGAGCATTGACTATATGGCAGGCACCGTTCTAAGTCCTTTACTATATTAATTCATTTAATCCTCACAAGAACTCAAAAAGGCCAATACTCTTTGTAATCTCTATGTTTTTCTCGCCAAAATGTTCAATTCCCTTGCCTCTCTGTACTTTTTTGGCTTCCATCTGGAAATACACCAACCCAAGATCTACTTTCCAATGAATGCTCTCTCCCAGTCTTCAAACCTCCAATCCCAACCTCTCCTTTCCTTTCAACAGCAAACTTTGACTTTGACTTCTTATAGAATAGAAACTCTTGGATAAAAATGATCTAAACTGAACATCATATTGCAAAAACATCTGCATTAGCACTCAAGCTTCTTTTATTTCCTCACGTATTTAACAAATAGTTATCAAGGGCTTACCACGTGTGTGCCGTGCTGTACAGATTTCAAGGAGGAGATGCTTGGCCTTTCACTTGTACTTGTACTCCGAGTCTCTGGTCCTTCTCCCTTCCCATACTCATGCCCAGGTGATGGTCTGCTCTTCCACAATTTCAGCATAATTATTTTTCAGACTGTTCTCATGCCATAACAAGATAAAAGCAGAAAACCTCACTCCCTTACTCTCACCTCTGTCTCCAGAGCCTAATTTCTTGTGAAAAAAGTATCATCTAGTCTTCTTTACTCACCTCCCACTTTCTCTTTAATTCGTGCCAACTTTGTTTTTGTCCCAACAACTGCTCAGACATGGCTTTACTACAGTCATCAATCACATCATGTGACTAAATCTAGCGGCCAGCCTATTGGATCTCCAGCACCATTCACACAGCTAATCACTCTTACCTTGTTAATGTCTCTTTCCTTCTTGGCTTCAACCACCCTATCCCCTCTGAGTACCCCCTTTCTGTTCTACCTAAACTTTAAATGTTGGACTGTCTCAGGTCTCTGTTCTACACTGTTTCTTCTTATCTACATTCTGTTCATAAGTAATGTCACCTGTTTTCAATTTCCATTTATGTGCCAATTAAACCACATACTAGGCTGGGCAGTGGCTCACACCTGTAATCCCAGTACGTTGGCAGAGGTGGGTGGATCATTTGAGGTGAGGGGTTCAAAACCAGCCTGGCCAATATGGTGAAAACTGCCTGTACTAAAACTTCAAAACCTAGGCAGGCATGGTGGTGGGCACCTGTAGTCCCAGCTACTCAGGAGGCTGAGGCAGGAGAATTGCTTGAACCCGGGAGGCGGAGGTTGCAGTGAGCCGAGATTGTGCCACTGAACTCCAACATGGGTGACAGAGCAAACCTGTCTCAAAACGAAACAAAACAAAACAAAAAAACTAGCTGACACCCTGGGCAAGTCACTAAATTCAATTAATTTTCTACAGAATATCTACTTTTTAGCATGCACTGTCCTAGGACAACAAATACAGACTAACCAAGGGACACTCCTTCACTCAAGAAGATCACAGTCTCTTATTTTTTCTGAATGTTTTCCTTACTTGGATAACAGGGGAAAAAATACTATAAGGTTAGTAATAGTTCTTAAAAATATATATACATAACAATGAAGGAAAAACATTTCATTTTCATAACCATGTCTGATAGACAACTATATCTCATTTCTCAAGGTCCCTTCAGAAAAAGCCACACATAACCTATTTCTCCTGAAGCCAAAACTGGAGGTTAGAAACAGCTTTGTTGATGCTGGGGAAACCTATTCACTTTCTTTTCCTGTCCTTGAAAATTTAAGGCCAAATTCCAACTCAGCAAGAATCTTGTAGCTTACTTATCTGTATTCTTTTCTTTTTGGCATTAACTACCTTTTGTTTCCCCCTCTGTTGGTCCAGATGCTTTAAATTTTTGCATGTGTTTTCAGTAAGTTGCTTTGTATATATATATATATATTTTTGAACAAGATCTGGCACAATCAGTGATATATGTATATGAAACAGTTGTAAACCATAAGTGTAAATGTGTAAACATAGGGAAATAAATACAAGAGTCATAGTCTTCTTAACAACTGCCTTGTAGTCCAGATACGTGTCTCTCTGATATGGTGAAGTAAAAATTTGAAGAACTAGATAGAGTCCTGCAAGTCCTCACAACATTCAAAGGAAGGGAGGACCTACAGAAACGAAGTGTTCAATGTTCAGCAATTCAGGAAAAAAATGGAATTCCTCATTCATTAAGTGCTTGTTCTTTAAAAAATTAATTTACTACTCTCATATAGAAAGAATTTTATTCTGAAGATTTTTCTCCAAATAACCAGCTTCATTTGATGTGTATATACATTGTTTAAAAATAATATGTGCCTTTGTACAATTGACTGCTCATAATTTTGAAATGACCAAGTGCAGAGTTACATATTTACTTATACAAATTACATAGTCATACAGAAAAGCTCCTCAAGGAAAACAGTATAAAATAATATTTAATTTTTAAAAAAGAAATTTAAAGTGGCATTAAATCAACTACCAAATATTTACTGAGTGCCAACACTCTACAGCAGGCACAGTTATAGGCACTGGGGACACACTGATAAAAACACAGGCAAGGCCACTGTGACCTATAAACGGGATCAACATTTTGCTCAAGTCCAAATATATTTCTGTTTTAGAAGGACGTATCCCATTTGAAAATTAGCTTATGTACATAGACTTATGTATTTAAAAGGATTTGTCTAGTAAGTATGTGTGTGACAAGAAAATGCTATTAATATTATTAAAGAATAACTAATGCCTTTCAGTGACGTGTGAGATTCTCTACTAATATTCTTACTGGGTAGCTCAGTTTTGCCATGTGGATCATTGAGAATTTCCCTCAGTTATTTTTATTTTCTCAAAGGTATACTGGATAAGTTACTGAAATAAATCTGCTTTAAAGAATCAATCAATATTTAAATAGAAAGCATATGAGACTGTTTTTTGAAACTAAAGTTTTCTTTTTAAATGACTTATATGAATAAAGGATTGTGTAGACTTGGAAACACTTGGGAGTGTTAAGATCACACATGACTATAAAGTAGTTGCAAGAAGAAAAGGGAGAACTAGTCTAAAAAATATTTCAGATGCAAGACAAGAGAACGTATTTCCTTTAAATACAGAATAAAGAAAACAAGTATGCTTCAGCCACCTGTATCTGAACCACACGGTTTACTCCTTAGAAGTTTTGCTACTCTATTTCGTTTTTCTTTTTCTTTTTTTTTTTTAAATTTTACTTTAAGTTCTGGGATACGTGTGCAGATCTTGCAGGATTGTTACATAGGTATACACATGCCATGGTGGTTTGCTGCCTCCAGCCCCCCATTCGTATACATCTATGTCATTTTTCTAATTTGACTTCATAGTCTTTTCTCTTTTTGATTTTTAGAACTTATTCCCCAACAAAATAAATAATTAAACTATAGATGAACTGTCAAAAGGGAACACTATTTTAATGCGACATTAACATTTTCATAATTAACATGGAAGTTAATGCTTTTAGCAGATGTAACAACATTAGACTTGTAAATTTTAATTAAAGTTAATGGTTCATGATAGCTGTAGGGAGTAGGCATCCTCTCTAGATACTGAAAACATGTCTAATGTGATTAGAAATACTAATTTTAGAAAAAGGATAGTACTGGCAATGATGATGCTTCATTTCGTACAAAATCAGTGACTTGAAAACCCTTTAAAATGAGGAATCTGGCAAGCAAATAGAAGTTAACAGAAGAGGTGGTAATAATATTTAAGGGACTGAATAAAAAAGCACAAACTGTTTATGTCTACTTCCCTTTCTCTATGTTGCTACCTGAGATAATTCTAAGAAAAGCAAGGAAGTTATTTAGTAATTTTAGACTAGGGACTAATGTTTCATCTCAAATTTTCTTTGGAAAATGTTCTCTGCGAAAATCTTTAATTTTTAGAGAGTTGCCCTCCAAAACTGTATGCACATGACTCAGTCTAGATTTCTTAAAACAGGAGAGTGGGTTGCTTCGAGCAGCAAACAAACAACTCCTACATAAAAATGTTACTAAAATGATGAAAATGATGGCTTTATAGGTAGCCACATGTATTAGCCAGCAGAAAGTCTATGCAACGTTTACATTCAGTGCCAGTGATAATTGCCAAGTGCCTGTTTATTTACAAATAGGCATCAACATTCTTTTAATACTTTCCCAAGTATCTTCATTTCCACTAAGGCCTTATTAAGGCCACTAATTCTAAACAATTCGGTTAAAGGTTACTGTATTTCTTCAATTCTAAAACACATCTAAGGCACATCTAAGATATATCTATTTACTAGAATGTGAGCTCCTTATCTATCTTGTTAATAAAATAACTCTTAAAGCAGTATTTGGTAAAAGTAGGAACTTAATAAATACTAGCTGAATGGATAAACTTAACTTGATGAAATTAGAATAAATGTATAATTAATATATGCACTTAATAGTGTTTATTAATTACATATTACATACAGCATATATTTTACATGTAATTAATATTGTCTTGTTGTCTTAAAAGACAACCAAATGCTGTCTTAAAATCCCTAGTGTCTTATAATGGGTGGTAGGGTAGATTAAGAAAATGTAGAAAGGTAAATGCTTCTATCACCTAAATATGTTTTTGAGAATAAACTGAACTCTACAAATAATACATTATGCTCTGCATTCAAGTAGTTCTGAGCAAAAGTTTTTGGCAAATCTTCACTGAGAGTACAAAATGCAGGAGGCTCAAGCAGGATGAGTTTTAAATACCAGAGACTTTGGATGCTGTCACTCAACCAAAGAAATCACAGAGACATCAGAGCTCACTTGTCACTGTCAAATTCCTCATAGTGTAAGGCATGGAACTGATCATTGCTAAAAAAAATTCTTTCTCATTGTTTACTCATAACAGTGGTGTGGGCTGTACTATAGAAATTATGGATTAAATAGAGGCCATCTCAACTTCTTTTAACGGTCAATTCTTGGCTTGGTTTCCAACCTGGATGTAGACAAGCTAATTTGCAGGCCTAGTGAAAAGTGGTAGCCCTGAGGTTTATTGTATATTATAAACCTAATGGAATGTTGAGAATTAAAACTTGCTTCCCAGTTGGTTACTCTAGTAAGCTTTCTAATTGGTTACTCTTTAAACTACTTACAAAAAAGTGATGAGAACTACAAGCAGCACAGAATCTGCTGGCAAACGACAATTCGACGTCTCGCATTTCAACACATAAAACATTGATTATGTAATATTTTTGTTATGAATTTTGACGTGCTTTCAATAATAACAGTGACCCGTAGGTCAGGCATTTTCTGGTAATTAGTACCTAACCCAGTTAGGAGTCCAGGCCTCATAAAATATTATTAAGACAATTTTATGTTTTATAATTTAGAAAGGTCAATCAGTAAAGTTAAGTAGTTCTCTAGTTTTTTTCTAGCACTAAATATGAACTTATATCTCAATATCACTCTTGTTTTATAAAACAGAGACTCTTAATGTCACTAGGGACAGAGACATAATTATAGAAATTAGAACTTTAAAACACAGAGAAGGTAAATAATAAATTTACTGGTGAGCAAGAATTTTAATTCAAAACATGATCTGTTACCCAATCTAGTATAAGCATAGTAAGTTTTTCCAACCATCAATGTTCCGGTATCTCCTAGCTTTAAAAAGAATGATAACAATATCTCATCCCAGCAAATAGTTTTACATTCCAGTTGCCAGATTTAGCAAATTAAAAAATAGATGCCCAATTAAATTTGAATTTCAGGCCAAACATGGTGGCTCACACTTGTAATCCTAGTACTTTGGGAGGCTGAGGGGGGGTAGATCACTTGAGGCAAGGAGTTCAAGACCAGCCTGGCCAACATGGTAAAACCCCGTCTCTACTAAAAATACAAAAATTAGCAAAGCATGGTGGCACACATTTGTAATCCCAGCTACTCGGGAGGCTGAGGCATGAGAATCATTTGAACCTAGGAAGTAGCGACTGCAGTCAGCCAAGATCACACACTGTCCAGCCTGAATGACAGAGCTAAACTGTCTCAAAAACAAAATTGAATTTCAAATAAACAACAAAGAACATTTTAATATACATATGTCTTATGCAACTCATATTTTAAAAATTGTTCTTTAACTAAAATTCATATTTAACTGGTCATCCTGTATTTTACATGACAAACCTACCCCTTTTTCCAGATTTTAGGCTTCTTTCCCCGCTGATTCTCTCTTCACTTGCTAGTTCCCCAAGGGTTGGAGTTGGGGTAGGGTGACTAGTGGCAGGTGTGGGAAGTGTGGAAGATGTTGTATGCATGGCAGTCTCAACATCTCTCCTCCCGGGCCAGCAATACTGCTTTTTTACCGGTTTGTCCCATGCTAACACAAAACACTTTGAGTCATCTTCCCAGAGCTCCAGACAGGAGGTAAGAAAAAGCCCTTGTGTTCTAAGACACAAAATCAATCCGTGGTCTCTAATAGTACCCTTTCTTAGCATTTTTAACTGTGGAGCAGAAGGCAGTTCAGAATTCCTGATCCATACGAACACTCTACCTGCCATCCTCTTCCCTCTATCTCCCGGCTCCCATTCCCAACTCAGGAAGGACGTTTCCCTCTTCTTGTGAGGCAGTGCAGAAGTCCCCCATCAAGATTTGATTCACTTTGTGTCCTAAACTACCTTGCTCTTGAATTGAAAAACCCTGGACTTTCCATCTATTGTTCCTGATAGACTCCAGAAACATATTTTTAATAGAAAGACTGAATATTGAGGGTTATCTATTTTCACCTTTCATCTACCCTGAGGCAAAGGTAATGTGTGGTTAAATGGGGGAGAAAATTGCTATACAAAAAAGGACAAAAAAGTAAAAAAATACGTGATTGTGTTATTTCACAGTATTGTGTAGCTACTCTTAGAAGGTCACCGGGCTGAATGTTTTGCTCAAAACTACTCCCATATTTTCAGATTGAACTAGTGGTCATATTTGTGAACTTACAAGTCCTTTAGTTATCTGAGTGATCTTATAAAAGTAGCTTACCTTTTCTAGTTCTCCCTTTTCTTCCTTATTCAAAAAATAAATTATGTTGGGGGAGAGTTTGATATTTAATCGGGTAACCATTATTTGTTAGGCAATGTGAAGTATTTCACTATACACAATGCCAAATACAATTTTTCCTAATCTATAAAAACAAAACACTGCAAGATATGTATTTGAAATATAATGAATGAATACAGTATCTACAAGGTCATTAAAAAAAATATATATATATATTATTGCATTTTAGGTTCTGGGGTACACGTAAAGAACATGCAGCATTGTTGCATAGGTACATACGTGGCAATGTGGTTTGCTGCCTCCATCCCCATCACCTATATCTGGCATTTTGCCCCATGTTTATCCCCTCCTCAACTCCCTACCCCACACCATCCCTCCCCTAGTCCCCCACCACAGACCTCAGTATGTGATGCTACCCTCCCTGTGTCCAGGTGTTCTCATTGTTCAACACCCATCTATGAGTGACAAAATGCAGTGTTTGATTTTCTGTTCTTGTGTCAGTTTGCTGAGAATGATGGTTTCCAGGTTCATCCATGTCCCTACAAAGGACATGAACTCATCCTTTTTATGGCTGCATAGTATTCCATGGTGTATATGTGCCACATTTTCCTTGTCCAGTCTATCGTCAATGGGCATTTGGGTTGGTTCCAGGTCTTTGCTATTGTAAAGTGCCGCAATGAACATATGTATGCATGTGTCCTTATAATAGAACGATTTATAATCCTTTGGATATATACCCAGTAATGGGATTGCTGGGTCAAATGGAATTTCTATTTCTAGGTCCTTGAGGAATCGCCACACTGTCTTCCACAATGGTTGAACTAATTTACACTCCCACCAACAGTGTAAATGTGTTCCTATTTCTCCACATCCTCTCCAGCATCTGTTGTCTCCAGATTTTTTAATGATCACCATTCTAACCAGCATGAGATATTATTTCAATGTGGTTTTGATTCGCATTTCTCTAATGACCAGTGATGATGAGCATTTTTTCATATGTTTGTTGGCCTCATATATGTCTTCATTTTGAAAAGTGTCTGTTCATATCCTTTTTCCACTTTTGAATAGGTTTGTTTGTTTCTTGTAAATCTGCTTTAGATCTTTGTAGATTTTGGATATAAATCCTTTGTCAGATATGTAGATTGCAAAAATTTTTTCCCATTCTGTTGGTTGCCATTTCATTCTAATGATTGTTTCTTTTGCTGTGCAGAAGCTCTGGAGTTTAATTAGATCCCATTTGTCTATTTTGGCTTTTGTTGCCAATGCTTTTGGTGTTTTAGTCATGAAGTCCTTGCCTATGCCTATGTCCTGATGGTTTTGCCTAGGTTTTCTTCTAAAGTTTTTTTGGTGTTAAGCCTTATGTTTAAGTCTTTAATACATCTGGAGTTAATTTTAGTGTAAGGTGTCAGGAAGGGGTCCAGTTTCTGCTTTCTGCACATGGCTAGCCAGTTTTCCCAACACCACTTATTAAACAGGGAATCCTTTCCCCATTGCTTGTTTTTGTCAGGTTTGTCAAAGATCAGATGGTTGTAGATGTGTGGCGTTGTCTCCAAGGCCTCTGTTCTGTTCCATTGGTCTACATCTCTGTTTTGGTACCAGTACCATGCTGTTTTGATTACTGTAGCCTTGCAGTATAGTTTGAAGTCAGGTAGCGTGATGCCTCCAGCTTTGTTCTTTTTGATTAGAATTGACTTGGCTATGCAGGCTCTCTTTTGGTTCCATATGAAGTTTAAGGTGGTTTTTTCCAGATCTGTGAAGAAGGTCATTGGTAGCTTGATGAGGATAGCATTGAATCTGTAAATTACTTTGGGCAGTATGGCCATTTTCGCGATATTGACTCTTCCTAATCATGAGCATGGAATGTTTCTCCATCTGTTTGTGTCCTCTCTTATTTCTTTGAGCAGTGATTTGTAGTTCTCCTTGAAGAGGTCCTTTACATTCTTTGTTAGTTGTATTCCTAGGTATTTTATTCTCTTTGTAGCAATTGTGAATGGCAGTTCATTCTTGATTTGGCTCTCTTTAAGTCTGTTATTGGTATATAGGAATGCTTGTGATTTTTGCACATTGATTTTGTATCCTGAGACTTTGCTGAAGTTGCTTATCAGTTTAAGGAGATTTTGGGCTGAGATGATAAGGTCTTCTAAATATACAATCATGTCATCTGCAAATAGAGTCAATTTGACTTCCTCCTTTCCTAATTGAACCTTTATTTCTTTTTCTTGCCTGATTCCTCTGGCTAGAACTTCCAATACTCTATTGAATAGGAATGGTGAGAGAGGCATCCTTGTCTAGTGCCAGATTTCAAAGGGAATGCTTCCAGTTTTTCCCCCATTCAGTATGATATTGGCTGTGGGTTTGTGGTCAATAGCTTTTATTATTTTGAGATATGTTCTGTCAATACCGAGTTTATTGAAAGTTTTTAGCATAAAGGGCTGCTGAATTTTGTGGAAGGCCTTCTCTGCATCTTTTCAGATAATCATGTGGTTTTTGTCTTTGGTTCTGTTTATGTCGTGGATTACATTTACAGACTTGCTTATGTTGAACCAGCCTTGCATCCCAGGAATGAAGCCTACGATCATGATGGATAAGCTTTTTGACGTGCTGTTGCAATCGGTTTGCCAATATTTTATTGAAGAGTTTTGCATCTATATTCATCATGGATATTGGCCTGAAGTTTTCTTTTCTTGTTGAGTCTCTGCCAGGTTTTGGTATCAGGATGATGTTGGTCTCATAAAAAGATTTGGGGAGGATTCCCCTCTTTTGGATTGTTTGGAACAGTTTCAGAAGGAGTGGTACCAGCTCCTTTTTGTATATCTGGTAGAATTCGGCTGTGAACCCAGCTGGACCTGGGCTTTTTTTTGGTTGGTAGGCTATTAACTGCTGCCTCAACTTCAGCCCTTGTTATTGGTCTATTCCGGGTTTTGATTTCTTCCTGGTTTAGGCTTGGGAGGATGCACGCGTCCAAGAATTTATCCATTTCTTCCAGGTTTACTGGTTTATGTACACAGAGCTGTTTGTAGTAATCTCTGACGGCGGTTTGTATTTCTGTGGAATCTGTGGTGATATCCCCTTTATCGTTTTTTTATTGCATCTATTTGATAATTCTTTCTTTTCCTTTTTTATTAATCTGGCTAGTGGTCTATTTTGTTGATCTTTTCAAAAAATCGGCTCCTGAATTTATTGATTTTTTGAAGGGGTTTTTGTGTATCTATCTCCTTCAGTTCTATTCTGATCTTAGTTATTTCTTGTCTTCTGCTAGCCTTTGAGTTTTTTTTGATCTTGCTCCTCTAGCTCTTTCAATTTTGATGATAGAGTGTTGATTTTAGATCTTTCCTTGCTTCTCATATGGGCATTTATTGCTATAAATTTTTCTCTAGACACTGCTTTAAATGTGTTCCAGAGATTCTGGTACATTGTGTCTTTGTTCTCAATGGTTTTGAAGAACATCTTTATTTCTGCCTTCATTTCATTGTTTATCCAGTCAACATTCAAGAGCCAGTTGTTCAGTTTCCATGAAGTTGTGCAGTTCTGAGTTAGTTTCTGAATTCTGAGTTCTCATTTGATTGCACTGTGGTCTGAGAGACTGTTTGTTATGATCCGTTCGTCTGCATTTGCTGAGAAGTGATTTACTTCCAATTATGTGGTCAATTTTAGAGTAGGTGTGATGTGGTGCTGCGAATGTATATTCTGTGGATTTGGGGTGGAGTGTTCTGTAAGTGTCTATTAGCAACACTTGTTCCCTTGCTGGTGAGTTGTGATCCCTTGGTGGAGGAGAGGCATTCTGGTTTTGGGTATTTGCATCCTTTTGCACTGGTTCCTTCCCATCTTTGTGGATTTATCTACCTGTGGTCTTTGTGGTTGGTGAGTTTCAGATGGGGTCTCTGAGTGGACATCCTTTTTGTTGCTCTGCCCAGCTGCTGTGTAAACTTCCTTGCAGTTTTGTTTATAGGGGTATAGTTAGAACTGCCTTGGAAATGGTGGTCTACTTCAGTAATGGCGGACTGTCTCTGTAATGGCAGACTGCCTCGGTAATGGCGGATTGCTTTGGTAATGGCAGACCACCTCATTAATGTCGGACCACCTTGGTAATGGCAGACTGCCTCAGTAATGTCGGAATGCCTCTGTAGTGGTGGGACTGCCTCAGTAATGGTGGACACCCTTCCCCCCACAGAGCTGGACCGTTCTGTGTCCAGCTGTGCTTGCTGTGAAACTCTCAATCCAGAGTGTTTCAGATTGCTGGTCTTTGTGGGGATGGGACCCACCGAGCCAGATCACCTGGCTCCCTGTTTCAGCCCCCTTTTTTTCAGTTGAATGGGCAACTCTGTCTCCCAGGCATTCCAGTCACCAGTTAAAACGGTGCCCAGATTTGTGTGAGTTTTTGTGCAGAGACCCGCTGCACCCTCTGAAACAGCAGCACTGGAGACTCGTGGTGCTTTTCTGCCCAGGAATCTCCTGGTCTGTGGGCAGTAAAAATTCATTTGGAAATGTGGTGTTCACTCACCCTCTGCATTGTTCTCGCTGGAAGCTGCAATCCAGAGCCGTTCCTATTTGGCCATCTTGGATCCTCTCCCTCCAACGTCATTTCTTATTATAAAGTGTATGATTCTATGTGGTAATGTGATTACATTATGTTGTGAGTGGATCACAGGGTTTCAAAGTTACAAGTATTCTTACATTGTTTATTTAATCAAATTTCCTCATTTCATAAAAGTACAACTGCCTTTTTCCATTAATAGACATGGTCAGGAAGTTTTAGAAATAGTTCTACTGTCCTTTGGAAATGTGTAACTTTACATTTCACATTCATCACACTTACCATTTCATATCTGTCTTGTCAGTAGAATGTGTTACCTTTTAGATGGGTAACTTTAAATAAAAAAATTATTTATCTGAGGTTGAATTTATCTTTATCAGGGTACTTATACTCATGCCCATTTCTCTCTTAGCTCAGAACAATTTAAAAAACAGGACTGGAACAGATGATTCTATGGTAAAAATGTATATCAATTATTGATAAGTATACAATTTTACAAGCAATCAAAGATCTATGAATGAAAACAATTATGATCTTTTTTCCTTTTATACTGCCAATAATTATAACAATTAGGATATTCTGTGTACATTAAAAAATATTAAAGTGAATCAGAAAAATAAACCTTGCTCTAAAATGTTGGCATTCTTCAATGGCATTGTCCTATTGCTGCTTCTCTCTTTCCCTTAGCAACGTTGTCCACTCTCCTGGCTTTATTTGCCATCTTTACACCTATATTTTACAATCAGTATCACCTATATGTTGTTAAATGAAATTTATAGGAGGTCCTTTGTTTTGACTGAGCTTTTGCACTACGCCCAACAGGTCAAACCAAAATGGCTAAATGGAGTCACTAATTCTGTAATTCCAGGTCACCAAGGTGAAACTAAGTTATCTGACCTTCTAAGGAATCAGGAGAGAGATAATGGCCAACTCTCCTAACAGATCAGTTTTAGCTGGGATGATAAGGAAGTCTCCTCTGCTTTAACCTTTTCAAGGAAAGTAACTTTGAACCAATCAATCCACATTTTGTTCTGTTTCTGCTTTTTCAGCTCTTTTCTGCCTATAAAGCCAAATCTCCTCTGCTTGTCTCATCAGATGAATCACGAATAAAAGTCAATTAGATCTTTAAGCTAAATATGTTGTAATTTTGTTTTTTGACAATATTCAGACTGTATATTCAAAGAGTTACTTGATAGCAACTTGGAGAATTCACAGGTACCTCAAACTCCAAACAACAATGTTGTCAATCATTGTCCTACACTTTTCTTTAATATTTTACTGTGGTTTTTCATGATGGTACATTTGTATCACTAAAAAATTACATCTCAATCTGTCTATTTTATCTCTCCATTCTCACTGTTAATGCTGTAGTTCAGGCTGTCATCACATGTAGCCTGGATTGTTGCTAAGTCTTCCTTACCGGTCTCCTTGTATCCACTCTTGGCTATTCTCAATCTATTTTTTTCTTTTTTCTAGTTAGCCAAAGTTATCTTTTAAAAACATGAAATTTAGCTCTTTTATGTTTTAGCTGTATGACCTGAAAGACCTAGTTGTCCCTGGAAAGAAATTTAAGTTTTATTCCAAATGAAAAGGAAAGCCATTAAACAGTTTTGGGGGTAAGGAAGTCACATATAAAGACTCACACTTTTCAAGGTTTCCCTGACTGTTGTGTGGAAAATGGATTGTAGGGGAGCACGAGTGGAATCAGAGAGACTAATGAGGAAGCTTTAGCGGTGGTGCCAAGAGAGAATGGAGGCTTGGGCTGAGGTAATAGCAGTGATGAGAAGTGGATGAATTCTAGAAATATCTTGTAGGTTTAATTGACAAGACTTGCTGATGGATTACATGTAGAAAGTGAAGAAAAGAGAATAATAGAGAATTATGGACAGTGGGGGAAAGAAATTAGTTTAAGAAAGCAATCAGAAATTTCATTTTGGGTATGTTAATTTTGAGAGGCCTCCAGTACATTCAAGTAGAAAATCATAAGTAGGCACTTGTATAAATCAATCTGGAGCTTAGCAAAGGAGTTTAGTATAATGAAAGAAACTTGAGATTCAGCAGGATGATATCTCTAGCATAAAAATGGAAGAAGGAGATAATATAGGTAGAGAAATGGACACAGGAATGAGTCTAAGGAATGGCTACATTTAGAGACTGAGTAATGGAGGAGAAGCTAGCAAAGTAAACTAAGCAGGAATTATCAGGGAAGTAGGAGAAAAACCAGGAGAATGAGGTATTGTAGAAGTCAAGAAATGACAGTGTTTGAAGAAAGAGGAAGTGCTGCTAATAGGTTAAGTAAATATGACAGAAATTACTGTTAGACCTGGCAACCCAGAGGTCAAGGGTAATTTTGATACATGGTGTTATTACTATTATTTACCAATCATTACACGTAAGTCTCCTGCTTAAAACCAATCAGAGGGCTTCCCTTTGGCCTTATGATGCTGTTCAAAATACTTCCTATGCTTTGTAAACCACTCTACCTTGTGCCCAGTGCCTTGTCTCCTGACATCTATCTCTGCAAAAATACTGGAATTCTTCCTGTTGCAGTCCTGGAAAAATGCTATGCTCTCTCCTCTCAATGTTCTCACACAGGTTTGAACCAACAGTAACTTCTAGACTGTCTGATGTATGAGAAGCAGCATAGTGTGGTGGTTAGAAAGGCAGTCTCTGGAGCCAGACTGCCTGGGTTTGAATTCTAGCTTTTGCTTTTATGTATGTACAATCTTAGGCAGTTCCTTTTTCTGCTTTTACTTTTCTCATTCATAAAAATTAGGACATAAGAATACCTAACTCACAGGATGATTGTTATAGGAAAAAATGTTACATTTGAAAGAATGAAAATTACAAGGTGTCAGACAATAGATGCTAAAAGGTAACTGAATAATGCCTTCAAAATTATGAAGGAAAATTATTTATCATCTACATTTCTATATCTGGAAAAAATCAACACTAAGGACAAAATAAAAATATATTTTCAGACATGTAAACATTTAGAAAATTATGTTGCACATTACCTTTCTTAGGAAATTATTTGAGTATGTATTCTTAAAAATAAGGGAATTAAACAAAAAAGGCAGGGCCAAGGAATGCAAGAATTAATGATTATAACAATGAAAAGTGATAAAGGGAAATCTGAAAAACAGCTGTGGCTTAGATGACAATTAGTGCTGATTGGAACCGGAGGACAGAAAACTTTGAAAAGTTCCTAGGAAAAAAATATGGAATCCAGAGATTTGATCATATTCTGAGACTTAAGCTGTTGGCTGATCAAAACAATGAAATAAAAGCTGACAGTGCAAAAAGTAAACGTTGGTAATAGGACCCTCTGGGATAAACAAAAAAGGTATATAATATAGTTATGCTATACTAGTTGAATTTGAAATAAATGGGATTTACATGCTTAAATAACAGTTTAAATTTAATTGACTATTTTTACTTCTAGAATTATAGACAAGTCATAGAAGATTTGGTTATGATTATAGGATTAAATATAAGTGCTATTGTTATGGGCTGAATGTTTGGGTCATGTGTTGAAATTGTAATCCTCAATTTGAAGGTATTAGGAGTTGGGGCCTTTGCGAGGTTATTAGGTCAAGAGGGAGTGGAGCTTTCATGAATGGGATTAGTGCCCTTATAAAAGAGACCCTAGAGACTGCCCTGATATGGTTTGTCTGTGTCCCTGCCCAAACCTCACCTTGAATTGTAGCTCTCATAATTCCTGCATGTTGTGGGGAAGGACCCAGTGGGAGATAATTGAATCATGGGGGTGGTTTGGGTCATACTATTCTTGTGGTACTGAAGAAGTCTCACAAGATCTGATGGTTTTATAAGGGGAAACCACTTTTGCTTGGCTCTCATTCTCTCTCGTCTGCCACCATGTAACATGCCTTTTGCCTCCCACCATGATTGTGACGCCTCTCCAGCCACATGGAACTGTGAATCCATTAAAATGTCTTTTTCTTTATAAATTTCCCAGTCTTATGTATGTCTTTAGCAGTAGTGTGAAAATGGACTAATATACTCTCTTTGCTTTCTGCCATTTGAGGGCACAAAGAAAGTCTGCAATCTACAACCTGGAAAAACGTTCTCACCAGACCCAACCATGCTGGCACTTGGATCTCAGACTTCAGACTCCAGAACTGTGAGAAATAAATTCCTGTTGTTTAAAAGTCACCCAGTATGGTATTTTGTTATAGTACCCTGAGCTAAGACAGAATCAACCATTTTATTCTCTAAAATTTCAATTTTAGATTGCTGATGTTGGAAGAGAATTAAACTGATGGGAAAGACAGAGACACCAGCATCCTTATCCAACAAATGCAGAATGAAAAGATACTGCTATGATTTGAATGTGTCCTCCAAAATTCCTGTGTTGGAAAGTTAATGTTCAGTCTAACTGTGTCTTCTGAAGGGTTTAGATTATGAGATTGGAGTCCTTTTGAATTGATTAATGTCACTATAAAAAGGGTTTTCAGAAGTGGGTTGGCTCCTTCTGCTTTTCTGCCATGTGTGGACTCAACATTCCTCCTCTCCAGAGGTGTGGCAACAAGGTGCCATTTTTGAACCAGAGTCCAAACCTGCCAGTGTCTTGACTTTGAACTTCCCAGCCTCCAGAACCATGAGAAATAAATTTCTGTTCCTCATAAATTACCCAGTCTGTTGTATTTTGTTATAG
Organism: Ateles fusciceps; assembly: GCA_036589455.1. Taxonomy (NCBI): domain Eukaryota; kingdom Metazoa; phylum Chordata; class Mammalia; order Primates; family Atelidae; genus Ateles; species Ateles fusciceps. Next base: position 1,109,395 of record JAZHEH010001687.1, read on the forward strand.
TTGCACAACATGTACTAAGATGGAGACTGTCTCTAGTTGCTGGCATTCATCAAGGGTGTTAGTTGCAAGCAATGGAAGGTGACTTCGACTTCATTATGTAGAAAGAAGACTACCAGAATTAGATTGGAAAGCTAGCAATGAGAGTTTAGCTATAGCAGAGCTATCGAAAAACAAGTTCAAGGCTGAGTCTAAGAATAACACCCAAAAGCATGTTGCGGAACAGGTCTTGGTTGCTTTCTACTGACCACTAGAAGAAATGACCTCTGCTGCCCAAGCAGTTACACTTTTGTGCCAAGAACTTGATCTTGCAACACTGGGAAACCATTATCACTATTGTTGCTATCACCAAAAGTCTCACACCCACTGCCACCCACACACCTGTACAAGTGGAATTTCCAGAGGAGCCTGTTTCTTTTCCCTCATGTTCTTGTATGAATGAAACTTTGCATAGATTGCTGGAAACTAGGTCACATGCTTCTGTTATAGATGAAAGGGAAATGGGACTTGGAGTTTGACTCAAATTGGAGAGGAAGGAGTCACATTAGGTTTTCCCCAAACATGATACTCAATATGTTACTTGGAGGCAATGACAGATGTCTACTACAACAATTCATAAAATTATATTATTTAAAGTTACAAGAATAATTTAAAGAGAGACTAAAATTACTGCATTACCATTTACTCCTTCCTCTTTCTGACAACTTGAATCCAATTTATTGGGAAATTCTGTTGGCTCTATTTTCAAAATATATTTAGCAAATGACTCCTCAGTGCTTCTACTGCTTTCACGTTCATCCAACTACTGTAGTCTCTGCTCTAAATTATTGGAATAGCTTCCCAGCTCATCCCTCTGCTTCATGCTTTGTCCATTTACAGAATATTCAAACTCAGGAGCCAGAGAGATCTTCTTAAGATGTAAGAAAGATCCTGTCATATCTCCTTAAACCATGCAACGATTTCACAGACGACTCAGAGTAGAAACCTAAAGTGTTTTAAGAGCGTGCCATGACTTCATGGTCCTTTGTCTCCCCACTGTACCCTCACCTGCTCCTTCATTGGCTGTTCTCACCTCTGTGGCCTCTTCTTGGTCGTCAAACATGAGTGGTAAACTTTGTCCCTTACATTAGTTGGTTCCTCTGGGGAAGAGCACTCTTCTCCCAAATAGTAGCATGGCTATTCTCTCATACCTTCAAGACCTCGCTATCTAATACCATTCACCTTGCCTTTAGTACTCCCAATCTCACCTGCTGTGCTTTATCTTTTTTTCCATAACACATGTCACCCCTCTAACATACTATAATATAATTTACCTTAGTTTTGATGTTGATTTTCTGTCTCAAGAATGGGAATGATTTTGTCTTTTTTATTAGTTGGTATATACAGGCACAGAGAAAGCTCCCTGGAAAAGGAAAATAATAAGTAATGTTAAATGAATGAGTGTATGGATGAGCAGATACTGATATAAACATTTTTAGAGAAGAGTAGAGAAAGTTAGTTTACTTAAATCCTTGTTTATAGGAGCAGAAGGCTAATAGAGTCTAAAACTGATCAAGATATATCAACTTATTATTTAGAATTATAGTACTAACTGCCAGAAGAGCTAAAAACAGAAATATTGTAAGATGATTACATCTGTTTTTAACAGGACTGTGAAGGAAGAAGTGGGGCAGAGGACTGAGGTTTTTTTTATTGTAAACCTTTCTGAACTTTGATTTATAAAGCAAAGTATGCAATACTTTGATAAAAACTTACTGTGTTTTCAATATAATCAATTAACAAGGAAAATATAATGGATTATGTAAACAATTCAAAATAAAAAATAAAAATTTTATTATATATTTCCTTATTAGGAGACAGAATTTACAATGAGAAATGGAAATTATGAATAATGAAAATAATACAATGACTTAGATATTCTTTAAAAAAAACCTTGCTAAATTTATTTTTTGTAATGACAGATTTTGAGCTGAAAAAGCATATACATAGGCATACCTCTTAGCTTTGTCAAATCTTAACATTAAACTTATTCTTAGGTTCCCATTCTTTGGTTTCCCCTTTGGATGATGTGATTCCCAAGCATGATACAGTGGATTCATGAGCTGAGAGGTTTGCTTTTTAAATATTGACAGATTGCTCTACAAATTCTTAAAAAATATATATGTATTACATATGTACATATATGTTTTCAGCAATTAGCATACACCTATATATATATATATACATACACACACACATATATATAGGTGTATGTTAATTGCTGAAAAAATGTATATACATATATTAGTATACACCTATGTATATATAGAAATTATATATATAATATATATTATGATTATAATTATATTAATATATATACATGATTATAATTATAATTATGTATATATTATATATTATAAATTAATTATAATTATTATATATACACACCTATATATATAAAATAGAAATTAGCATACACCTATGTGTGTGTGTGTGCGTGTGTGTATATATATATATATACATAGCTGTATGTTAATTTCTGAAATCTCATAGTATAGGTTTTCACTTTTTAAAAATTACCTTTAAATTCTTATTTTTTATTTTCATAGGTTTTTGGGGAACAGGTGGTGTTTGGTTACATGAATAAGTTATTTAGTCTTTAGTGGTGATTTCTGAGATTTTGGTGCACTCATAACTCAAGCAGTATACACTTTACCCAATGTACAGTCTTTTATGCCTCACCCCCCCTCCCACCCATTCCCGAGTTCCCAAAGTCTTACACCTTCACATCATATATATATATAAATATACATATCTATATATATAATCAGATACATAATTGTGAGATATATATATCTATCTCACAATTTCTTTATCCACTAATTGGTTGATGGGCATTTGGGAGCTGGGTCCGTATTTTTGCAATTGCAAATTCTGCTGCTATAAACATGTATGCAAGTATCTTTTTTGTATAATGACTCCTTTTCCTCTGGGTAGATAACCAGTAGTGGGATTGCTGGATCAAATGGTAGCTACTTTTAGTTCTTTAAGGAATCTCCACACTGTTTTCCGTAGTGGTTGTACAAGTTTACATTCCCACCAGCAGTGTAAAGTATTCCCTTTTCACTACAGCCCCACCAACATCTATTAGCTTCTGATTTTTGGATTATGGCCATTCTTGCAGGAGTAAGGTGGTATCACATTGGGCTTTTCATTTGCATTTCACTGATCGTTATCAATGTTGAACATTTTTTCATGTTTGTTGACCATTTGTATATCTTCTTTTGAGAGCCGTCTTTTCCTATCCTTAGCCCACTTTTTGATGGGATTGCTTTCTTTTTGCTAATTTGTTTGGGTTCCTTGTAGATTCTGGATATTAGTTGTTTGTTTGATGTATAAATGGTGAATATTTTTTCCCACTCCGTGGGTTGTCTGTTTACTCTGCTGATTGTTTCTTTTGCTGTGTAGAAGCCTTTTAGTTTAATCAAATCCCGTCTATTTATCTTTGTTTTTGCTGCATTTGCTTTTGTGTTCTTGATCATAAAGCCTTTGCCTAAGCCAATGTCTAGAAGGGTTTTTCCAAAGTTATCTTCTAGAATTTTTATAGTTTTGGGCCTTAGTTTTAAGTGTTTGATCCATCTTGAGTTGATTTTCGTATAAGATTGATTGATGAGGATCTAATTTCATTCTCTACATGTGGCTTGCCAATTATCCCAACAATATTTGTTGAATAATGTGTCCTTTCCCCCACTTTATGTTTTTGTTTCCTTTGCTGAAGATAAGTAGGTTGTAAGTATTTGGCTTTATTTCTGGGTTCTCTATTCTGTCCAGTTGGTCTATGTGCCTATTTTTATACCAGTACCATGCTGTTTTGGTGACTATGGCCTTATAGTTTGAAGTCAGGTAATGTGATACCTCTGGATTTTATTTTATTTTATTTTTTGCTTAGTCTTGCTTTTGCTATGTGGGCTCTTTTTTGGTTCCATATGAATTTTAGGATTTTTTTTTTCTAGTTCTGTGAAGAATGCTGGTGCTATTTTGATAGGAATTGTATTGAATTTGTAAATTGCTTTTGGCAGTATGGTCATTTTCATAATATCAATGCCACCAATCCATGAGGATGGGATGTGTTTCCATTTGTTTGTGATGTCTATGAATTCTTTCTGCAGTGTTTTACAGTTTTCCTTGTAGAAGTCTTTCACCTCCTTAGGTAGGTATATTCCTAAGTATTTTATTTTTTGGCACCTATTGTAAAAGAGGTTGAGTTCTTGATTTGATTCTCAGCTTGGTTGCTGTTGGTGCATAGCAAAGCTACTGATTTGTGTCCATTAATTTTGTATTCTGACACATTGCTGAATTCATTTATCAGTTCTAGAAGCTTTTTTGGAGGAATCTTTACGGTTTTCTAGGTATACAATCATATCATTAGCAAACAGTGACAGTTTGACTTCCTCTTTACTGATTTGGATGCCCTTTATTTCTTTCTGTTGTCTGACTGCTCTGGCTAGGAATTCCAGTACTATGCTGAATAGAAGTGGTGAAAGTGGACATCCTTGTCTTATTTCAGTTCTCAGGGGGAATGCTTTCAACTTTTCCATGTTCAGTATTATGATGGCTGTAGGTTTGTCATAGATGGCTTTTATTACATTAAAAATATGTCTCTTCTATGCTGATTTGGCTGAGGGTTTTAATTATAAAAGGATTCTGATTTTGTGAAATGCTTTTTCTTTGTCTATTGAGATAATCATGTGATTTTTGTTTTCAATTCTGTTTATGTGCTGCATCACATTTATTGACTTGCATATTTTAAACCATCCATTCTGCATCCCTGGTATGAAACTCACTTGATCATGGTGGATTATCTTTTTAATATGCTATTGGATTTGGTTAGCTATTATTTTGTTGAGGATTTTTGCATCTATGTTCATCAGGGATATTGATCTATATAGTTTCTTTTTTTTTGTCATGTCCTTTCCTGGTTTTGTATTAGGGTGATACTGGCTTCATAGGATGATTTAGGGAGGATACCCTCTTTATCTTGTGAAATAGTATCAATAGGATTGGTACCAATTTTTCTTTGAATGTCTGAAAGAATTCAGCTGTGAATCTGGCTGGTCGTTTTTTGTGGGGGTGGCAATTTTTAAATTGCCATTTCAACCTTACTGCTTGTTATTGGTCTGTTCAGAGTTTCTAATTCTTCCTGGTTTAATCTAGGAGGGTTGTATATTTCCAGGATTTTATCCATCTCCTCCAGTTTTTCTAGTTTATGCATGTAAAGGTGTTCATAGTAGCCTTGTATGATCTTTTGTAGTTCTGTGGTATTGGTTGGAATATCTCTCATTTCGTTTCTAATTGAGCTTATTTGGATCTTCTCTCTTCTTTTCTTGGTTAATCTCACTGATGGTCTATCAATTTTATTTATCTTTTTAAAGAACTAGCTTTTTTGTTTCATTTATATTTTGTATTTTGTTTGTTTGTTTCAGTTTCATTTAGTTCTTCTCTGATCTTTGTTATTTCTCTTCTTCTGCTGGGTTTGGGTTTGGTTTGTTCTTGTTTATCCAGTTCCTTGAGATGTAACCTTAGATTGTCTTTTCGTGCTCTTTCAGACTTTTTGATGTAGGCATTTAAGG